>JAZGTH010000076.1:4130000-4642500 GCA_036877525.1 Chromobotia macracanthus | reverse complement strand
TGTCATAGAGACTTGGGAGTGGGCTCATATCACTCGGCTTAATAAGCAGCAACACATGATGATGTTTCAACTTCATAGCCACGCCCTAGCAACCAGTTACAGTACCCTAGCAACCACCCCATTGACTGCTATTTAAAAACATGAGAGGCATCAGAACATTGTAGAGAAAAGTGGGTGGCCTCTTTTGACTCAGACTACCAAGTAATCTTTAATTTTAATTATGTAGAAACTATCCAGCCATGCCCTAGAAACCATTTGGAGCACCCTAGCAACCAACATGCATTAGCTATATCTCAGTACCAGAACATCACAGAGACATGGGAGTTGTCTCTTTTGATTCACACACACATCTGTCTATTGGTTTTACCCTGTTAATCTAGCTACACCCTAGCAATCATATAATAAAATGAATAAGCCATATCTCAGCATTATAACACTGAGACATGTGGGTGGGCTTATTTGACTCGGGCAGTCAGTGTGCTTTAGGTATTGCCCTGGCAACTTCCTGACTACACCCTAGCAACCATTTAAATCACCCTAGCAACCATCTAACATCATGAATAAGCCATATTTTAGTATATCTATCATACTAAAACATGTTAGCATCATGCTAAGTCATGCTAGCATCATGCTAAGTCATGCTAAAACATGTTAGCATCATGTGCAATGATGTTAGCATTATGTTAAAACATATTAACATTGTTTAAATATTCCACAACAAGCACCACTCACATTTTCACCAAACGATTTACACCAAGCTTGGCAAACATGTTTGGTATGGTGAGCTGATGATATTGATATGACTATTGTAAGTCAAGGTCATAGTGCCACCATCTGGCAACAGAAGTGTGTCACTTTAAAAACTTTAGTCAACTTACATTTAGCCAAGTCACTGACCAGACTTAGTCAGAATAATTTATGACTGATGTAAAGTTCTAAAAGGATTTGTAATAGTGCAAATACTGTTGCCATGGCAACATGTCAAACCTTAAACCACATTCAGGTGTATCTGAGGTCTTTAACTTGCTTGAAATGAAATGAAATTTGGTGCATACATCACAGTGGTAAGCCGTTAGACGTGGGCAAAAGCTCAGACATGAGCATGGTGGAGTGCTCTGTAGCACCACCTTTAGACAAAATTGATGGTTTTATCTATGGTCACCAAACTTGGTATATGTATTGCTATCAAGTCAACTTTCACAATTACATTCATTAGCTCCAACCAACAGGAAGTTGGCCTTTTTGGATTGTATGTGGATTTTTTTGTCAATTCCAGGCTCTGAATTTTTACACACTCCAGCTATAATAATGATTGCAATTTTAAAGAGCATTTAAAAAACTCATTATTAAAGATCTGTTATAAAATGAAATTGCTAAGAAATACTAATATATTTGTAACATTTTCCAATAAGGTTGTATTTGTCAACATGCATCTAATATGACTATATTCATGACAATACTATAACTAATCTGTAAATAAATAATGACTGGGAATAGATGTACATATATTCTATTTATTTGTAGCCTAGGTGGGCCCTGAAAAAGACTCAAGCCCAGGGGCCCCCACCTGCCTAACTCCAGCTCTAGTTGCCAGGGCATTGCTTTCTATATGGTTTGCAGCAGACTGCTATGCGATTGCAAGTATTCTAGATGGTTGTTTACTAGCGCAAGTTAAGAGATTCCAGTCAGCCCCATTACATTGACAATGCAAATCTATTGGATTTTTTCACCCATTTTACCGTTTACCAGGTCGAAATCATATGTGTGATCACTCAGAAAGTAATTGCACAGTTTTTTCTCAGAGAAATTTGACACAATTTTTTCCCTAACCCAATTCCCTAAAGTATCAGTAATAGTAATTGTAATGGATTCCTTAGCCAGCAATTTTTTAGTATTACTAATAAATATTTATGTATGTCTTTATTTATGTTCATTAGGACAGAACCATTAGATTGTGTAATATTTACATTGTTCCTTAGGTTTGTAAGCAACACAACAACAAGGAATATTTGCAGAAAAAAACACAAAAATTCAAAGCCTGTGTTACCTGCCTAAACAAGCCTGAGATGGCAGTGATACCTTACCACTATCTGAAAACAGCATTATGCATATGGAGTCTCCACTATGCCATAGTGCTGCTCTGTGTTTTAACTGTACCTTAAACACTGAAACAATGTTACAGATACTAGTACTGTTGCTTATCATTTTAACTTTGGAAATGAACACTCACCAGGTATTAGAAATTTAGAAATAATACATTTTCATATTTTGGACAAAGAACTGTCAGGCAATTTATTTGTTTGCAGCTATCGTTTTAACAATCTCCTGGTCATGCAGGCACATGCTCTACAACATCAGCAAAATCAGACATTTCTTGTCCGAGCATGCAACGCAGCTCCTAGTCCAAGCAATCGTAATATCAAGGCTGGACTACTGCAATGCCCTGCAGACATACGCATTCAATTTAAATCTCTGACCCTGGCCTTCAGGTTGGTCACTGGAACTTCACCATCCTACCTCAACTCACTCCTTCAGACATATGTGCCCTTCTGCCAACTACCTTTTTACCTGTTACAGAGTGATTGTGATTGTTCCCTTACAACGAGGTACCAGATCATTCTATAAGACATTCTTCTGTTCTGTTCCTTCCTGGTGGAATGAGCTTTCAGCCTCCACCCGATCTGCCGAGACCATCACAACCCTCAAGAAACATCTTATCTGTTTCACAGACACCTGACTAATCCCTAATACACCAATGTTAAATCTCATTTTAGATGGGTTAAAAAAATCTTCTACTGATTATCCTGTCACTGGCATCAGAAATATTCCAACTTCCGACTAGGCTTGTTAGGTGCTCTCTCTTTGTAAGCATGGATAAAAGCGTCTGCTAATTAAATAAATGTAAATGAACATCTTTACATATTAAAGGTGACTGAGTATATCCAGACACATTACAGGGAGGATTTATTATCACTTACATTACTTAGTAAAATTCATATTACAGAAATGGACAGAAACTACAGAAAACTACAGAAACTAATCATATTCAGCTAAACCATAATCTAATAAACAATAACCCATGGCGATTGGAATCAATTAGATCAGGATTCAATAACGCTACAACACCTGTTGTGTTCATAAATGTAACCCAGAAAAGGGTTTTCAGCCTGATGGCAAAGTAGAACCTTTTATTTCAAATTCTGTAGTTTCTTTAGCCATCTATATACTAGTGCTTTAATGAACCAAGAAGGGCTTTTCTTTTTCTGTTAAAGATGAAAGTTGAAACCTGAATAAGCTGATAACAGAACGTTTTTTCTTCATAAGAAACCCTATGTTAGCAAACAATCTTTGTTTTAAGGAGTATCAACAGATAAGTCTTGAGGACAATTTTCCAGTGTTTGCAACGCCATACAGATTTTAATTCATAATTTCCCAATTTTCTAATTTTGAAAGCTTCCAGATTATACACAATGCATATATTCATTAGAAGCCAACATGTAAAAGACATCATGTCTACTGAAGCGTCTTAATAAAGCCAAAAGGCATTTCTAACCATGATTGTCATGCCCACCATGGACCAATAATGGTGTCAATGTAAAACAGAATGAAGGAAATAGTCCTGAGGCACAGCCTCATTGTGTGCACGTTTAAATAAACCATTTTTTTTGCAGTACAATGTGTCCAGTTGGAGGCTACAGATAATGGTCTCCATTGGCCTGTAAAATCCATGGATGGTTGCAGACTTTTTGCCAGACTGTTTCACTGCCCAACCCCAATTTGATACAAGGACTATTGTAGGAAATTATAGAAAGCAAAAAGGTACTTATGGTTTTATGTGAATATTGTAATATATTTTCCATCCATGCATCCCATCCATTTTTTCTATACACCTGAGACTGTTAAGTATTTTCAAGTCTTGTTTTTCAGATACTAATAATCTAAAAAACATCACACACTCTTTGCTCTGACCATGCATTCACACATGATGCAGGAAAAACACCCTGGCCTTTCATTCATAATATCTACAAGCGCCAACATGTCTGCAGCAACCATGGGGCATCATATCACCTCCTCAACCATGGGCCAGGACAAACAGTGCCTCAGCAGCCCTATAGTGCCAGCTGTCATGTGCAATCATTATCATTTCAATTCAATCATTGAAATTTCTACAATAAAAAATACTTGGAGATACACTGAAGGAACCAATTGGCAAACAACTGTTTTGATACTAATGTATGTGTTAAGTAATATGGTATTAGAGTATGATAGTAATACTGAACTATAGAGAATATCAGACCTAAGGTATTTTAAACCATTATACACTTTTCAAACTGGGCTTTGTCAAGCGAACAAAAAGTTTGTCCTCAAACAGCAGACTGTTTTTAAAAAGTTACTGGATTTACCAATATTTGCATCTTACTTCTGCTTGCATTTATTATGTAAATAAGTGACATATTAAAAAAAAACCCTAAGTTTATCTATTTTTTGGGGGTTGTCTGCATCTGCAAAAGATACAGTAACATTAAGGGTCTCTGTTTATATTACATCAGATGTGTTTCAGTCATTTAATTAGACAAAAAGCCTATAGGCGCAAATGGGCAGTGACATAGACATGTAGCCACAGTGTGAACAGAAAGCCAAAATGGAGAGAAAAAGATGGAAAAACGCATTATTGTGGACTAGGTAAGAAGTATCATATATATATATATATATATATATATATATATATATATATATATATATATATAAAAATATATATATGATACTTCAACTGGCTGTGTATTAAATAAATAATAAAAAGCAGTGAGATCTGCTACTAACTACAGAATGGATGAGGTATGCACAAAAAAGGAAGCTCTACTTTATGCACAAAGCCTAACAAAAAATAACCCTTATAGTATATTCCATGCTTTTGCAGTTCCACTTTGAAAAGGGGAGGAAAAAGACCCCTCTATCTACTTAACAGTTCTATCTCATTGTATTAGTTAGGAAAGAGGGGCCTAAACTCTCAGGCATTTTGTATAGACCACACAACCCCATATTTAAACATGGGCTATGTTTGGCTAATATTTACAATATGAAAGCTAATATTTACTATATGAAATATGCTGTGGGGTTCTGAATGAAGGTCACCCATATGACCTGTTACACTTGCCAGAATAGACAACAAAGGATACTGTCCTGGGTATTGTATACCCAAAAGTCAAGTTACTTTTACTTTGGAATAAAAATTTAGAAACTTAAGGCTTGTGACTTCTGGCTCAAGTAACAATACTCTATATGTTGAACAGTGCTTTGTGTGGCACACTGTGGCCTTTCAAATGGATGCTAAACATTTCAAATGTACCTGTAGCTCAATTAGTAAGGCATGATACCAACAATGGGTTCAAATCCCAGGAAACACATGAACTGATAAAAACCTATACTTAATTTGGAAGTTGCCCTCCAAAAGTGCCTGTCAAATATGTCACATCTTAAAACAGATACACAAGAACACAGGAAGTGCTAATTTGTGGATCTACATTAACAGTTAACAAAGTGAATTACTATTTGTCTGATACTGAAGATATATTACCTTCCTCTTGGAGAATATGAATACATTTATCATGGTTCTTTATTACATCTCAGGCAGTAAAATGTTCATTTTAAACCTGCCTGGAAAAGGTGGTCTATGAATTACTCAATGGAATTCTTACTGTGATAATATCTACAGTGATGGGTGGCCAACAGAAAACTCGGTGACTGCTGAGAGATAACATTATCTTATCAGAGCAGCTATGACATTCAGATCCTTATTTGATGGAACATACACACGATTACTCACAAGCCCTCTCCAGGTCCAAAACATGCATGGACGGGAACAGATAACTAACCGCTTTGTGTCTACTGCTATCAGCTCCTTGGAGATCTGAATCTACTATGAGTTTGCACGCAGAAGTCTGCATACAAATCAGTGTTGCTTCCTGTCTCTACATCTATATGGGTCACCATGCTTTTGCTAGGTAGTACATGTCCCTGAATTAAAATCTTTTGTTGGTCCAGGACAACATTCCTGTCAAACAAACATAACAATCCTATCCTATAAGTTGATAAAAACACTGTTCAAGCCCCTAACCCCAGATCTAACCTTAACTCTTAAATCTGACTGATTTATAGTAAAGAAGAATTAATTTGGTTTCACAGCCCTGTGTAACTTAATCCAGTGTAGTCTATGTTTTCTCAGTTCAACACTGTATTTTTCATGTCACTGTTGTTGCTGACATGTACATGACCCCACTGTGAAGGCATAAATGTGTGTACGAAGGGAGATTGATATTTCTTGACCTAGATCTCCAGGTTCTATTAGTCTAGTGTACTTAGCTCTATATATAAATATATTTAAACCATTTAGTGATTGCTATCAGGATATGACGATTTTTAACCAGCATAACATAAAATGTTTCTGAAAAAAATCACCTACCCTGCCTACCCTGTCTGTGAATGCTTGGTCTTAACTGTTTTTATCCCGACAGAAACATAAAGTGTGTTGGCAACATGTGCCTATAAAATGACTATTACAACAAAAGCTGCTTGCCACCAAGTCAACATGAAACAAGGGTTAATGGTGTTATTTCAAATCCAGGCACAGATATGGCTAATTATGTGACTGCACAGAACTAAACATTTACTAGAACTAGACAACTAGCCATAATATACAATACAAATATTAATTCTTCAGTCACAGATTATTTGAAATGGTGTGTGGGAAAGCCATTTAAGTCATTGTTTTACATGTTTAATTTTATATATGTGTGTGTTTATCATAGTTTGATTTGATTCGAGTTTCTATTTCACCTGGGAAAAATCACCTTTTGACGCCTGGTCATGTGGGAGTGGAGAGTAACAGTATGCACTCAGCTGTTCACTGCATTTCTGGTGTTGTTGCATTCATTTAACATTACATTTTGGTGACGAGGGTGGCTGATTTTAACTGCCTCCACTGCCTCCCTTCTCCTTGGTGATCCCCCAATACCATGGACCAATTGGCTTCACTCCTTTAAAACATATAATCAAAGCTGGCCTTACAGAGGTGAGTGTGGCATGGAAAAAACACTTCAACATTGCCTGGGCACAGAGGGACATGGAACAATAAGCAACATCACCAAAGCCTCTTATGACCGGTGTGTTTCTCTCCTAAGTGAACATTTTGTGGCTCCACAGAGTGTTTTGTTGCAGCGGTTCATATTCTGCTGACGTCATCAACTTTGCAGAGTCACATCAGTATGTGGCTGATTTGAGAGGGCTAGCAAACACTTGTAAATTCGGAGAGCTGCACAATGAGATGATTCGTGACCAGCTAACTGAACACAGTAATTAAAACAAAATTAGAGAAACCCTGCTGTTACAGCCAGGCGGCCTGACGCTAAGGCAATAGCTATAGCATTTCAAGTGGAAATGGCTGCTGAATGTGCAGCCACACTCACGAGCCAAACTAAACCTGTACACAGCCATTTAACAATTATGGAAACAACCCCACCGGTCAAGCAGTCACCCAACAGCAGCGCAGGTAACCCTAACCCTGGGCTCCTGACTGAGTAATGCAACTCACGCAGCAACAGCATAGTTGACCATGTCAGAACCTACTTTGTCCTTATTGTGGATGTCATTCTTATGCCACCAGGGCCCAAATCTGTCCAGCCCAGGGCCAGATATGTTATAACTGCAGAAAACAAAATCATTTAACCAGTGTCTGCCATTCAGCCCTAAACAGACAACAAAAATTCAGCAACCAGTCTTTACCAACTATTATCCACAATGTTACTTCAGTTAAATTTTAGTTTGCCATTTAAATCATGTACTGTCATCCTAAATAATGTGTTTTCCATTGCTGCTGGATACGGTAGCCATTGTTTCCCTGCTCAATGCCATTACCTACAATCTGTTCTTTAGCCAGCTTCCCCTGACCACACCCTCCATAGTCTTGTGTGGTTATGGCAATTCTAAAATTACATTACCCACAATGTACACTAGCCAAAGACAATATCACCATGAATGCCAAAAAAATGTGTGTTTGCTTTACCTATCTTTGAATTTGTGGGGTTTAAGTTGTTGCGTTCAATGCTCAAAATGGCGCATAAGGGGCACCTGGGCATAGTGAAGCTCAAACTGCATTGAGACAGGGTCTGGTGTCTGGGCATCGAAAAAGAAATCAAACCTTTAGTTAAAGACTGTCCAGCCTTGTGAGTGGTAGGATGGGCAACCCACAACCCCTCCAACACCTGTCCTGGCCCACCCGTTCTTGGCAGCATCAGTAGTAAATTGTGGTAGCATATGATTTGCCTTCCAAATGACCAGAACTAACCACTGGTTCAGTCACCTCAAAAATTATTGTGGACTTTCTAGACTTACTGTTCTGCTGTTGGGACCTCCCACAGGTTAATGCAATGGATAATGGCCCTCAGTTTATTTCTGCTGACTTTTCGCCCTACCTGAGGAGCAAAGGTATTCAACACTGCCTGGTACAAGGGTGTACTTTCAACCAAGACATTTGCCTTACTTTGCTACACTATTGGGCCTCACAGCATAGTACCACTGGGGCTCCCTCATGCTAGGCAGGGAGCTTAATTTGCCGCTGGACAGACTACATCCTATTATGCCCCAGAGACTTCCTCAGGGGTTAAAAAATGCATCACTTGCCAGCAGAGGCGGATGAAACAGTAATTTGACAGGCTCAGATGTGCCAAAGATCCAGACTTGTTCCCGTGTTCTCAATTTAGGATTATGGTGTAATTTCTCAATTGTTAGGGGCCCCCCTCCATCGCCCAATTACTAATTGTTTTCACCTTAATCTAGTTTAGTTTCTCTGTGTATATACACCCCCCAGCACCCGTGTTGGATTATGGTGTTTTGTTTTGTGTTGTCCTGGTCTCCTGAGTATTGGTGATTAAAAGTGTATTTTGAGAAAGTGTATTTCTCACTGTTTATTTTGATTTCTCTTACAAACACCATTATACTGTGAGGATAAGACTAAATAAAAGTTTATGTTCTGATATTTCATTAAAAAATGGTGTTCTGTAGGCTTATGGCCAGAGACTTTGGTCAGCCATTTTGGGCATCGGCCATTTTCAACAAATGCAATTGAATCATTACAAAACTTGGTATGGTTTGTCATCACCATAGTCTGAGGTAACATGCAAAGTTTGGGCCACCTAGTGGTCAAAAGATATAACAAAATGTATATTAACGTTGTAACACATGACTACATAAATAACATATTGTCATGCAACTCCTTTTGATTGATTCTTTGGGTCATGCCAAGTCCTACAATACCAAATTTGCTCTAGTCACTGCTACTTCCTGTCCGCCATTTTTAATTATATTAAAGATGTTTTTTGAACTCCTATCATACTGTGTGTCTGATTTGTATGAAACTTGGTATTTAGTATGTAGGGACACTAATGACAAAAAGTCATGGAATTTATGTTGATTCTTTAAATTGTTCTCTTATACCATGTCAATGAATTTGACGGCAAGCATATAAAATGGAAATCAGGCTGTATTTTACTTACGAAACTTTTGTGTATTGACTTGAAACTTTGTAGGCGTCATTGTCACAACATTCAGACAGCCTCATACAAATTTGATGACAGCACCAACTATTGGTCAAAAGTTTTTATTGTGTTAAAATGGGTTTTGTTTATGTTTAATTTAACTGCTTTTCTTGATCTCATTATCAGAGATGTGCACAAATATTTTCCTTGGTGCTGTTGATGGACTTGACCCTGTTATTGCCGCTTGCAGCTACATTTATTTTTTTTCTATAAAACTGATCATGCAGCTCAAACTCTATTGTCCTAGAGATCTGAAACTTTGAGGGATCGCAAAGACTTGACCTGATCGGCCTGATGGTGGCATTACAGAAAAATGGCCATAGCTTTTGAATCATTTGTCAGAGTGCCTTATATCATTGGAATCTTTGGTTCAAGATGAGCAAAACTCCTGTTTAACTCCTTTAATCTCTTACTACTTTTCTGTCATGAACATTTTTTCGCCATTTTGAATTTTTTGCAAAACCTGTTTTTGCAAACTAGTACTAGGTGCTATAAAATGGAAAAGCATAAAAATAACAATGCAATCGATCTTCAATGTGTCAGTGACTAAGGCACCATCATGGTCTATGAGGACACTGGCATTTCTTAAAAAACATGGCTGCTATTGCCCAATGAAATTTCAGCACCTATTAGACAAGGTTAATGAAGGCTGATTAGAACAAAACTCATGAGTCAAAATGTTTGACTCATGATCCCAATGGTCTGTGCGAAATCAGCTACTGCTATCTTGTTTTTTGGGTGGGTTAACAATTGCATATCATGCAATGTTTTACATACAAATAGAATATTGATATAATATGATAGATCCCATAATTATGAACAACTTTGCCCCTTGAACCACTGCTGTCATCGAACCAGTCTTTAAATATTTGGTGTTATTTTAAAAAAACTACTTTTGTAAACTAGTCCTAGGCTCTCAATAAAACCAGTGCGGGACAATTCTCTGGACTCTCTAGGTAAATAGTTATAAAAAAATGTTGAACTTCTAAATCTGGAATACTATTAAAGTGGCATTTTAAAAGAAGGCGTGGCAAGATGTAGCAACACGTCCATATTCCTTAAACAGAAAATCAGAAGACAAAATAACCACAAAACTAACTGAAGTCATGCATCTTGTGATTATAAAGAAGCATGCATAATTTTGTGGCAATCGTGCAATAGGTGGAAACATATATATATATGTAATATTATGCATTACACAGTCCTGAAGTGCCTGAACCCTGATAATATCTGCATTGTGACTAATATTTCTGTATTTTGTGTAAATGGAAGTTCTAGTTCACAAATACTTTTAATATGTGGTAAACTGGTCATTACGAGGTAACATGCTTTCATCAATGTTTGATTAAAGTTGATTTAGATGAACAACCATTTTATCTCGTATGCGTAGGCTGCAATTCCATATTTCTTCCACTAGAGGGATTCACATGGCAATAGATCTTTTTAATATTAAATACAATTTCATAATGAAACTATGCTTTCTTGTAACCTCAAACCAGCTCGTAGGCTGCAGCTTTATCTTAACTGCACTTTAAGTAATAAGCTAATCAGAATTCGTTAAAATATGTCTGCTGTAATTGGAGTTTATTCTGAGGTAACATGCTACGTTTAATGTATATGTTTAATGAACCACATAATCATTTAAATCCACCACATCTTCTCAGATGATGCTAGAATAAATTCTTGCAAGCCATCGGTATACAAATACATAGAAAAAAATTAAATACATTAAATAAATACAATTTCCTTTTTTGATAACTGGTTTGCAAATAAACATGTATGTATTCATGTGCAAGAATATTTGGTTCATAAAGACAACACATTTCCTGTAGGCTCACACCAACTCAATAGAAGCGGCACTCATTTGGTTTATTATCTGCACTAAATTGTTCGTGCTATGCTGTTTAAACATCTTTAATGTTTAATGTTCTCTGAGTCTTCAGAGAAAACATTGTGAACATTATTTTTTTATAATACTGCGTGTGCTCTTTTTAACTACATTTCCCATGAACCTTTTCGTAACTTCCTGTCGACGGTAACAGTTTGGGATTTTGGTAAGTGGCGTGAAGTATTTCAGCTCAGAGTATTTCAATTTAGATTGTTGATCATTCTGCTTAGTTAAAGGAAGTGCATGTCAGTGTTTACGAATTACAATCTTGGTGCTTGTGAAGATTTCAAAGCTAACAAGCAGCAGAATGCCACTTCACTAGACTAGCAGCAGCATGTAGCAGCTAAACAGCAACCTTTGTTTCGGTAGTCGTTGCGTTGCATTAATGCATTGATCAGATGTGAAGTATTGACAGTGTATGTGCCATTAAACTGTGTTATGGGTTAATGCAACTGTCAGTATTGCAATAACGTGGTGCTTGTGTGACTTGACATCATTATTGTTTTGAACTCGGCAGCAGTAGCTGTTAGCGGGAGGCAGGTGATAAAGATGCTGCGCAGGAAACCCACACGCCTCGAGCTTAAACTGGACGACACGGAGGAGTTCGAGAGCGTGAAGAAAGAACTAGAGGTAAAAACTCAGCAGTAATAACGAACAGATTGTGACCATGCGAAATACTCACATCCCCTGTTAACATGCATAGACAACTGTGTTGGCAAACTGTATGCCGTATGTTGGTTGAGTGTAAATGTTGCCGTGTTTTGTGACTTTTGACAAATATATTCGAAATAATGTACACACAGATGAGGGCAAGCACAGTCATATGAGTGGCTTAGAAAAGGCCATTTAATTCTACGTATGACAAACAACCCTTAGCATGTAAACTGAGGCCAACTGTTGATACGTGGTAATGGTACTATGGTAACAAGTTTAACATGTCACAAGTATATTGTTAACGGTTTAACATAATCTAGCGTGATTTTAGCGTGAGGCTGAAATATGTTTACATGCAGCTAATATATTTTATTATATATTAATTAGCATGATACTCAAACATTTTACCATGATGCTACTACGTTTCAGCATGATAGTAACATATTTTAACATGATGTTAACACGTTTGAAATGATGCTAGCGCATTTTGGCATCAATTAGCATTATTTACCATAATAGAGGTATTGAAATATGGCTTATGTTATGCAGTTTCCAGGGCAACACTTAAAGCCCACTGACGTCTCCACAATGTTATAAATCTTTTATTCTTTACATGGTTGCTAGGGTACCATAAATGGTTGATAGGTTGTAGCTGGACAGTTACCTTGAGGTGTACCTTGCAAACAGCAGCAGGTCCGTAAACAAAACAAAAATAGATCATAGTGTCCAACCACCTAAACCAGATCAACTAATTTCACCAAACTATAAAAAATGCATTTAAAAAAAATGTGAAAGAAATTCCACAAGCCGTATTTATCAGGAATGCTTAAGTTCTTGATTGGTTAAAAATGGAAAAATATGCCGCATTATAAAACGTGTGCTATAAACTACAACACTTGGCTGTCAAATACAGTTTGGCTACAGTTGATCTTGTCCTCATAACCTGTTATTTTTGTTGCCACTTTAGAGTCGAAAGAAACAGAGGGATGAGGTGGATGTAGTTGGTGTAGCAACATCAAGCGAGATGAGTGGAGCATCAGGCGCAGCCACAGATGGGAAAACCAGAGAGCAAATGATCCATGAACGAATTGGATACAAACCCCACCCAAAGCCTAATACACTACCATCACTTTTTGGGAACCTTCAGTTTTGACAGTCTGCGAAGAGACACCAAAATGTTGTGATCTTGATTTCCCTAAAAGGACAGAAAACAGGCAGTATTGTTTTGCTGTCTGTATTAAAGTGGTTTGTGACAACCAATTTTCACAAAGGACTATTTTTCTACCTAGTAAATAAAGTTATGCAAGTAGGATATGGAAATCATCTTTTCACTTACCGTGCAGCACAACAAAAGAAAAAGAAACACTTCTTGGGTCAGCAAAAGGTCATAAGCAGGTTGATTAGCCATTTTTCAGTACAAATAAAGTGGACAGAAAGCTGCTTCAGCCATACAATATTTATTTTTCATTTGTTTTAAATGATTGCAGTTCTTTTTTTATATTAAATATTCTACAGACATGACAACTAAACCGTATAGGAAATATAACCACTGCATCACTGAAAATTGGGTCCAATCTTTTAATATAAGGGCTTGCTTGTTTTTCCACTATAGAGGAATTATAATCCTGTGCTACAGAGTGTAACTGGCAGATTGTACAAATACATGATGTGAATGTTAGAAATTTATAACAGTTTTTAACCAAAACTAAATTAAAATTATAGACAATTCTATAAAGAAAAACAGGTTTTTTTTTCAAAAAACCCATGTTTGTTTAAAATACTTTCACAATAAGATAAAAAAGGCTGGAACCAATATCTTAAACATTTCAAAAACGTAAGCACTTAAAGATAATTGGGTCCAGGTATGGAAAACACTCCTTTTAATTAAAGAGCACAACTTCTAAGAACATAAAATCCACATTCTGAGACTTGACAACTGTCAGAATAATGACCTTAATAATTTTTTTAGCTCATGATTTGCTCAAGATCGTAAATTTGCCACAATCAGGTAATTTAGAAGGTGTGAAAAACATTCAAAGGATCCACATAACCACTGCCACAAAAAGTGTAGATAATGATAAAGTACAATATGTCATTACACTACATTTACACATTTAGCAGACACTTATCCAAAGTTACTTATAGTGCATTCAAGTTATACATTTCATCAGTATGTTTTCCCTAGGAATCGATCCCACAACCTTTGCGCTGCTAATGCATTTCGCTGCCTGTCGAGCTACAGGAAAAGTAGCAGCATGTTACAAAGCTTTAGACATAAATGATCAGATCAGAAGAGTTCTCTTGTGCAAACATTAAATGACATTCAATCCAGTGCTCATGTCAAACCAATGGAACCTGATTATTAATGGCAGTTTTGTTGATTTCTCCAGCAGCTGTAACGCTCATATAAAGAAACACTTCATAACATACCAACTCCATGACACATGCTTTTTTAATTCTGAACCAGGTTAAGTTTGGCTTTTAGAGTCTACAGTAACCCTTTTGTGTGTGTGTTCCTTCATTTAAGGCAAAGGGTTTAGTAAGGCTCTACCACTGACCCTACATCAACGAGATGAAGCAGATACAGATACATTGAACAGGGTAAACCAGACTGAACTTTCATTCAGATAATGTACTATGACCATGGAGGTAGACTGTTAGGCTGTATACACACATGGACAAAATAAATTCAACTGTTGGACAAGTAGGAGTCGAGGTGACTGAGTTGATGATAAATGGCCCTTAATATAAAACAAAGTGAATCAAAAATAGAGCCAAGCTTTAAAATTAACTTCTCATAATCTCAAAATCAAATTGCATTTGAATAGAATAGTGGGTGTTTTTAGGGTTATACATGGAGGATTGGCTGTGGGGTTGTTGAGGGATTAATGACAGTGTTCTGTAATATCCACCACTATTGCCTTATTCCAGCTGAACAGGAAGTAGCCCACACCTGCACCTGCTGCCACGGCGATGCACAGGTAACCGTTGTAGGTCATGAACACCAGCATGAGGAAGTAACTGACCACCACTTGGATGATGTGAAGAAACGTCTGGAATAAGTGTGCAAGACTTAGCATTCGCTGGCTAGACAACAAAACAGAACAAAGATTATTTAAGAGGAATATAATCATCAGTTATAAGTATGAAGAACACACAAAAGATTCTTGAATACCTCGCTCCTTGACGTCAGTTTTGTGTTTATGATTACATACATGCTAAGATTAAACTGCAAACAAGCATAAGGTTGATTTGTGTTATTTACAGACCTCATAATTTAAACATTGCTCTAAAGCGCAGTATTTTCATAAAACTCGATGTAGGTCCTATGTGTGCTACCTGACCTGGGGCCATGAAGATCCAAACTGTCAGGCTTCAGTCTGAGATTATTCTAGTCAATTACAACACTATTTTTCCACAGATTTTTTTTACAGTGCCTTTTATCTCTGTTAGACATGTCTACCTGTTGTCATATGGACACCTAGTCAGTTACCTATTTTTAACACAATTCTAAAACTATGCATAAATAGTAAGGTTGAAACTGCAAGTGCATAAAAGTGCTTGTGTATGTGGCGTGTTAGGCATTATAAATTTTGTCAGCTCAAAATTTGAATGAATATTAATAAGAATTCAAATTTGCCCAGTAATTCTTGCTGAAAGGCAGGTAAATGAGTGCTAGTTACAGTAGAATAGTTATTTTGCGTAAGGGGGTCTTTTGACTTTATGCATGGTTGGCCTGTGTGAGTGTCAGCTTAGTGAGGGGATGGTGTTTTCTAAAGAGAGAGAACATTCTCCCAATTACACAGGTTTTTAATGCCACTGCATGGAATATAGTAATGGTTCCCTACTGATTTAAAAGGGAATTGTCTGACCATTTCAGATTTGTGATCAATTTAGAAGCTAGACACTTGTGCGGCGGAAGGTGCCACTACCACGTCTCAGCAGGAAGTGGCACCTGCAGCCCTTCCACTGCACGAGTGTCTAGCTTAGCTCACTCATTTTCATTCGCTCCTTCAAGTGACTATATTAGTCATTGAGTATACACTAACAGTGCATTCAATAATTTCAGCTATAATTTCAGACACCACAACAAAATGGCTGTCCCATCAAATATATAATGGGGGTATATTAAGGTCTATTTTATGACACCCCTTGACAACTGAAAAACATGTATACTCTGTTCACTGACCCGACTGTTTTGTGGGTCTCCACAAGTACGGTGCCATCAGCTCCAGGGACAGGCATGGAGTTGTAACGCACGTTCACCTGATGTCTTCTCATCAGGACCTCGCGACCAATCTTAAGCCCCTCATAAAAGATAGCCAGCAAGAAGACACAGATGCAGGCACCTATCATCTCTGAGGAAAAGGATAAATAGTTAGTTAATATGCAAATGACACCAACATTCAATTGACATCAATTAAATGTTATCCAGCATTCTTTATCCTAATATCCCAATATAAATCAGGACTGTTTTGACACTGTTTTGCTTTATGAGGATTCTCAGAAAGAACTGCCTGCAAGAGCAGCTGCTGGTGTCCTTCTATCGCTGTTCCATTGAGAGTCTGATAACGTACTGCATATCTACAGTATGTGGTACACCAGCAGTTCAGCAGCAGACAAGAAGATCCTCCAGGGGGTGATTAAAGAAGGGCAGCAAACATTTTTTTTAAAATCCTTTTCATCCTGGACATCACTTGTTTAAATTGTAACCTCTGGTAAATGTTTATATCCATCACATCGCAGACCAATAGACTGAAGAATAGCTTCTACCCATACAGAGCTGACCACTGCCAGGCACAAATACACATAGGGCTATGGACAAGCCACCCGCAAAGGAAGGAAAGCAACTGCAGTGTAAGGCTGCCCCCTATTAGTCCACTAAAATGAGTCAAAGAGAAAAGGCATAGTCTAACATTTAATTAGTCTACTGTACTAGTCGCAGAAAAAATGAAGGACTGCAAAGTCCATGATATGTGATGGACAGATGTTTGTGCAGTCTAATTATGACATGCAAGAAATCAAGTGTTCATTTTGAGAAGGTAATAGATGACATGAAAAGGTGACATGCAAATTCTGCAGGCAAATGTTAGCTTAAAATTATTCGCCCTTAAACATCACTTATTATTTGAAGCATTAGTAGTAGCTTAACGTTAGCCACTTTGCATGGCTGCTCGTGCAAGATAAATGTGCGCTATTATTAGGAGCACATCAAGTTTGTCCAAGTGTGGACGTGTGTACATGGTGGACAAAAAAGATGCTATGCTAAGCCTGCCAGATCTGTGAAGCAACTACACTCCATCGCTTTCACATCCATGGCATCAGCGCGCATCTATTTTACATTCATTGCATTTAACGCTCTTTCATTGGGTGCAATACGGCTTTGGAAGATCTGTGCAATATTTTACTACTTGCTACTTGTGCCATTACAATGCAAAACAATGCCTTTTTACATTTACTGCTCTTCTCTTATATGCTACAACTGTGCAATAAGTGTTCAACACTTCTAATTAGATTGTATTTATTTACAAACAGATGTTTATTTTTTTGGCTTGCACTAAGTTGTGTCTGCACTGAAAGGAGTGCTTTAATTTTGCTGTACTTTGTATAGTAACAATAAACAATCTTGAATCTTAAAACCTGAATATTAACTTTTTACAGGAAGATTGTATCCTATTACATTACCCAAGAACTCCACTGTTTTAAACACTGTAAAATATCCTGACAACTAGTGACATCTTAAAAGCAAAAGGGAAATTATATTTAGATCCTGTGTAAATGCATTGAAATTGACAGCAATTAAATCAACAGTGGTCAACGTGACGCTGTAATTGATTGCTAGTAGAAGTTTCTACTAGACTGCTGTATCAGATGGCGAAACATGTCCATTGTCTTTGCTCTTATTGGTAGTCACCACAATGCATCACTTCTTATTTGTATAAATTTGAACTCTATTTAGCTTATTTGTATTGCTGAAGATATCCATTGCAAGTGTCACTTTATTGAAAATGATATTTCATTGCTGAAAACAAACTACTGTCAGTGTAAACCCTTATTAGATGTGCTCCTTGTATTTTAATAGAATACCTCCCAAAATATCACTGTGCCAGCAATTTTAAAATATATGTAACCCACAGAGCAGTCTTACCTCCTGGTGTGCTGATAACAAGCCCAGCAAACAGCAGCTCAACATTTTTGCAGCCAAAGTAGAAGGTCATTTGCTATTGGAATCAATAAGTCAACAAATCGATTTTAGTTTTTTACACATTGCTTTATACTCTCAGATAGCACACCAATAAATATGCAAAGATGCTTAGATGGCTTTAATACTAATTAATGTCTAAATACTGACACAAGGGCTACATGATGTAACGATTCTTACCATCATCATGTTGTGACTTCCATGGCCCATGTCGGGCTGCGTCACATGGTCCCCATGATGGTCTGTGACTAGAGGTGGCATGGTTGTGTCGTCATGGTGATTGTGGTGTGCATGTGACATATCTGTCTTACTGCTGGGATGCTGGGGTGGGATTACAGTAAAAACAAAAACAGTTATTATAGTTTTTTGTTAACAGATTATGCTTAAGTTAACATCTCTGTTGTGTATTTCATATCACGCTTTGTTAAATTAAAAGGTAGAGAGCAGAACATGATTGTGCCAATTACTTTCTAAATGTTATTAGTGTCATAGCCTTAACATTTAATATTTCCCTAGGAATTTGGTACTATGAATTCAGTCATGGTGCCTAGCTAGTTTTATATAATGATATACTGTAATGGCTTTCAGCATAGACATGTCCTCATTAACTACATAATTGCTGACAATCATAAAAATACAGTCTTAGTCACACAGCTTGAAACACCTCACTTATTTTAAGCAAGACTGTACATAACAACATGGCAACTCTAATCTCCTATTCTAATTTTAATTATTAAGACGAACATGAAGAACAATACCTGACACAAACCAAAACAACATTTATTCCATCTGGGTGTTTTATATAAATGAAATGTATACAAAATATACAAACAATACCCCAACACCAAGTGTATCTATGAGTGGAAGCAAGAGTGTAGAGCATCTTTGTTGTTCAGTGTCTATATACAATGTTTTAAGGTCCTCAGAGGACAGTAATTCAAAAAAAAAAAAGAAAACTCCAAACTTAAAATGCCATCAAAAATCACAATTCACAAACGATTGTTGATTTTATAAATAAGCACACCACTCCAGGACCTCGGTATACTTGCTCCATTAAAAAAAATGTTTTCTTCCTTCTCTGTGACGTGGTCCTGACATAGACCCGTCACAACCAACCATCTCGCAATAACCATGACCAAAACACACACTGAGGAAGCGATTAAAGACAAAAAGAAAGTAATTGCAGAAAGTGACACAAAGATGAATACAAACTGATACAAACTATGTAAGAAAAACTGCAAATATAATCTACAAAATATGTAACCCACACTTAAGGCATGAAATGTCATTGCATTAGTGGCTGTTTGTAGCTATTTTTGCAATTACTTTACTTTTAACTGAAACCGACTACAAGGTCATTGTATACTGAATATATGAAATGAGCTCCCCTCAGGTCACATAGATTTTGTAGCTAAGTAACCACAGGTTTAGTTCATCCATTAATAAAAAATCTTTCATAATTTACTCATACATGTCATTCCAAACCTGTAGGACCAAAACAAGTGCCATCCACTGACTTTAGTTGTATGAACACAAACCCACTAAAACATTTCTTAAAGTATCTTTGTGTTCCACAGACGGGAAAGTGTCATATAGGTGGGAAATGGCATGAGGGTGAGTAAATAATGTAAAAATGTTTATTTTTTGGGTAAACTATCACTTTAAATATTTTTGTCAAATAAGTTTGACAAGTGTTCAGTTTCTTTTTGAATGTGAACAGTATATATTTATTGTTTTAAAATATTTTGTTTGCAAAATGCTTGCCTGAAAAGTGTGCTTGGGATACACAATAAGTACTTTTGGAGTCACTCTTTACATTACATATGAAACAAAGCCCCTTACATCCTAATTCTTAAAAACTGATCAATACTGGGAAAGGACTAACAGTTACATGAGACCTTCTCTAATTGAATGCCCCGACAACCGCGGGCTGTTCGCTTAGAGAACATTGTCTAGCTAATTTAATATATACCTCTGTAAATCAATTATTTCCCTAATGTAAGAAACAAATCTGTTTAACTAAAGGTTTGCAACAGCCTTAGGGATAAAGCGACATCAGAAATGTCTGCATATGACACACAGAAGCTAATGAAACTATCCAGACAGACATAATGACGGTGACGATGCATGTATCTGTACTAACCATTGGTCAGCAGTTTAGTGTTTGCCTACCAAGCAAACAATGAGTGTAACTGCTATTTTTACACACACAATTACTTATTCCCTCATATTCAGCCCAGATTCATAACATCAAACCACGTCAACCAAGCAGCCATTAAGACAGGATAAAACAAGTTACAAAGTACAATCAGAGAGCAGATGTCTACTTGCCTTCTTTCTTTAAAACCACATGCTACTCAGACATTTCTGTCAAAAAGCAAAATATGTGACTGTTTGTACAAAAAGGATATTAAACTAATCATCATAAAAAAAGAGTCTTCAATCTGATCATAAGATTAATAGAAGAGGTCTTAAAAAATGTACATTTTTTAGATCTGTACAAAATTGGAGCAAAAAGCACTGAAAAGTAAACTTTTACCACTTTTTCATGAGTATGGTATCATGGTATTCTTTAATTTATTTTGTGGTACATAAATACTGTAAATACTATCATTTTATAAATATGATAATCCATTAGTACCATGGTGGCATCACGGTACTAAGAGAAGGCCTTTAAATGAACCTACCTTGGTTAAATTTTGCAATCATTTGTATATGCATTTAAACAATCTGGTACAAATAACCAGACTGCACCAAATCTGTTTATAACAAAACAACAACAAAACTGAAAGCCAAACTTCTCTACATATATTTTTTCCAACTCACCCACACAAAATCTGTCTCAGTTGGCTTCTTCACTAAAGGAGGCTCCTTTCCGTCAAGTAACCAAAAAACATTAAATTAATTCCTGTCGGTCTTATCTCAGTATCATTCAACCTGCTGGTTCACTGAGTGTATGGAAGTGTAATCTAAACAGACGCTGGAACAGCAGTGTAAGGGGGAATACAGCATGTGCCTGGTTACACAGAACTCACTACTCATGTGACCTCTCGTCTGCCTTTTATTCCTCCCTCCTGCCATTAATCTAATCACGAGGCTTTATCCACCACACCCACTACAAAATCTAATGCCTACATAAAATCTTGCTCATTTTACACTACCAAAAAATGTATACACACATATTCTTTAATACTGTTTTAGAACAACAGTGAAGTCAGCAAAACTATGAAATAGCACAATTGGAAATATGAGAATTATAAACCTATCCTCTTCAAAATGCAGTCAGACATAGCCAAACTTTTGGCCAGTACTCTACACTTTGCTCAGAACAACATAAATAGTGATGAAAGTCAAAATATTAAATGTCATTAATAATTTGAAGCCATATATTAACAGGGGTGAAAATGACTCGAGAAAGTCATTATTTTATTTTTTACAGAGATTGGTATGTCTATAAAGTAGTTAAATCTGACTTTAGCAATCCTTGTTACTTTATATGCCAATTGTGATGGTTCAAAAATGAGGGAAAGCACTTTTTGTGTTCATTTTACATGCCTGTGACTAGAGGTCTTGACGGGTTAACTTGGATACGAAAACCCAACATCCGACCCGAGTGGGTTTGGGTCCAAAACTTTGATGAGTGCATCGGACACGCGTCGGGTTCGATATTAGTTGCCTTGGGGGTTGAACTTAAATGTCATCGGGTCTGATTCAGGTCTAATTTCGTCGGGTCTGATTCAGGTCTAATTTCGTCGGGTCTGTCTTGGGATGGGTTTCTCTTTTAAAAATTAATTTACGCACGTCGTGTTCGGGTAAGAGGTGATTTGGGTCGATGGATTCGAAAGAGTCCATTTAAGTCTCTCTTATGCAAAGTGTTGCTGTATTATGCAAAGTGTTGCTGTAGCGAGCGGTCATCGCGCAACTGATCATTTTGTCTCAACTCAAAGTGGAGAAAACTTTAAATCTATCAGCAGTATTACATAGCAATCTACATTCAGAAATAAGCCAGAATGCACTTCTTTACATGCAGATCACTAAAATTACAGACTGAAAGATTTGTTGATCTGTGTGGTTTAATTCAAGTTTATGTTTGTGGGAATTTCTTGGATTGTTAGCAGAAAACTTGTTGGAAAAAATATGAGCAATACTTACAATCCCACGCAGAATTTTAGATCCTGGTATATATTAAGAAGAAATACAGCTCTTTTTAGGTGTTAAAACCATACTTAAAGCTATTTAATCAAATGTCAAGGAAGAAAACTTTGTTTTGTAAAATAAAGTGAGGTCAACCTCAACAATGGGCCAAGGTTGGGTCGGGCAGTAGGGGATGGGTAGTGTTCGGTATGCCACAAGAGTACTGTGGTACATACAGTGGGTGGTGTATTGTGTTTTTTCAGTTCGGTTCTGAATATCGTTACATCCCTACAATATTATCATAAGTGTATCATCACTATTTTCATTACAGATATGATCGGTCCCTATTGTTTTAGATTAAAACCCACTAAAGAGCATTTGAGATGACTTACGTTTGTTCAGCAGGTAGTTCTCTAGCATGCTCTCGTTAAACCTGTGATGTTCAAAATATAAAGTCATAAAACAGAAATAAATAAGTGATAATGCCTCCGTAGTTTAATAGCTGATTTTCTGGTTGTTATTATCATTAAGTGACTTTCATTTCCCCATTAATAACTTAAAAAACAACAACAAAACATTTGATGTTTTGAATAACAAAGGTAAGTCATAAGAAAGTGATACTGAAACCTCTTCCCTGTTGTCTAACCACAGAATTGCGCCGCACCCAATAACTAAAGGGTTCTCCTTCGCACAACCAGTGCGAAAGAGTCTCTTTTCTTCTTCTTTTCGCATTGTTACAATACATTTCAACCGAGATTGCATTTAAAATGTAACATGGTTTCTGAGTGGTAAAGCACAGCCCTAGTCCTCTTTTATTCCCACTGTACTGACAAACCAAGCACCCAATATATTTTTCTAAACACCTGATTTTGTGTTCTTAAAAAGAATGAAAATTTAGTTAGGAAGGACTTGAGAAAGTAAATGATGACAATATTTTTCATTATTGGACTTAAAAATGTCTAAAAATGTTGGATTTAAACATAAAAAAATGTTTAAATCCAACAGCACTGTCAGGTTATCTTAGGTTTTCAGCAGGTCATAAACAATACTTTACCCAATTGTACATTTTAGAATTTCAGATTTGCATTTTTGAGAGGATTGTCAAGTGAAACATTTATATTGCGAAAATGACTTTCGTTTTCATCTACTGTCGAGCACAAACGATAATGTTCATTAAATGCAAACGATGCACTTCATATTCACGATCATTATGCATAATCATCTTTACCTGCTTAAAAAATCTGACTGCTGAATGTTTAAATAAGAAAAATTAACTGTGCAATGCCTTCTCACAGGGCACAGCGATAGAGATTGCAACTTTAAATTGCATTAACTTCAAATGGCTTCAAAAGTTGCTTAGGGACAAACTCTCACCCTTAGAGCATGCGGAAAGTAAGTCCAACAATTTCCCTTCGCTTTTTTAATATTTGCTGTAGTACATCGGTTTTAGGAGAAGAGTGTTTTCATCTGATCTTTGCGTTGCTTTCTCTAACCAGTAACGATAATGATTAAACAATGTGATGAAACGACCATGAAGTGAAGTCGGTCGCAAAACACAAACCAATAATTTAAAAGTCTACAATAAAAGTCGCTCAGTCTTTGAGTGAACTGGTTATCTGTGCTATAGCTACAAACAAATATAAAGACACGACACGTTTCTGTTGTGTTTCTTACCAGTTTACTATTATTAACTAAAAAATAATTGTAGAAATAAACTGGCTCACTGTAACACTGTAGAGCATCTTTTTGCTTTTTTATTTTATTCTTAATAAGCAAGAAAAATAAATACCAGTTATTTCAAGCACCAAAAGAGAGAAAAAGTATCGTGTTATTCTGTTAAATATATAAAAATATAAACAGATGAAAACGGTTTATTAAAAACATTTATTGTGAAGATGTTTCCATCGGTTTGAGGAGAAAGTATTTGCTTCCGGTGCTTTTTACTGTGACGCTTTACGTCATCGCGTGAGGATCATCAGACAAACAGCAATCACGACATCAGTGACCCGCGTTTACAGTTTTACGACAGTCAAACACAGTTTACGTTGCACGGTTTCTTGCCACAATATAATATTAGATTTTAATATGCTGATTGAAAAACAGCTTCCCTGGGTATACATAGTAGTGATATTAATCTATAATAATGTGATTTGATGCTGTGATGCTGTTAATATCTGGAAGATAACGAATTAATATATATTTTTAAGTCTTTATCATTTCTTTTACCTTTATTCATTCAAACGTTTTATATAATCGTCATTAGACATACACTGCAGTCATTACAATTGAAGTCTGCCTTCTCTTATAAAATAGTGTCCTAATCATAGTAAAACCTGCATACAGTTCCCAACAAAGTGTTGTTTAATGTAAATATGTTGAAGATTAGCGGACAGACTGTCGATTCATTAAATGATACGCCGTAATTCTTTAGCCATAATAGCAGGCTTGGCTGTAAGCGGCTTTGTTTAATGCTTTGCTCGGCTTCGCTTCCACATGGCAGTTTGGTGTTGTGGGCTGATCACAGTGGTGTGGCTATCCGAAGTCACAGTAATAGCGCCACCAACTGGCAGCAGGCAAATTTGCCACTTAAGAAACACTTGAACAGACTTGCAGCTATAAATAATAAATAATTTTGTATTTATTTACGTATCATGGGGGCGCCACAGAGCATCATCATCATGATGCTTCTCAGCTGGGCCCTCAAATCATCATAATCAATGATAATCAATATAATCGATAAAACTGCAGCAGTTTTGTCTTCATTTGGCTCGTTCGTTACGTATTGACGTGGTATTTTCTAATAGTATTTATTTTTTAGCGTCTTCGTCGTGTTCACGATTTAGAAACTGATTATACCTTTATGGCTCTCCATACAATAAAAGGCCTAATTAACGATTGGTAGCACTGCTACTGTACAGAAATAAAACTAAAACTTCTGTTTATTATCTGGATTACATGAATTACCTGAGGGTGAGTACTGACTGCACTACACATGCACTGAAAAACATTTAGTTGAAAATAAAGAATGGAGTGGATTTATTTGTACACCAAAACGTTTATTACATTTTTTCAGCAGGTTCAAGAGAGGAATATCACATTTGCACAACAATAGCACAGAGAGGAACTGTAAAGCAATTGTAATTGCTATTACTACATTAAGATGGCGATTATGTGATATCACACAAGATCCTTTTGAAAAATCTCCATTGTATGCATCAATAAGATACAAGAGCAACGTGACAACTTACAACACAACTGAAAGTAACAACACAGCAATAAGATAAAAACACACAAGCGGTATTCACAAATAAAGGAACACTAATAAACTGGACAATACTACTGTTTACTAAGAGAACAGAGACAAAGACTTCTGGATCATACCAGGGATATTAGATGTAAACAATAACGAAAAATACTATTAAATTGTGTATGTGTAGTACCAAAATGATGATTATTTATTCTTGTATATCAGTATTATAACTGCATTTTATGCCATTAGGTTGGATTTCATATCAATAAATATCTTTGGACACTAAATGTGAGTTGTGTTGTTTGTCCAGATATGTCCACTGGCAGTCTTTGTCTCAGTACTTTGTGGTCCTTTAGGAATTGTAATGGATGTAGTGGAATTTATCCGGCAACACTGTAATTGGCATGGATCTCTGGCTTAATGTCACAAACCATCTTCAGCAGGTTGGCAAGCACAACATCCTTGTTCTGTTGGTAACTATTCTGGATGCGCCTCATCTTGTCCATAGTATCCTTGTCTACCTCTACAGCAGAGTTTCCATGGGATCCTAGTGCCTAAGGGATAATGTAATAAAACATTTAGTACATAGCTTACGGATAGTTCCACGTTTTACCTCTTACCTGAGGGTCTATCAGAACCATCTATCAGGATATCAGGATATCTTGATCCAGAACTAATGTAGGTGTACATTGTTGGTACATAAACACTGAAAGACTTAAATACTCAGACACTGTTTCTCCTATATACACGTAATGAATATGGAGGTGACAGTCATTAAATGAAGTTCTTAAGTTATAGTGTGAAGCCAATTATTTCTGAGAAAATTTGACTGGTAGTCATTCATTTAAGCCATTAGTTGAATAGTCACCCGTTTAAGATATTCATTTAATTACGTAAAAGATGTACAGGATAATGGTTTGAGTTTCAGGGATGAGAAAGAATGTTATATGAGGCATTGCTAACATTGTTCTACATTACAGAGAAATACCAAACCAAAATAATGAGCTTTTAAAATATAAATTAAGCACACGTGAAGTGGTCTGTGACACAGGTAAGAGTAATGAGTATAAATGTGGAAACGGAAACCAAATAGAAAGCCTATTCAATATATAAAAACAAATAAAAGTTAGAGCAGCAGCCATTACATCAGTACAGATAATTATCTAACTCGCGTCACTATTTTTCCTCAATTCTCAGTCTTCTTATATGAGAAAGGGACACCGGACATTCTGAAATGCTTAACATGCCTTTTATCACCATCCATTTATATTCTGGGCTCTTCTGTATTTCATGTAAATGGCTAATGTTAAACTACTACTCGCATTTCCGAATTTGCACGTCACTTTTCTGGGTCATCTATTACCTTCTCGAAATGAACGCTTTTGATGTCCTTTGATTTCATAATTATCACATTTGTACATCACAGACTGAGTAACTTCGCAGTCTTTCGCTTATTTCTGTGACTAATAGACTAATTAAAATTTGTTTCACTAAGGATTTTCTCTTCGACTGTTAGGGGTCAGGTCTAGAAAATTCAGTAAAAAATAATTTCTGAATCCACCATAATAAATCTTACCACAGCCTCCTTCGTTTTAAACTCCTTCTCCCTTTGCAATCGGTACTGTTCGATCTCAGCCTGTGCCTCCTCTTTAGCCTGCTTCAGACGGCGATTCTTCTCTATATTAAAGAATTTTGAATAATGCACACTGTTTATTACTCACATATTGTTAGCATATGTGATATTTTAAATTTCACAGAAAAAAAAACCCAGAAAAACTTTAAATATTGCTCTGCCAGGGAAAATCCTGCTTTGCATATAGGAAATTTTATGTAGGAAACAGAATATCGAAACTATTAAAACAGGAACTGAGTGAATGTAAATACCCCCTTTCGCATCAGGTAGTTTGAGGAGCAACGTTATAGGAATCAGGATCAAAGAAAATCCCCCGAGAGCCATTAGTTCCTCAGTACATTTTCCTGGTTGCATTTGCAACAAGAGTAGGAACTCTCAATGACATAAGCCAGCCAACAGCAATGTAATTTAACCCGCTCATCAACTGAATAGCCACAATACAATAATAAAAACCTTTAAAGAATGGAAAAACTCCAAACAACTATTTACAAAGTAGATATCAACTGTGTTCCAAACAAAAGTATTACCAATCATTGTGAAATCATCACATTCAACTAGGGCTGCCACCTTAAAGTGTAATTGTTAGTCGATGATTTGTCAATTTCGAAAGTCAAAAGAGTCAAAATTAAATCGGTGACATGTTAAACTTAACATGCATTTCTCTCTAGGCTCATCCATTGCAGAGATGACTCAGCTTCGTCAGCTTCAACTTCACAGTGGACCCTGAGTCAGCAAACTCTTGTCACAAAACCCCCCTTTTACAGAGAAAAGAAAAAGAGAAATTATGGACAGAAATTTTGGAGAGAAATTGTTGATTTCATTGCACTTGATATTAAGACCAATCAACACATTGTTGTTCAGTGGTCAGTTTCACAACAAACATATGGACCTCTAGCCAGATGGAGGGTTACATGGCCATCACTGCACACTTTATTTTTAAAGACTGGTGACTACATTCATTGACGTTGGAATAAAAAAAATGTTGGAGGAGAGCCACTATATTAAAGCGTCTCAGTGAAATGATAGAGGAATTTGGGAGCGGTTATACATGACAATGCTGCTAATATTTTGTTATGCACAGAACTACTTTCTAATAACCCCTCCTGGGAGAATGTCCAGGGTGATCTTTGTGGAATGATGGAACGCAACAAACTTAATGCTCACCTCCTGGAACAGACGTGGTAGTTACAGTTGTAGTTTTAGAAATAATATTACCAAACAATCTGACAGAGATCTAGATCTCACATCTCGCTCAAGACAGTAGACGGTAAAGGAAATTGTCTCAGTGCTGAAACCTGTGATCACTCTCATGGAGAGTGCCCATGTTTATAAATATGAAGAGACACCACTTGTTGCTGCACAACCACAACCCAACAACAAAAGCACTGAAGAAAATACTATTCCAAGAGATAAATTCCAACCTTTTGAAATCGTTTTTTCTTCTTATTCTTATGCTCTTGAAGTCTATGGTAGCCCACAGAATCATAAGTAGGAAAGTTATGAAATTTGGCACACAGATAAAGGACAGTCTGAATTGTAACCATAGCCAATTTGGAGTCTCTAACTCAAACCCCCAGCGCCACCAAAAGTTCAAAGTTAAACTCATGTTTATGCTCATAACTTTTGACTTGTAAGCCCTAGAAACAAAATTCCCCTTTCTCTGAATTCTCATGTTGATTCAAATGCACCCTATGATGCCATTTTACGTCATGAAGATTTTTCCCCATTTTGAAAAACCTTTCGAAAAACTCCTCCTTGGCTGTTTGTCAGAATTTGCATGAAATTTGGTATGTAGCATCTAGAGACACTGAGGACAAAAAGTTATCAAACGTTTTTTGATTAAACCAACCGTTCTCAAATAATGTGCAAACGAATTTGGCAAAGATCATGCAAAAATGGATGTGAGACTGTGTCTTCGGAACGCTTAAACATATTGACACCAAACCTGGTATGTGTCATCACAGGCATGATTTGGGGGTGCATGCACAGTTTCAGCACAGTGCCACCTACCGGTTCTGAGATAAATACAACATATGAAAAATTTAACCTACTGTCATTTCCCATACATCATTAGTTTTGCTGGTTTATGCAGAGTCCTACGATACCAAATTTGCCATATTGCACATTATTTCCTGTCCACCATATTGAAGTTTATTCAAAATCTACTTTTCCGCACGCCTTCCACAAAATTTGTCCAATTTGTATGAAATTTGGTTTGTAGCGTCCAGAGACACCCCTGACAAAAGTTATTAAAAGCTTTCTGATTGGTCAAACGGTTCTCATATACTGCGTCAACAACTTTGAAGGCAAGTCTGCCAACAGGACTCAAGGCTTTATATTTGCAAAACTTCAGTGCATCGATATACTTGGTGGAAATCATAACTAGCTCATCGTCTTTACCTCATAGAAATTTAGTAACAGCGCCACCTACTGGTCACAAGTTATAAGCAGTTTTATTGTGCTTTTTTTTCCCTAAAATTCACAGATGTTCACAGAAACATATTTTAAAAGTAAACTATTTCAGGTTTATTTGAGATCAAAACATTAAAAAACTAAAACTGAGAAAGATCTTTTTTATTTAATTCTAGTTTTAAAACAGAGCTTTCTTTTTTAAGAAAGTTTTAGTTTTAATTTCATTTTTTTTTGTTATTTTTAGAAAGGATTCCAATGCTGAAGAAATGAATGAATAAACTTCTCCATGTAAACGCACCTGCTGTCACTGTGCCTTTTCAGTACAGATGTTGTGCAGTACAACTTACAGCCATCATTTCCGTCACAGAAAAGAATAATCAAACATTCAGCCTGAATAGTTTCATCATCAAAATGTGCATTTTCTCAACAAAATGTTCATCGCTTATTTCAAATGGTACAAAAGAGCAAGGAGATGACATCCGTATTTACGTGTTTTGGATCTTTTTTAAAACATCCTGCATGTCAATGGGCCTTAAGAAAAAAGTTACAACCACTTCACAACATAGTTGGCGTAAAATAACTGCTCATCAATCCCTTCGCATGCATGCGGTGAGCCTGCCACCCATTTGCGCTAAAATCGCTATTTGCATTTTAACGACAATGTAAATAATTTAATCAGAAATGCTAACATATTCATTTATTCATTTTAAGATCTCTTTCCCAAACACAAGATGTGGCTTGATGTTCCCTAGTTAGCCTGCTAGCGGAGTTTATATCGAGGACAAGCAAAACGGCAACTCACTTTTACGCGCCTCTGCGACCTTTTCTGCGGCTCGTTTCTCAGCCTGCAGTAACTGCTGGATACCCAAAGACTGACTCGCCATGTTTAAACACTTTCTGTGTCGGAGCACTGTGATGATGATGATGATGATGATGTTTTAATATCTGTATCTTCAGCTGTGGAGGACGTCCACTGAGCGTCAGCTGACTAAGTTTCAAGCAGCGGAGGAAACCGCTGACGTAAATCACGTGACTGCATGAGACACGTGACGTATCATTATTTCGTACCACAAATAGGGGGCGTTGCAGTAACAGAAAACTGATTTTTCTATAAACTTAATGTTATCATATTTCTTACTAGCAGCTTTTCCTAACAAACCTAACAGAAAGTAAAGTCATGGTGTTTAATCTTTTTATGACTGAAAAAAGTGATGCCTCTCATTGTTGTATTTTCTACAATAAAGTAGTACAAGATCAGCCATTTCTTGTTGTCTACAATATATGCATTCCCCAACTGGGTATTTTCCAATTTTATATAAAGTATTGTTAAGTCCAGTATGACTTATTCTCAATCGAGTTATGATCCCTTCGATTCCTGCTCTTCCCCCTCCCAACTTGTTTTTGTATATTATATAAACGTCTACCTGTTTCATTGTCATCGCAATATACCTGCCATACTGATTGTGCATATGTTCTAATTAGTACTTTAGCTTCCTGTTTACTTAATGGAATTTGTTCATCTTGTTTCTTAGTTCTTAAAGTTTGTTTAACCAGAATATTCACCTCATGTCCCTCCACACCAACATGAGCAGGGACCCAAATGAAACTTGTAGATATACCCATAACTTTACTATTGTACATTATATGGAATATCTCATCAATAATATCCATTCTAAATGCTGATCTGCCAGTTCTTAAACTTTCAAGTTTTGAAAATCTATTAGATGCAATGACTGTAATTTATTTTTTTCTCTATCCATTGCAGGGCCAATAATATTGCCAATAGTTCTGTGACATATACTGACAAATGACTGGTTACTGTATATCCTGTATCAGGATCTTTGGATCCACTGTGAATAAATGTGAATAACAGTGCTTCTCAAAATAATTCTGGACTACATACCATGCTGGAAGTTGTTTATAATTGTCTTTCAATTTGTGCTGTATATTACATTTACATTTATTCATTTAGCAGACGCTTTTATCCAAAGCGACTTACAAGTGCGGAATACAACAAGCGAGTCAACCTGAAGAGGCAGCTAGACACAATAAGTGCTCACAATACAAGTTTCAGACATTGCTCAGAGTATCATATGCTACAACAAGGAAGAGATCTAAAGGAAAGAGGGATAGAAAATGAAGGGAAAGAATTTTATTTTATGATGAGGTTAAGTGCTCACGAAAGAGATGTGTTTTCAGCTGTCTTTTGAATATTGCCAGGGATTCTGCATTACGGATGAAGGCAGGAAGATCATTCCACTAGCATGGAGTGGTGAACACAAATGATCTGGAGAGTGATTTTGTGCCTCTCTGTGATGGTGCCACAAGCCTTCGTTCCTTCTGCAATTGCAGGCTTCTGGTGGGAGCATAGACTCGTAAGAATGAGTGAAAGTAGGAGGGTGTTGACCCAGTGGCTGACCCAGTGATAGATCTGTAAGCAAGCGTCAAGGCCTTGAACTTGTGAGCAGTGAGTGGTAGGCAATGCAGAGAGATGAGGAGAGGGGTGACATGGGCTCTTTTGGGCTCGTTGAAGATGAGACATGCTGCAGCGTTCTGAATCATTTGTAGAGGCTTGATTGTGCTTAATGGCAGTCCAGCCAGAAGAGCATTGCAGTAATAAAGCCTAGAAATGACCAGGGCCTGGACGAGAAGTTGTGTTGCATGTTCTGTTAGAAAAGGCCTGATTTTCCTGATGTTATGTAATGTAAATCTGCATGACCGGGCCGTCTTAGCAATGTGGTCTTTGAAGGTCAGTTGGTCATCAAACATTACTCCAAGATTTCTGGCCGAATTTGATGGGGTAATTGAAGATGTACCTAATTGGATGGTGAAATCGTGCTGTAGGGATGGATTGGCAGGGAAGACAAGAAGCTCAGTCTTTGTCAGGTTGAGCTGCAGATGGCGTTCTTTCATCCATGCCGAGATGTCCGCCAGACAGCTTGACATACGTGCAGCTACCGTGGGATCATCTGGAAGGAATGAAAGGAAGAGCTGCGTGTCGTCAGCATAGCAACGGTAGGAGAACCCATGTGCATGTATGATGGGAACCAGTGATGTAGTGTATATGGAGAAGAGGAGGAGTCCAAGAACAGAACCCTGGGGAACCCCAGTGATCAGCTGATGAACTTTGGATACTTCCCCTCTCCAGGAAACCCTGAAAGACCTACCAGTAAGGTAGGTTTCAAACCAATGAAGTGGAGTACCTGTGATGCCCAGTGACGCAAGGGTGGACAGAAGGATCTGGTGATTGACTGTGTCAAAGGCAGCGGATAGATCAAGTAGAATGAGGACTGATGATTTTAAGTTAGCCTTTGCAATCCGTAGGGACTCAGTGACCGACAGTAGAGCTGTCTCTGTTGAGTGGCCGCTCTTGAAACCAGATTGGTTGGTGTCCAATTGGTTGTTCTGAGTGAGGAAAGAAGACACCTGATTAAAAACAACTCGCTCAAGAGTTTTTGCTATGAATGGTAGGAGAGAGACAGGTCTGTAACTGTCTACAAGTGAAGTGTCTAATGTGGGTTTTTTAAGCAGTAGGGTTACCCGAGCCTGCTTGAATGCGGTAGGGAAGATGCCAGTGTGGAGAGATGTGTTGATGATGTAAGTAAGTGCTGGTGCAAGTGCAGGATCGATGGATTGCAGGAGGTGTGAGGGGATGGGATCTAGAGGGCAGGTGGTGGTATGACTGTTGAGGAGAAGTTTGAAAACTTCTGTCTCAGTGAGGGGAGAGAAGGAAGACAGGAGATGTGTGCCTGTGTATTGAGGTCAACATTTGGCAAAGGGAATAACCAAGGAGGAATGGAAGAAACTGAGATTGTTTTGCTGTACTGTAATTGATGCAATCCTATATTTCTTGCCTTTCCATTATCTATCCATCCAAAACTTGTCTTATTATGTTCCCAGCATTCTGTCAATACATTTTTAACAGAATGTGACATAGTCTAAAACATTATGGCAAAAAATGGGAAAAGGAAGTCTCTAATATCTACAGCATGCCTTGAGCATTTTACATCACACTTGGCAAATATGTTTATTATTGAGCGCCACCAACTGGCAACGGGAAGTGTGTCACTTAAAACAAACTTTAAAATAGTCAACTTACATTTAGCCAAGTCACTTCAATATGGAGCATTTTTGAGGACAATTTTAAAAAGCAATTGATTTGTGGGTGTAAAAGTTGTGACACAATTCAAATGAAATGCAATGCAATTGTTTGCATTTTCATTTATACTAATGTATAATGTCAAAATTATTATTATAATGCCAAATTTCAAATGAAATGGAAAGAGAAAATTTATACCTTCACACAAACCTGTCAATCAGTGTTAGGGGTGGGACTATACTATGGGTGTTTTCCTTTTAAAATTGTCCTCAAAAATGCTCCATACTTTAGCCTTGGTCAGAATAATGAGACATGGCTGATATAAAGTTTAAAAGGATTTCTTATTTCTTAAATAGTGTCACTTCGTAACCACATTAAGGTGTATTTGAGGGGCTTAACATGCTTAAACATGTGTGGTGGGGGGCTGTGTAGTGCCGCCTTTTGACCAAAGTGATGGGGTTAGTTTTACCTACAGTCACCAAACGTGGTACATGTATTGTTCTCATCAAGCCAAAAAAACCTTTCAAAATTACATTCATATACACTCCCCCCAGGGGATTTATGGGATCGTCAACAAATTTGTGAAATATTATGCCAAGACATTGAAGATGTTAAATTGTGAAGGGATTTTTGTTATCTCAAACCTTGTTGCCATGGTAATGCAATAAATTAATGGCACAAAATTGAAACAGGAAGTACCTCATATCTGCTGTCTCAGTCATAGCACCATCAACTGGTAAAAGGTGAAAGGAAGTATGTCACTTAAAACAAAGTTTAAGAGTCCTCGTATGATGTTTTTCAACATCATACATCCTTACTCAGGTTTCCCAGCCAGGGTTGATCAGACCCTGGCTTGTGTCCCAACAGCACTAGTCCGTGGATTGCTCCGCTTAAGTCACAGCCATCTGGAGGCCATTTCTGCAGCCTTCATGGCAGGCGTGATGTCTTTCCTCTTTGCAACCCCTATAATGCCAAATAGCGTGTAGACTTTACACAGTAAGCGGCCAGCAAAGCCTCTACATCCCATTTCAATAGGCTTTCAGCATGCCTTCAAACCTGCACTTATGCACTTTTTCATTGAGCTTTTTCTTGTTGTTGGAGTATAAAGCATTTAACTGTTTCTGTAGCTCAGCTACTGTTCCTCCCTGAAATGAGAGAAATGGTTTCCAGTTTCTCCCTGGAATTAGTTTTTGCGGGGTGGGATGCCTGCAACTACCTCAGGCAATATTAAGAAAATGTTATGTAAGCAACAGTCATATTTTTATTGTAATTTTATGCTTATTCAACATTTAGCTGTACAATATGATCCAATCGACGGACAGCGCCAAATGCATCGTTGTCACGTGACGCCACTTGGGAAAAGTTTGGACAATCCTGAAGACGCAAGCTGATACTGAACAACGTACTTTTAAAAATAGTTTAGAGTGAAGCTGTACACGCAAATATATAGTCAAAATTAACTATAATAATAATATATATATATCAAACACACTATATATACTCATGCTGGTTCTGTTGAATGTGTTTGATTCACTAAAACGAAGAAGTTCATAAGGGTAGATATATAAGGTGCAGCTAGTGATGAAACAGCGCCATCTGGTGGCCTAGACATACGGTTGTATCAATGTAATCTGAAAACATAAGACTGTGGGAGTGACTGAAGTGGTATGCAAGTATATACAGTTGTGGTTTTATATTACTACAACAGAAGTGTATACTTGCACTGGCATCCTATTCCACAACCGTCGTGTCAACAGCCATAACGAACACCTGCCTTACAGTTAATATATAGCATTGAATTGTAAGCGGAGATATAGTGATCGTTCTTGACCACACACGCACGCTGTTGTAGGGCTGGACGGGTGGTGAACTTCAAGCATGTAGCAGCAGTGGAGACGAGCGGAAACCCCTCCCGATCCCAGCTCAACTCCTCCAGCTCCAGTTAAAGAAAGAGGAATACCGAGGAATCAGGAAACACGGGCAGCCTCATAACCCCATTACAGTGAGTGAAGAAAGTATTCTTCCAAAAGAGCTATTTTATTCGCACCACATTTTGCGTTATGTGCAGTGTAAGTCTCGGTTATGTGCGTATTTATTCATTTTTCTGCTGTTTTGACAAAGGAAAAGGTCAGGCAGCATTAGCGGGCAGCGCTAGCAGCAGCTAACGTCCTGCCAGCACAGGAAAGCCGATGTGCATGTTCAGTGTGCTTATGAAAACTGTTTTGCAATGTGTCGACTGTCCGCAAATGTTATTTGTCATATCTGACTGAAAGCAGACGAAGAGTCGCCCATTACTCTTCTTAAACTTTTGACAACAGCTGGTGTGAACAGGGAGTAGCAGAGAAACAGCGGTTTCTTCACCATAACCAGCTCAAATGATCGCAAATAACTATTGCACTTTTTTTTTAAGGTTTCCTGCACAGATGAGGCATGCTGAGTGTTTTCAGTCTTATGTGTGAATAATGCAACTGGTTGCATAAATTTTGGGTTACACCTGCGTAGCACAATTTATACTGTGGTACCACAGTGTTATATGATACCAATATTATATGGTAATACTGGGGCACTGAATGATTAATAGATTCATGTGGCATGTTGTTTACAATGCCATATTATAGTGCATGTGCAATAGAAAATAACTAGAAAATATCAGACCAAGTGTCACCTGCAAACCAATTATGCTAGATTATTTCTAAACGAATGTCCCTTAAGTATTTGTGGAAAAGCTCATATGTTGTACTCCTAGCAGAGTAACCACGTAGTATAGTTCATAACATTATTTATGGAAATGTTATACCAATAATGCAGTGATATTCATCTGTTTTTGCATGATCATAGGTGCCCAAGTACTTTTAATTATATATGGACTATATATATATATATATATATATGCATGAATTCATATGGGGATTTTATTGAGTAATTTGTTTATTATTATTATTTTTTGCTGATTCCATATATCGGCCCAGGCTCATTTGTACCATGAACAGCTAGGATATACTGTTTGCGGTTGGATTTGGCCTTTCACATTATGCGAAAGATCTGTCAGAACCACTGGACTGAGGGAGAAATAAGTACTTAATGTTTGAAAACAGGTGTTGAGAAACAGTCATAAAGTATATATGTCTTTAATCACTATTATTAACGCATTCACAAATGCCACAGAGCATACAGTAATGGTGATTTTTTCTTTCGAGCTGTCATTGAAAGTATTGATATAATTTTAGATAAAACTATTATTAACTTCAATAGTTTAAACAGTCTGAACTTTTGATACTAATGTGCTCTTTTATTCAGCATTAAAATTGGTCCTTTTGTACCTTTTTAATGCACATTCTTGGTCTTATTTTGCATTATTAATCAATGCATGTTTTTCCAAAAAAAGAAAAGAAAATTCTTTGTAATCATTCATCAAAACGTAATAACTTGTTAACTTGTTAATAACTTGCCTTTGAAACATTTTTTTCTGTTTGACTTATCGCCTTTCGTTAATTTGGAAGACGCTTATGAGCAACACTGATACATTGATTATCAGACAAAGATAAAGCAGTCTTGGTTCTTGTTTTTGGTTCCGGGGAGGTAGTGTTGTTATGGTAATATTCATCTACTCACACCGCTTTTAAGCATCACAACTCTTACAGTCATACAGTTTCTTTTTGATTTCGAAGTAAAGAAAAATATGATCAAAAGCGTTCTGTACTTCTATTTACATTTGAACTTTCGCATCATGCATCTAAGTTGAGTTACTTCGACAGTGTTTTTCAGAACAGCATATGTTTACAGGAAACCACATATGGCTATTCACTCTCAAACGGCAATTGGTCTTTTCTTGTGGCTTTCTGACACAACTTCCCCACCTAACAGCATGTCGTCTGTAGAACACACTGGTTTGAACGTTCAGTGTTGAGGGGTAGTAAGACTATGCAAGGTAGGTTAGCAAACTTTTCAGGTTTTTACATCTAAATATGCTTGCTCAGTTTTCAATAATGTTTTATGCCACTACTAATCTCAGTGGTTAAACAGACTCCTCTTAAAGGTTGTAGACTGTAAATTGTTCAAACCCATTCTCCATTTCTAGTAACAAAAAAGCATAAAGTTTTAGTTATTTGAGTGATTGTGTATTGGACATATTGGTTTGCTTGAGGGGAATTGTTATTGTATGCAATAGTGTTGCATGTCATTCTGCCCGAAGTCTTTCACATTGTTTCAGGTCCAAAGTATGAAATTGGAGGCATTAAACATGCAAATTGCGTAGGTTGAAATGAAAATTGAAAATGCGAGTTGCATTTTTTCTGCATTTCTGACTTCACACCCATTGAAGATGACCTGTGATTGCTAATGAGTGTTGTCTAATGGGAGTTGTTTTTAAAGTTTATGGCTGTTTTCTTTAGGTGCTTTTCATCGGTCGTTGATAAGATGTATTCTTTGTCTTTTAACCTGTTGCCATCTGGCATTCTCAGACGTATAGCTTATTTCTCATTTCTACTTATGTGTGCTGGTTGGGGAGGTTATTTAGTAGAATGTGGACATGTTGATATCAAGGTGTGGTGAAAATGCAGTTGCAGTGCTCTGATGTACACTTCCTGAGTGCAGCTTGTCACTCATCCAGTTGTCTTCTGTGGACCTTTTTGAGACAAATCTCAAGGTGGTCACTTATTGTATATTAAAAAAGTGCAAAGTCCACACCTTTACACTAGTTGACCTTGATTTTGTGAGTGTTCCTAGATCAACATCTTTAGTCAGTCCTGTCGAACAACCACAGTCCTAACCCCAACCATAATCATTAACCAACAAGCTGTAAAATAAGGAAATGGTAGGTTGTTATGAATGATGTTCAAAACTCAACCCCAGCCATAAACCTAATCTTAACCTTAAAATCTGACTGGAATGTTGATACAAGACCAACCACAAAATGATCAAGGAACATGTCCCACTTAAAGAAATCAACTTAGACCTACTTAAAGAAATTACACTTGTTTACAGGACCTTGTAATGTTTGTCCACATGTCCAAAACGCCTTTTAAAAAACAGAACTGACACACTTCAAAGATCTCTCCATCTGTTTTGGACCACTTCAACTAACTAGTGATGGTTTACTACACATATTCCCTCTCACCAGTAGTAACAATGCAGACCTGAGTGGTATACCCTGTTGAGTGAGAGACTGCGTGCCTTGCAAGTAAGATGGGGTTCGGCCAGGACCTGAGGAACTCTCATGAGGGTCTGATGAAGCTGCAGGACTGGGAGCTGAAGCTACTGGAGATGGTGAAGCGCTTCATGACTCTGCGGGTGAAGAGCGATAAGGAATATGCCACACTCCTGCTCAACATTAGCCAGCAGGTGGACAAACATGACAACTCCTCTCAGATCCACTATGTCAGCAGTGTCTCCAAGGTAACAGGCTTCTGGTCCTCTCCGCTGCTTCATGGGTAGACCAATGGAGCGTATGTTTATATTGTGTTTTTATTGTTAGATATTTTATTTATTGTGCACTCTCTAAACACTCTCCCAAATTAATATGGTTTACGCTTGAAGCTTGTCCTTCAGGAAGAATTTGGAAAATGCTGAAAAACTGCCATGCCACAGGCCTATGAAGCTGTTTAACACTAGTCTTTTGAGCAAAGTTGTAGAAGACAGCGGTAGAACTTGCGGTAGCAAGTTCTACCCAAATTAATATAAACCATATTAATTTGGGATGCTAGGGAATGCATTACTATTGCTGTTGCTAGTACTTAGGATTAGGGGTTTTCTCATTCCTTTTCATTCATATTAAATGTTGTTGAATTACTTCTTGCACTTTTGTGCAGACTAGAGCTCAAGACTTAGACCTCAAATTGTGTGGATTAGTGAGGTATTACTTTTAATAAAAAGTATTTTTTTGGGGGTGGGCTTTTTGAGTTGGGGCCAGTAAGCAAACACCTAAAATGTTAGTAACACTCTGGCAACCACCCAGGACACCCTAGAAGTCACATACCATCTAATAAAAACCACTTAGAACATCTCAGCAACACCCTGGAAACTGGCCACAAAACCAAAATTAGCAGCAAAATTTGTACAGGCAGTCACAACTCGTGTTTTCTTCGTAAAATGAAAAAATCTAGTTCTGTGGTCTTTGAAGTACTTGGCAATGCCATGATATATGTATATCAAAGTTCCAAGGTGTAACCACAGTGCTTTGTGTAATGTGCTGTATGGTGTTTCGTCTGTTCTTGCCTCTGACCAATCAGTCTCTTTGCATACATCTAAACATGCATATTCTTGTGTCTGTGTATGTGGTTTTATTATCAGTCGTGGACTAATATGGTGCAGCAGACAGAGCAGTTAAGCAAGATCATGAAGTCTCATGCTGAGGAGCTCAACTCAGGACCTCTCCATCACCTCACCATGATGATCAAAGACAAGCAGCAGGTGAAGAAAAATTACCAAAGCCTCCACCAGCAGATCGAGTCTGAGATGAACAAGGTGAGACATCATATACATTGCCCTCCATAAGTGTTGGGTAAAAAATTGTTGGAATCAAGTTGGCAATTGTGGCCTACTGGTTAGTAAGTGGGGCTTGTAATCAGAGGTTTGCTGGTTCGATTCCAGCGCTGGCAGGTAGCAACTGAGGTGCCTTGAGCAATGCACCTAACCCCCAATTGCCCATCGGGTGCAGCAGTGCTGCCCACTGCTCTGTGTGTGTGTGTGTGTGTGTGTGTGTGTGTGTGTTTGTTTGTTTGTTTGTTTGTTTGTTTGTTTACGACACACAGTGTGTGTTCACTCCTCACCAGTGATGGGTTAAATGCAGATGTCACATTTCGGGTATGAATTACCATATCTGACAAATATGTCACTTTTACACATTGATAAATCTATAATGATTGCAAGATGAATAGGCAAAAGTAAAGAAGGTCACATTTTATTATTTGGATGTTTTAACACATGGCGGTTTTAGCAATTTGTGACACACTATTCAAACTTCTTAGAACTCATACATTTTCTTTTTTACTAGCTGCTTCCTAATTTTTTTTTCCCTCACAATAAACCTGACTTATTGACGACAGATGGGCTTCCTGAAGATAAGCTGAAGACGTATTTTTAACTCAACACTACATCACATGACCTTGATATGCCTATAAATGGGCATGATTTTACATGTGCTCAGACCCAGGCGTGCCTGAAGTGCGCCCCCCCCTTAAGTCAAGCAATGATGTTCTTGAGTGTGAATGCCTGTGCACGTGGGTAGTTCCATACCTATAATATATAAATGAGGATGTAAGCCACCATTTGATTAAACTATACATAATTCAACATGTGCACCAGACAGTAGTGATCAAGCCATTCTTGCAAAGTCAAACAGCAACACATGAAAAACTAAACCAAGACTCATCATTACCTTCTGCTGAATGTCTGGCCAGTTATTCATTCATGCGATTTGGATGACTGCCTACTTCAACAGTTCGTATTATTTACATAATGATAATAAGGGGCTGCAGTGTAATAAAACGTTGATAAAAAACAATGAAAAGTGTAATGAAAAGCAGGGTAATAAAAACGTTAGCAGGCAGGAAGTTCTGATGGAAGCTCTTGGTACAGTAGGTCTGTACTGTATGGGGGCAGGGTTTGTTAAGGAAGCGATTGGGATTTTCTCCGATTTAGAGGAGAGCCAACGGAAGAAAGATCAAAGAAGAATGGGTCACTGCACGGGCTACATAAAGCTTGTCTTTGATCTCTTCAAGTTCTTTGTGACTCTTTTCACCTGTCTGCGAAGTGAATCCTGTTTTAGAGGTTCATCCCTTTATCTAATGTGACCCTAAGTATTGGGATAATTGGCTCACAATTGTGTTTGTAAGTGATCAGCTGTGTCCTGTTGCATTATTTGTTAACAAATGAAAAGCAGGGAATGTGTAGTATCAGTTAGTATCAGGCTTGTGTTTGATGAGAGCTGACTGGTAGAAAAAATGTGACATTTTGTATATTTGGTATTCATCTTTTATTCATAAAATATTTATTTGCTGACTCCACAGCAAATAGAGCAATTTTTACTTCCCAATACTTCCCAATACAATTTTTACTACTGTCCCAATACTTATGGAGGGCACTGTAGATGACTATGGATGACTGCTACTAATGCAGGAAATATAAGCTTGATGGATCAGTGCACAGTGCTGACTTTATCTCTCACAGGTAACCAAAAGTGATCTTGAAAAGATGAAATGCACCTACAAGCAGTTAACTAAGGATGCTGTTTTTGCACGGGAGAAATACAAGGAGGCTGTGGTGAAAGGTAAGGGATTTATCTATTTCCTGTGTAAGTCATGCAAATTCAATCAGTCAATGCCTTAACTATTTTTAACAGTCAAGATTATTAACAAATATTTTGTTTGATCATAATTTGTGCTTTAAACTGCTTATACACTAATTTACATTACCCAGGCTGAGTGTTGATAATTAAATCCACCATACAAAGAGGGCATATGACTTTTATTAAATCTGCCATACAAAGAGGACGTTTTTATTGAATTTCCTAACTAGGTTTGTTAGAAATATAAAAAAACATACGCTATTAACTTCCACAGCCCCAGTAAAGTCCTACATTTATTAACAGTATCTTTGGATATTAGAGGTGTCCTGGTGCTTATGTTTTTTGAGTAACTATTGTGTGAAATAAGAGTTGATTTCAGTGTGCTTTAAACAGGTTTGTCTACATCTAATTCATCTTCATTGAGTTGTTGACTTTAACTCATTGACCATGTAAATATGTGTATGATATTACATATATCTGTATGTTGCTGTCTAGTAGTGGGCATTCGATAGTGGCATTAAAAAAAACTATTTTGGTTGACCACTAACATAGTCATATTGCAGTGTAATTAATGTAAAACTCTGGGAAGCCCATAAAGAAACATCAGAGCATTGTCTTTATAGAAGAAAGAAGACTTGCGCAACACGTTTCATCTCACAGAACAACTGCTTTTCTGTACCCTGCAGGCAAGGAGACAGAGAAAGCCCGTGAACGCTACGACAAAGCCAGCATGAAGCTGCATAACCTGCACAACCAGTACGTGCTGGCAGTGAAGAGTGCGCAGCTACATCAGGAGCACTACCATGAGACTGTCCTGCCCCAGCTGCTGGACTCCCTGCAGAAGATGCAGGAGGAGATGATCAGAGCACTGTAAGTGGAGGAACTTCAATGGTCCATATGTGTGGCATGCTGTCAAATCTACATTGGTTGTACATTCAGTCAAGTGGTGTAATGGTTGCTTATGGTAAGAGTTTATTTACAAATCTGTCCGCAGGGCTTCTGTTGCCAGTAAATGAATTTCTCGTTTTATTATATACATTCGTTGATGTACCTACATCATCATCTGTGCAGCATGTCACAGCTGCCTAGTTATAACACAACCTTGGAAACAAAGTAAATATAAGAATGTTTATTTTAACAAAATGTACAGTTTTGCCTGCTGTAAGTCCCACATGACTACAATAGAATCCTCATGCTGCCAGACAGAACTGGTAGCGGTCGGGAGGTAGAAGCTCCCACGCTGGCAGACTGAAATAGATTGACAGGCTGAACGCCTTTAAAGCCAAAACAACACTGTGATTGGGTTGAACTGAATGAATAAATGGAGTCTTCCTGCTGGAACTTTGGCTTTTCGTTTCCTGTAGCACAACAGGTAGAGCTAGGGTTAGGATGAAATGTATATCTTGAGTGCACTGTAAGTAGCTTTGGATAAAAGCGTATGCCAAATTCCTAACCATTTTATTTCCATGATGTTATGCGGTAAAATGCTAAGTTAAATGAAAGGGGAGATGAGATTGACCACATCAAATCAGAAGAAAACTGTAGTTTTGTATTTTGTTCAGTAGAGAGAGTCACAGGTTAAGAATTCCACAGAATAAGAAGTCCTTGCAAGCTATCAGTGTACAACTGCATAGAACCTGAGTTGAAGAATACATTAAAAATACATGAAATAAATACAATTCCTCTGAGTTTTATAAATGGTTTACATGTATAGTTTTATAAATGGCAAATAAACACGTATATGTATGCAAATATTTTTTCATTAAAACATTTCATAAGCTCATACCAGCTCAGTAGAAGCAATCATTAAGTTTATTATCTGCACTGACCTCTGGTAAACAAGGTAACACCAAATTACTGTGCTTTTCATGTCTACTGTAATATTTTTGTGTAAGTATAGTATTATTATGCTAGGCTTTTTAAACTGACTAAAATGATCAAGCTCAATTTCAAAGACTAGTGAAGTTTATGCAAAAATGTAGGTCTTATGGCAACAACATGTTTTGAAAGTATTATTTTTTCATTTTATATCATGTGGACCAGTGTTACACACAACTCTCTGCATAAGTGTTTATTGTGAAGGAATATGTAATGAAACTTTTATTTAAAGCCATAATATTGGCATTTAATGTAGGCCTTTGACTTTTTTGATTTACAAACCATGCATGTTGTTCCAGCTGTGAAGTTATTGTGGAAAGGTTTTAAACATGTATATTATATGATAATTTAGAAAACATTTTTATACCTTTCCATGTGGACTGTGAAATCACTGCTGTAATCACATGTCTGTTGTAATTGGATTTAGAAACTTTTTAAATGGAAGACAGGACATTTCGAGGTAACAGTCTAAATTGAATGAAAGGGCAGTTAACATCATCTCAGATGAAAGCTGTAAGCCAGTGATTTTCAAGCGTGGTCCTGTGGACCCTCAGCACTGCACATCTTTAAGCTCATGAAGCTGTCTCCTAATGAGCTGATGGTGTGAATCAGGTACTTCAGTAAATATGTTCTCTTTAATACATATTCTCTTGTAACCTCAAATTAGCTTATAGGGTGCAGCAGTCACTTGCTGTATCTTATCTGCACATAGGAATTAGGCTGATCTAATTCATTGTACTCTTTGAAACATGTCTGCTGTAATTGGATTTAAATACTTTTTATATGGAAGACAGGACATTCAGAGGTGACATGCTAAATTTAATGAATAATGAAAAGGGGAGAAAACAGCATTTTTTAAAAAAAACAACCATCATCTCAGATGAAGGCTGTTGTTCTGTATTTTGTCCAGTAGAGGGACTCACAGGATAAGAATTAATTAGGTCCTTATGCATCATGAGTGTTGAAATGCTTAGAACCTCATTTGAGAGTTTTATTATTAGTTTGCAAATAAACATGTGCCCCAGTGCAAAAATATTTTGTTCATAAAGACAGAATATTTTTTTGTAATTATTGTACCCTTTCAAATATTTATAATTTGTAAAAGAAAAATTCAAGGTTTTCAGGGCTTTTGAGTCCTTTAACATGCTCAAAAAATTGTTGTCAGCCATTACAGTCATGTATGCATCTGTACGAAACTTGGTACTTGGTACTTGGTATCGGTTTTGTCAACCCAAACAACTTGTTCACTGAAAACCCTTAGCTCTGCCCAACAGGAAGTTAGCCATTTTGCGTTTTCTGAAAAGTGCATGCTGTAAACTTTTAAATACTCCTCTCAGGGATTTCATGTGATTGTCACCAAACTTGGTGTGCATCATGCCAAGACATTGAAGATTCAAATTTGCAAAGGGATGGGTTTTTTTGACTAAAGTGATGGGGTTTTACCTTTTGACTAAAGTGATGGGGTTTTTACTGTATTGTCTACAGTATGTATTTTTCTCATCCACCTAATAGAAAGTCAGCTGTTTTGTAATGTATATGGATTTTCTGACAATTCCAATTTTTAAATGTTGCAGCTTACAACAGCGTTTAAAAGAGTCCTCATATATTCACCCAAGTCGCTTTAAACCTTGTCAGAGTAAAGGAGAGACATTGAAGATGCTAAATTGTGAAAGAATTGTTGATATCTTGAACAATGTTGCCATGGCGAGGCAATACATTTGTGACGAAAAGACAAACAGTAAGTGTCTCATATTTTCTGCCTGCATTGAGTGATTTACATCAAACTTGAGAAATATGTTTGGCATTGTGGGTTGATCACAATAATATGGCTTTTGTGAGTCATAACGCCACTTAATGGCAGCAGAAAGTGTCCCACCTACATTAGAATAACTTATACACGTTCCTAAATTATTTTGGGAATTAAATGCATGTGACATCTATGCACCATTTTCTGAGAAGCACCAGGTGGCGATGATGCTGTAGTGCCTGGGCCCGGCATCGCTGCTTGCGGTTATTATTTTTCTTTACCTTTCCATAAGTAATATGTAACTACTGCCAAGTAACACAAAATAACTTTATACAAATCAGAAGAAAAGGTTCTAAAACACTTGAACCACAGTAACTACTGTATTTCGTAAATTCTTTGGAGTTCAGACCTAAGGTTAGTCTCTTCTGAAAGTACCTGGCAGTTCTTTTAGAAGTACTTGGCAGTACTTGGCAGTTCATTAATGAAGTTATTTCAAAATTCTGAAAAAGTTATTTAAGTTTGATTTTTAATGAGAATGTACAGAAAAATCACTACAATATCAAACCTACAAGTCTCACCAAGTAATGTACAAAATTAGAGAAAAATTATTTTACTTTATAAAGTAAAATAAAGTTACTTTTTATTTTTATCTTAGACCATGCCAACGATTTATAGTTTATCATGATTTCCTTAGGTTTAGTGTAGATTATTATTAGTGTTTTCTAGGTTATTCCTACATATTTTCCAAGTTTGATGTAAATAATTCAATGCATGCAGGCGATATGAGAGATTTTCTGTTACATTTATTGCCATAAATTGTTTGCCTTACTATGGCAACACCATTTGAGATATCAACAATCAATTCACAATTTAGCATCTTCAATATCTTTTCTTTTTCTTATTGCATAAATCCCATAACCCCGTCATCTTGGTCCCAAGAGGGCGCTACAGAGCCCACCACTTCCACATCTAACAGCTGACCACTTTGATGTGCATGCCAAATTACATGCCATTTCAAGCATGTTAAGTGGCTCAAATACATATGAATGTGGTTTTAAGGTTTGACATGTTACCATGTTACCAACATCCTGTTGGGTGGAGCTAAGGGGTGTCAGTACGAAAGTTGTTCAGGTGGACAAGGCCGATATATGTACTAAGTTTCGTACAGGGGCATATATGTGTGTGTGATATATGCACCATCTTTTGTGCCCCATAGCAGGGGGTGCCACTAAGCCCACTGCCTTGCTTATGTGCCAGCCTTTGCCTAGGTCTAGTGGCCAACAACTCAGATGTGTGGGCCAAGTTTCAAGAGTTTTTGAGCATGTTAAGGGGCACTTTCAGTGCTTGGACCCTAATAATCCTGAGGAAAACAATAGGGCCCTTCAGACTTTCAGTTCTTAGGCCCAAAAAATACTTAATACTGTAGACTTCAGAGGATTAGCAGGGAACAGAAGTCTCTTGAGGTTTTTTCCTTTCTTAAGCTGTGATTTTTAATCAGGATTTGCACTTATCTGAAATGGAGGTTAATCCACATGAAGGAACAACTGCAAAAGCCTTCTGGGCTTCATGCCACTGATTTATATATGACAATTCAACATGGTCAGTCAAGCCATGCAAAAGTCTATTGAATGTGGGATGTGAAATCAGAGAAGATTGTTATATTTAGAACTGCTGACTAACATATCAGTTTGTTGTCATTTTAGAAAATTGCCAAAACTTTATTTAAAGAAGAATGTGAGTGGTGCTTGCTTGTACAAAACTCACCACAATGTGGTTGTTAAAGGTCTTGACACACCAAGACAATGGTTGGCCAATTTTGTGCTGTCATTAAATGTCTTAGTTACAGCGCTGTGTTCTGCACTGTTGGCTCTAGTCGGACCCTGTTTCTGGCATTCTGCCAATCTAGCATGTTAAGTTTTTTCCTTTTACCTATGGGCAGAATGTGCATTTGGTTTGATGCATCATGGCCTTAAATGTTTATGAAACGCTAAAGTACATTTTCTATGACTTTCAAAGAGGTGGTTGTTGCACATTGTAGAAAACAGGGTTTGAATCAATACATTTTTTATTTAAGAAGAAAACGCATTCATTTTTAAATCACTTTTCTGTGTTGTTATCCTCCTATTTTCAAGTTTTTCTGAGTCTTTGGGCCCCTTAACATGCTTGGTATGAAACTTGGTACATTTGGTACTTTTGCTCTGACATCATTAGCTCCACCCAACAGGAAGTTATCTGTTTTGGATTATCTGAAAAGTGCATGCCGTAAACCAAACTTCCAAACCAAACTTGGTGAGTATCATGCAAGGACATTGAATATGCAATATTGCAAAGGGATTTCTGAAATCTCAAACATTGTTGCTATGACAAAGCGGGAAAATGATGGCAAAAATGGAAACAGGAGGTCTCCAAAATCTACAGAATGCATTAAATAATGTATTTCAAAATTGGGGAAATACGTTTTTTGGTAGTCTGATGACATTGATATGACTTGTGAGTTATGGTCATAGGACCACCAACTGACGCAACAGGAAGTGCGTCACTTAAAACAAACTTTAAGGTAGTCCACTTTTATTTAGCCAAGTCATTTCAGACATGGTCAAAATAATACAGAGACATGGTTGATGTAAATTTCTAGAAGGATTTGTGATATCTTAAATAATGTTGCCTTGGTAACACGCCAAAAGTCTGTAGTGCCCCTTTTTGACTTAAGTGATGGCATTAGTTTTACCTACAAACTCAGTACATGTATTGTTCTCAGCAAGCCGGACAACAAAATAATTTTTATTAGCTCTGCCTAACAGGAAGTTGTCCATTGTGGATTGAATGTGGATTTTCTGACAATTCCAGTTTCTGAGTTTTTAAATAATCCTAGAGGATTTATGGGATTGTCACTAAAGACGTTGGATATGCAATACATTTATGGCAAAAAACGGAAGCAGGAAATGGCTCATATGTTACGTGAATTGAGTGATTTTGTTGGTCCTAGGGACTAATGACATAGATGTGGCTATTATTAGTTCCAGTCATAGCGGTACGAACTGGCAGCAGAAAGGGTGTCACAAATATACTTAAAACAGACTTTTAAATAGTCCTCAGTTATTTTGGAAGTTAAATGCATGTGATAACCATGAATCGTTTTCTGAGAAGCAACACGTGGCAATGGCGCTGTAGTGCTTGGGCTCATCAATGCTGCTTACAGCTATATTTTATTATTAAGACTGCGTGTTCTTATCCTAGGGGAAGACGTTTCTCTTAATTTATCATGACATTTTTTAATTAAAGATGCTTTGCACTGTAACATCATGTAGTAGTTCGGAGTGGCATTCATGGGTCACAGCTGTTTGTTTTCATGGTGTAAGAATTTAGGGGGGGCATGCCTTTTCCTGTGATGCTGTCAGGGCTGAACTCTGTTCGAGTGGCTGGTTGGCCCTCTACTTCTGACACATCAAAACTTTTTCTGTGTGGGAAGAATTTTTCTCAGGAGAATTATGAGAATTGAAGAAAGGTGGACTTTGGCCTTTATCATGAAGGCAGTTTGCATCTAGGCAAGGATGCATTGCCAAGTCCTGGTGCCTACGATTAATTTAATATATGTAATAGGGCTTTCAGTTACTTTTAAAGGAGAAATAGATGGTATTCAAAGAACTTTAACTGTACCCAGGTATACTTTAGCTTTACTGACTTATGCCAGTATTTAAAGCTGGCATAAGCCAGAGACATGACAGCTTCTCGCTCCTCTTTCTCCCCTGACTTATCCAGCCCTACCCTTTTCCCTCCCTTTTACTCACAACCATCCATACCTATTTAAATTGCATTTTTCAAAATCATTATGAGGTTGATAGGTTGAGGCTTGAGTTGATAGAGAAGGGTTTCATGAGGTGTTCAGAGTGTTTTAGCACATTGCTCTTTGGGTACTTTAGCAATCTCCATTTACAGTCTTTTTATAAACATCATCTTGTCCATAGGGTGAAAGTCTGATCACTTACTGTAGAAATGTAATAGCACACCTCATGTGAATAAGCATAATACTACAATAGTGTTTTTGTTTTTCTGTTGCAGTAAATGGATTCTGGAGGAGTATAGTGACATCACCAGCCTGTTAACAGATGAAATCGTGAAGGTCCATAAAGAAATACACACCTCCATTGACCAAATTGATCCTCTGTCAGAGTATAACAACTTTATTGATGTTCATAGGTATGCAAAAGTAATTGTTTCTAACGTATTAAAGATTGACTTGCTCTTAATTTGAATTTTTTGCTCTTAATTTGATGTCCAGATCACCAGAAATCAAAGAACCAAATGTAGAATTTGATGTAACGCTCTTAGAGGAAACAGAGAATCTTCAAGCAAATGAAATTCTGTGGAATAATTTAACAGCGGACAGTTTACAAGCAATGTGAGTAAAATAGGTGACATATTAGCCGGGTCAAATAATGATGTGCCAGAATGTTTTAAACCTTAGGTTTTGTAAGGTTTTATAAACTCAACCATGCATTATTTTAGTTCACATTATTGAATTACAGTCTTTTTCCACAGTCCCTATATTTTATCTATATATAGCACAGCTGTTTTGTACACTACTAGTCAACGGTTTGGACACATACTTGTTCTTTATTACTGCGTTTTTGTATAATAAATCATGTAAATGTATATAATTATATAATTTATACATTTTTATAGTTAACAAAATGTTTCCTTTGAAGCCAGCTTCTTTACATTCTCTTTTCTAACTTTATGAAGTGCATCCTATGATGCTAATATACTCTAATGAAAGAATTTTCATGTATGCTGGACACATGTTGACTGCTTTCCTTTAGCTATCTAGCCCAACTCATCCATTTAAAAGATTAGCGTTTTAATAAATGTCATACATAAGCACAATTAATTAATTACATACCCATTCAAAGTATTGTATATAAGCCTTTAGATAAAAGGGAGAAACAGATCTGTTGATGATTCTTTAATAAGGCTGAAGAAGTGCTTATCTGATAGACTTATGATTCTAGTTGTGACTGATCTCTGAGCAGGCCCAAGGTTAATTGATGTAGTAGATACATAAGTAAAGATGTGTGGTTGACTGATCCCTGGACAGGTTGAAGACCACCTCAGAGGAGCTACTCTTAACCCAGCAAAGTCTACGCAGCAAAGAGGACCTCACGCTGGACCTGGAGAAGAAAATAGAGGAATCTTCCAAAACCTTTATGAAATCAGAGTAAGCGATTGAACCTCTTGAATATTTAACCACTATATCTTACCACATCTTAATGTCTTTTTGATATGTATTGTATTGGTGTGATACATGTTATGGTATTGTATTGAAATGGTAATTTACATCATGCATTTGAACTACATGATAATACCACCTAAAAATGACAGTCATGTCTTTGCTGACCAGATGTGATTGGATGACCCAACATGGACGGTAATACCTGGTCCAAACATGGTCTTAGGGTACTCTCTCTGTATGTTACCAAGGATCAGAGTTCATTTTCTTGTTATCCTGTACATGTTGATACGAGTATGAAATTTGTACTCAGTGCATTACTATTGAAAAAAGACAACAACACTAAATATGCAATCAGTTTAGAAGAAAATGAAAGTAAAAAATAATAGAAGCCTATAAATAAATAATAAAACAATAAGAAAAGTAGTATATTAAACAAAATCTGTTTACACTCAGGATACCCTTCCTTTAGATCCTGTCTCTCAGGGTGGTGTATTATTGGTTGCTGTACATTTAAGTAGTACACTGTGATCAAAATACGTATAGTATTATGTATAGCATATTATGTGATGTAAATGTGGTATGAACGTGCTAGATGATAAGGATTCTGTGATAGCCTTAACATCATTATATCCATGATTTCATTGCTTTATATTATTACACATTGAATGTGATTCACTTTTGTTCATGTTATTGTTATAAATCTTGTGTTATTAACTTAAATGTTATATAATGTAAATTGTCTGTTTTTGCACCGAAACCATTGTGTTATTAATTGTTCATTGTTTGTCTTTGGTACTGAGTGTCAATGCAGTATGAAGTGCGGAGAACTCAGATGTTTCCATAGAGATGTGTGATCTTGAACAGACTGCCCCGTCTTGACCTCCGCAGGTCTATGAGATAAGAGCTCAGATTGATAGAGTTCAGTGAATTGTATTGTTATGCTGGCTGGATGGAGATTTGTCCAGCTTTAGAACGTTCTTTAAGGTCTGCTAGGTAATTCTGCACAAGCAATGCTGACATAAACCTCTGCAAACTCTGGTCACAGATGGGCTATAGTGCTGAAGTACACCTGAACCTGTCTGCTGATTAATACATGCTTGTTCATCCTGCAACAAGTTCTATTTCATTCCAAAGAGCTAAGCATGTTTTTTGTTTAGTTTTGGGGGTACTTATTAGGACTTTGAATCAACCCAATTATTTAATTGTGAGCCACACGCTAAATGGATACCATTAATTGAGCCAATGTTCTGAGTCAGACTGGTCAGAATGTTTAAACAAACACAAATGTTTTGTTGGTGTCACATGTTGTATCCAAAAATGATTGCTCATTCACTCCATCACTATGTCATAGTGAACGACATTTGAGTACACTATATGGGGAAGAAGTAAACGAAAATGAGTAAGCGATTTCAGACACTGACGTAAATACCATGTGTTAAAGAGTACTAACATTTTCATCATAAATAATGATGCCTGTCCTGCGGTGGACTGTATCGTAAAACAGTAAAGTTTATTTTCTCACTGTTTGTCACATATATTGTATTTGTTAATAATAGAGAGAACAACAACAACTGCTTGTCATGTTTTATTCCTACATTTAATATATTTGTATTTAAAGAACAAAAACACTACCGTCTGTCACAATTAGTAGCAGAAAATATCTGTCAGCACAAACAAGTTTATGAACGGTATTTATTTTCAGGGTATTTACTGTCAGTGCCCTCGAGCTGATTCAAGTCAGATAGCCATCTTGCATTGGAACATGGGAAATAGTGAGTGAGCTCAAAATCAGAATGCATTATGGGTAAAAGTAGTAAACAAATATAGGAAATGAATTGTTCACTCAGAATTCAGATAACATTACAAAATGGTAAACACCCTATATAGGGCACTATATAAGAAATAGGACATTTTTAACACAGCCACAGTGTTCACATTTTCAGGGAAATCAACCTACTATATTATTAAAGCTGCAATTTGTAACTTTTGCCTCCATCACCATCTCTGAAACAAAATTGCAATTTATCTGCAGAATAATTTTCTTAGTGTGTATGATAAGTAAGATAAAGTTACAAATGGTCCACAATCAGCACACGTTGTGAAATGGGGTAAGGTAAGGAGACCGTTTTAAACACTGATCAATTGTTTACTTGCACAATAACCCTCCAATGCCCTTCTCTTTTATTTTATGTTTGTACAAATAACTGTGTTTGTTGTTGGTGCTATTTCATGACTGAGGCTCAATGCTACACTTTTTTTGCTTTATTGGTTTTTAGAATTCACACAGATGTCGAAATTAAATATACAGCACAATCAATTGAATGTGTTAATCTTAACTTTGACAGCTCTAGTAGTTATTAAAGGTGTTATGTAACTTTATGTTATTTATTGGATGGTTTTCTATAAGTTTACTCTTGTTTTGAGAGTCAGATTGTTCATTGAAATAACCCTGATGGTACTTCTGATTCTAAAAAAAAAACCATATCCTTAAAAAGAGATTTAAAAAAAGCATTCGTTGTGGATTGAATTGTGCTCTCTCTGTTTGTTTTCAGTGTGGTGTTGTTACTCAGTCAGAAACAATCTCTGGAAGAATTAAGACAGACAGTCCAGATGTTGCGCTGCACGGAGGCCAAACTCACAACACAGAGAAAACTGCTGGAGCTGAAGATGCAGGAGAACGAAGGCAAAGAACCACCTTCAGTGGTCAATTACGAGGAGGACGCCCGCTCTGTCAGCTCTATGGTAAAGCACCATCTATATTCACATGAAATGGTTTGAAAATGAGACACTTGAACTGCAGTGTAAGAACATTGTAATTGCGATTGATTGTCTTCCTCTAAATTATTTTTTTCTTTTTTTTGTGTGTATGTGGCCTTATGTGTCTGAACAGATTTGTGCTTTACGTATTTGTTTTGTTTTATTAAAAAGAATTCTGTTTTCTCTGTGAATGTAATGCAAAACCTTGTCAATGACACTTACAGCATATTCATATTTCAGGATAAAAGCAAAGACAGGATATCAAAGTTTGACACCCTCAGGAACTCTATCGCCGGAATTATCCGTTCACCAAAGTCTGTACTGAGCTCCTCTTCTGTGAGTTTCACAGATTAAATTCCTGCTTTCTGCACAAATACCTCCTAATTTGTATATCCGACCTTCTGATTCCTTTTCTGACATTCTGTTTTTTTCCTTCAGTTTTTTGATGTGATTCCCACCAGTGAAAAACCGCTTAGCGAACAGGAGTGGTATCACGGTGCGATTCCCAGGACGGAGGCCCAGGAGCTGCTGAAACAGCAGGGAGACTTTCTGGTGCGCGAGAGCCATGGCAAACCAGGAGAATATGTGCTGTCTGTGTTCTCAGATGGGCAGCGCAGACATTTCATCATTCAGTTTGCTGATGTGAGTGTATGCAAAGATTATTCAGAATTTTTTAAATATTTTTCTTAAAGGTGCAGAAAGGAATATTTTTTCCAATGTAAATATGTTTTACATCTAAAGAAATAAATAATAGGCCTACTTGTGTTAGATATATTTAAAGTAATGTACAACCATTATGAGATCATTTGCTTAGAAAAAGTTTCTTTTTATTCTAAATAGGTGGGTCATGCACTCACGGTGGCCGAAATGCTGAGTTCCCACGACCAGCTATATCTAGCAAATCAGCGAGTTAATTAAGACAAGCCGCAGGCAAACTTACCTCAGAATTCACCCATTCATTTCTCATTTCAGCATTTTCCGGAGAACATTGCCTGGTCAGGCCACAGTAGCATTATATCCATAACAATAGTGCTCCAAAGCTGCTGTGTGTGGCAGGGCTCTCATCAGCCTGTTAGGGCTTTCACCAGCCCCCTTTTCACAAATGGGCGCAAAACATGGGCGAAATCATATATTAGCATACAACTTTTGGCATATTGTGCAATATACAGTACATACTGTTTTTTTAAATATGTGGCGCAGTAGTTAATTTTTAAATATGTTAAAAATTTACATTTTTATTTTATGTCTTGTTAATATCAGGCCTGTCCTGTCTTTATAAATATTAGCTACATATGAGCTAACTGTAACTTTCTGATTTTGTTTGTCACTGTTAACAGAATCAGTATCGATTTGAAGGCACAGGCTTCCCCACCATACCACAGCTCATAGAACATCACTACACAACTAAACAAGTCATCACCAAGAAATCTGGGGTTGTGCTTTTAAGCCCTGTCATAAAGGTGAAATACTATCTGTTTTAATTTTCAAAAGCTGTTAGGCTCCCGTCTTCAGTCATTTGATACATTTTCAGTAAGGCTGTCCATGTATTTGCCATATGTAGCAATAATGTTGCTTTTTATAAAAATGTTCAGAGTGTAGATGGCTCATTCTTGCTAATGTATTAGACTGCATTAAATTGAATGTTGTGCAGTGTAGTTCTCAAACCAGCCTGTCTTGCTTGAGGTAAACCAACTAGATTTGAGGCCAAGCAGTTGTTCAGATGTCTTTTAAATGCCTTTGAAGTAAAGCACATTGTACTGACCAGGTCGCAATAATGAAGACATCCAGGACCATAAGTGACTTTTATAGCATACAGGTTGGGGTCATGTGAAATGGCTCTTGTTTACATTGAAAACCAACTAGATTTAGCCGCAGTTGTTCAGTGTCTTTTACTTAATGCATTACTGTCAGGTTATAAGACATAGGTCACTTTTAGTTATGTGCCAATGTAGTGCATACTTAATATTTGTTCATTAGCACTTTTATGAATGTGTTGAGGTGTGAGGTTTGTTTCTTTTTTTTGGTGTTTTAGTCATCTTGTATTCACTGACCTCTTAAATTGACATGTAACATTGCACTACAGTGCAATATGCATGATTAGTAGCTTGAGTCATTTCTAGTATGTTAAATCAGGCACACAAGAGAATAGGATTGAAATTGTTGTTTTCTAAAACAGTGATAAAAGTTTCATTACTTCTATAGCACAAAATGTTTGTGCTGTTTTGAACCTTGCATTTTAACTTTAAACCTAGTATGAGTTGGGATTGAATTGGTGTAACAATATCAATAACTAACCTTGTCTAAGCAAAGGTGAATCAATCTTTTAGTCAACTTTGGCCAAATACTTTTGCTGCTGTCTGTAAAGCTACTATGTTCATATTAATTGAAACACTTGTCCGATTCAAAAATAATGAGCTAATGGACGGAGCTAATGCTTTTAGAGGTCTTCAGAAGATTTCAAAGTATATTTCTGTCTATGCGTTAAAGAATAAAGTCAGTAATTGCATCATTATGTCTGACATGTATGACTGACGTTTGTTGATTAATGCAAATGCCAGAAGTCTAATTTTGCTTCTTTTTTTTGTTTGTGCAGGATAAAAAATGGATCCTCAATCATGAAGATGTCATTCTTGGAGAACTCCTTGGCAAAGTAAGCCCATCTGTGTCTGTGCTCAGGAATATTTATATCATGTACCGACTGACGTATTTGAACTGACCATGGTATTTGTTGGCAATACCACAATACAAAAATACCACGGTGGTACCATGGTCAAACAAATTTATCATGGTTGATTTTGGTTCTGTTGGTTTGTCTGATATTTTAAATATCAACTAGGAAGCCAAGTGATTTTAAACAAATGCTGTTTCAGGGAAACTTTGGTGAGGTTTTCAAAGGAACACTCAGAGATAAAACCCCTGTGGCAGTAAAAACCTGTAAGGAAGATCTACCACAAGACCTCAAGATAAAGTTCCTCTCAGAAGCCAGGTGAACCCACAGCCACACTTCATTTAAAGCCTTCAGCCTTATGTCATACCTGTGCATCTTACGTAACACTCAAACATAAAAAATAAAGATTACTTCATTCACATTCTCCTAAAAATAAAGAAGAAGGGTTGAAACAATGCAGTCAAGCCTATATTCATTTATGCCACCATCACCTCTAGGATCCTGAAGCAATATGATCACCCCAACATTGTGAAGTTAATAGGCGTCTGTACCCAGCGACAGCCTATTTACATAGTAATGGAACTCATTCCAGGTCAGTAAATTGGGTCTTGCGTCAGCCATTATCACTGAAAACCTTTCTCATTAAGAGTTACGTCACACACTTTGTTGTAGATGTCAGTGTCTCTTAATGAATTGTACATCTGTATCACGCTGCTTTCTCAACAGGCGGAGACTTTCTATCATTCTTACGAAAGAAAAAGGAGGATCTTAAGACAAAACAGCTGGTAAAGTTTGCATTAGACGCTACTGCAGGAATGGCATACCTGGAGCTAAAGAACTGCATACACAGGTAAGAGAGGAACCGTAGCTCTGCCAGAGTCCAAAATTTTACTTCTGCTACACTGGCCGTGTTTTGTGAAAAAAAGAAATTTTTCCTATGATATTGAGATTGTCTAGCTGTTTTTCTTGTAACACAGAAAGTCAGTCCCAGCAGTGTCCATGTAAATGTTTAATCATAAATGCTAATAGACTCATTTTGATTACTTAATGTGAGCAGTTGTTTAATACTTTGTCTTGTCTCATGAATAGTACTTTCTCTTTTTTAGGCCCACATAGTAGCACATAGTATTTAAAGACACCTAAAATAAGTGGTACCATATTTTTAACTCACAAAAACTATGATGTGATAATCCTGCTATATATAATACTTTAATTTATACAATAATTAAATACTTTATAAATTAAATATAAATACAATACAATAAACTGAAACACTGCATGAAATGACAACAATATATTTAATGTTTCAAATAGATGTATGTGGAACATATTATGGACCAATGAGGTTTCACTTTGAGCAGTGCTACCATGTGCAGTGACAATTGTTTCTTGGACTTAATGACGCAGAGTTGGAGCATTTAAAACGTTTTTGCTCAACCCTATAGTAAAACCTTTTGGGATTGAGATACAATGATTTAATTCTGTCTAGGCTAAACTATAAACACTCATTTGTAAGTTAACAATATTTGACCACAGAATGCCAGCTGACCAATCAGAACCCAGTAAGTAACCCAGACAGGTAATGTTATAATTCAAGTTAAACATTTGGTTGTTATATTTTTGTATATTTTATATGTTTTATATCGGTGTCCTTTTAAACTATTTAAAAAATTGCACAGCATCACCAGCAGCCCAACAGTTGGTCAACCAATTAAACAACAGGACCCAGTAGCACATTTCCATGCTGTTTTTACAGCATGGTGATTTGTAAACTCAAAACACAGCAGTAACCGTAGACTAGAATATTAAATCGCTGTTTGGAAATGGAGGGGTTACGAAAAATCATCCTGCTTTATATGGGAGGAACTTTTTGGAAGCCTACTGTAAACGTACACAAAACATTATTGGACAAACGTGAGAGCTTGTTTCTTTTAAATTAAAAAACTTTTATGAAATTTAAACCCAGACAATGTTTCCTTTTCTAAACAGGCATGCGGCAGTCTTTTTAACACATTGTACAGACATAGTTTACCCAAAATGTTTAAACTCAAACCCACAACCTTTGCAGTGCTAATGCAATGCTTTACAAGTTGAGCTACAGAAACACTACAGGAACTCTACATTGTGTATGTCAAATGTGGCAATAATAATTCAGGTGTACATTCATATCCTGACAGATGTGATATATAGAAGCACTCAGAACATGGCTGTCAGATTAGACCTCTTTTATTATTGCTTATTATTGCTTTGTGGCTAAGAGTGCACGTTTGCAGCCAGACTTGAAAATTGTTGCTGCTGTAATGATTTTTATTTTGCAGAGATTTGGCTGCTCGGAACTGCCTTGTGGGAGAGAATAGTGTGCTGAAGATCAGTGATTTTGGGATGTCCCGGCAGGAGGATGATGGTATTTACTCATCATCGGGCCTGAAACAGATCCCAATCAAGTGGACTGCACCAGAAGCATTGAACTATGGTAAAGCAGCCAGGTTTCTTTATTGATGACAGGTAAAACCTGTGTTGATACATTTTATTCCAGAACCATGTCAGAACCAGCTACATTTTGGAAACTGGAATGTAAGCTTTTTTGCTGCTGTGTTGGTAGAGCTATCAGAGTACAGATCAAATCAATAGATCAAACTGGTTTGTGCTAAATCTTGGCTTGTATCTAGATTTATGTTCAAATTAGTGTTTTTTTACAGGGAGATACAGCTCAGAGAGTGATGTGTGGAGCTATGGGATCCTCCTTTGGGAAACCTTTAGTCTAGGGGTTTGTCCTTACCCAGGCATGACCAATCAGCAGGCTCGAGAACAGGTTGAGAAAGGTAAAACCCTCTGCTCACCCTTTGTTACCCTTGGGTCATTTACACAGGTTGGCACCTACGAGTCCCAATCACAAGCCAGTTATTTGTTAGTGTGTCAACAGCAGTTAAGTGATTTGTTATAGTATACCACCACACTTCATGTAGTATTTTAGCTATTTAGTGTATATATGTATACACTATACACTACACTATACACAATATTTAAATTCCCTGTATGCATGGAATAACTGAGCTATTGCATTTGCCAAAATGTAAAGTTACAGAGCACACCATGTATAATACTGTATCCCACAGACACAAGTGTGTTTATGGCATTATAAGATTTAGTATTTTATAAATTTTATAGAATTAAAATTTTACAGGGTCTTAAATTGCACAAAAGTACCTATTTATTAAACATTTCTTGACTTGATTATTTAATTGAGCGAGATAAATTAAGAAATTTGGAACAAACATACAAAATAACTAATAACTAATAACTAATTTAAATAAACACATTCAAAATTATGCATATACAGTTTGGTAGTAGTGGTAGCCTTTTATGCTTGCTACATAAACATTGATAAATTCACTGTTAGCCTTTTAATTACTCTGACATATCTACTGTCAGTATGCTTTTCTTAAAATTAGCACAACTAAAGACACTTTTGTGTCTAATTTAGGTTACAGAATGTCCTGCCCGCAGAAATGCCCAGATGAGGTCTACAGAATCATGCAGCAATGTTGGGAGTACAAGCCTGAAAATCGACCCAAATTTACCGACATTCAAAAAGAACTAGCCGCTATCAAGAAAAAATAGCCTTTAATTAAGAGATGGGTAGGAAGCTAAACCCACACTTCATATTATTGTACTAAAGAGTACTCTGCCACAATCACTGCGTGAACTGCCTATGCACCAGCTGTTTTGAGCCATTAGCATGGAGAGAGGCCTGTGCTTTGCTCTGATGTCAATATTATGCAGATTTTCCTTGTTTTTGTAACTAGCCACAGAGCAACAGTTAAGCTATGTTAGATTTATGTTCTCCGATACAGAACGTCAGTAGGTCATGGAGTATGTCTGATTAAAGTACAGCCTGTAGGATGAATGCTGAAATTGAACTTTGTCCACCCCAAAAACACCCTTTATAATGTCCTAAACCTGTTGATGGTTTTGGCTGTTTTATAGTCAATTCATTTTGTTTAGTTTTATTTCTGGAGTAATAGGACCTTTTTGGAAAAAATGTTGTTTGTTTGTAAATGAGATTACATAAAAAGATGTTTATTGTGTTAAATTTCAGCCATCATCATTTTTTTCAGCCATAAGACTATATACATAGGTTTACCTAAGTGCAATTTATGATTACATTAACAAAATCTAAACACTGTAGTCAGGGGACCTTAGCGCAAATACCAAATTGTTTTGCCAGGCTGATTTCTCATGTATTGTGTTAAGGACCATAGGAATGACATGGCCACAGCATCAGTCTACATCAGGTCTTTAGGTTTGTTTCAAACTCCCACATACTTCAGCCTTTCATCTCATTATTCATGCTCTTGCGTCACCCATTGAATTGTTTATGCACTCTCATGTTGTTACAAACCCACGTGACTTCCTCTCTTGACAGAATACAAATTATATTTTGCAGTATGTCCAAGCTGTTTGTATATGTAAAACGAAATAGGGACACAGGCTGTTAAGCTCTAAAATGTCAAAAATCGTCATGAAAGTAATCCATAAAACGAATTCTCTTCTAAATACACACATTACGTTTGTGTGAATAACAGACAAAAATGACTAGTTAATTGCTGAAAATTTTCCCCTTAACTGTAGCTTTCAAATCTCAGTAAGGTATATTTAAACATGCCATGTGATGATGCGTCACACCAGGTTTGATCAAGCATGATTTGACCAAAGCCCAGCAAAATGTTGTGGCTTTGACGTCAATTTTTTGAAGCTTCCCAATTAGCCTGGCCTTGAAACACTGCCTGGAACACTCTGCAAAATATCTCCTCCATACAGGTTTACAACTAGATGAGGGTTAGTAAACAATAATAGGATTTTCATTTTTATTTAAACTCTCTCTTTTATATTTTTCTGATGATGCCATGTGGCATATCAGACATCACCTCAAGCTCTGTCCAAAACTGACTGTGGTTTGTTCTGACAGAATCTCTGTTTATGGATTGGTGTGTTTGGTAACCAGTAACCAATGCCAGTCACAGGCACAGATACTTGTATCTATGTGATAGTCTTGAATTCTGATGTTCTTGTACTATTTCTGCTACTGCTCTTATGTTCAAGTTTTTTGTTGCAAACAACACTTAGGACCTAACAGATGTGTATTTACCTGTGCAAGTATTATAAGGTCAACTAGACAAAGATCTTATTTGTTTTAAGACATTTTGTCATTTTCTTTAGCCATTTTTATCAGGTGCTATTGTTCTCCATGGTTATGTACTCTGTGCACAAGTATACCAGCATACTGCAGACATACCAAGTCTTCCTCCAAGTCACATAATTTTGTTGTTCCATTTACATGACAAAAATGGAATAGTTGTTCCTTCAAGGTTTATTCTTTAACAAGCATTCCTTTTTGAATTGTGTACATACGTTTTGTAGATTTAGTAATAATAATTTTGTAGGTGTTCGTTTCTTCACTGCAAAAACTAATGATATTATTGTGTGTACATCTTTCAGGAATATGACAATTCCATTGTCCTTTACAACTTTAACAGTAACAGTGAAGACCCAGATCAATACTGCTCTAATATCTGCAACTTTTATTACTTCTCCAAAGATATTGCCATTACTCTAATGCAGCCAAGTGAATGTGCCAATCATGCAAAGCTGGTGACAGTAAGTGCAGTTTTAATTTGTATATTCTCCTTAAAGATCTTCAAAGTGGGTTCAGTTACAAAGTTATTGGTTTTTGGGTGAAGCTGAGCTTACATCAATTAAACTACTGGTGAGTGAGCTCTTGTGACTTTTTGCCTTTTAATGTCACAGCAATTATCCCTATAGTGTGTTGTTTGTTTCTTTTTATTTATTTGAAATGCTGTAATGCTGTAATATTATTCTAGCATTTTAATATTTGCGTACCATTTTGTACCATTTACCATAACTCCTATTGTCAGTGTATTACAGTGAATGCCAGTATTTGTCTCACATTATATGGAAATTTGTGTTATTCAGTGAGACAAGATTTACCATGTCTGACTTGCACATAGTGAACATATAAACTTTCAACAAATGTCTTTAATTGTTAGTGTGGTAAGTAATTCTTAATTTGTTCATAACAAGCCCATTTGTAAAGCAAGTTTATTTTTGTCATTTATGTTCAGTTCATCTTCTCTTCTAAATTCCTAAACTCTGCCCTTTGCTGGACTATTTATTTCTGTGATAAAAAAAACATTTTATATATTGATTGCACTTTTGGCCATTAATACATTTTTAAAAAATTCTCTTATAACAGCGGTGCACAGTCCTGCAGAGTTGAGCTTCAACCCTAATCAAACACACCTAAACCAGCTAATCAAGGTCTTACTATGTGAATTAGAAACCTCCAGGCAGGTGTGTTAAGGCAAATTGAAACTAAACTCTGCAGGACACTGGACTGGGCACTCATGCCCTTTATAAAACAGCATAAGACTGTTGTTTTTAGCTAATGGTTATCCTGGATTGGTTAAAATCATACTGAATTCATTCAAGGAAAAGAATATCAACACTGGACTTTTGATTATCCCATAGTGATTCATTTGACTCCGCCCACCTAAAAAGGAAATGTGACCAGATAAATGGTTGATATTCAGATTTAAAGTTTAATTTGTTCATGTGGGTTTTTACCATCTGTCTGTTCTGTCATAACACCTGACGGACATTCTGCTATGACAGTGTCTGCTCATTGTTTATATTGTACACTTGCAATAAAGTATTTTGAGTCTTTAAACTTGCATCATTCAACAAGTCTCTGTTGAATGATTATCTGGGCAACTGGAATGTATTACATAACCAGTTATTTTCTGTTTTATATCACATTTGCCATTATATTATAACCAAACTTTGAGACGTTCTACTAACAGACAGTGGTAGAAATAAAAATAAGCAAACAGACTTGGCGTAAACAGGGCGGCTTACACCATAAGCTATCACTGTGCCTACAATTTCTATTCTGTCTTGCTGATTACTCAGCCAATAAAATCTGCTAGCAGGTTTGTGCATACAAATCAAGTCTTTTAAAAACACCCAAAGATTTTCTTTAGTTTGCAAGTTATAGTATCTGTTGGAGTGTGCAATAGAAAGTGATCTGGATGGGAGATACAGCTACCCCTCAGCATGTCCCTTCAGATGGGCTGTGATTGTATGGTGATGTTTCGGGTTCAGAATTTAAAGGTGTGGGTTCAGTCGCCACAAAGGGTCAAAGCGATGACATGCTGGACACCTGCCAGACCAGACAAAACACCAATTAAAAAGACAGATCATTTATTACAATAGCTCCTTCAAGAATGTGGTTTAACATTTAGCACCTCCACACTGAAAAGTTTTGAATATGACAATTTATTTACAAGAGTTATGGTGCATACACAATACAGGAGTCATTTCTACTATACAGAACACATGACTGTTATTATAGTGATAGTAATAGCAATGGTCTGCTAGTTGTTCAATTCAGTTCTGTACGCACCATGCAAATTTAATAAAAGTCTGTCACCTTTCAGGAGCGAAGCTGATAATATTTATTATTTAACTAAATATAATATATTTTATAATATAACTATAATATCTTCTAGCCTCAGTTTGGAGACTTCTTCAGCAGTGGTTACAGAAGGTCCCAAGGTGGGCCATGCCGTCGTTACTTCAGCCCGTGGACGTTATTAAAAGACATTTTTATAAAGTGATCAAGTGTGTTGTTTTGATTATAAAACATATACACACACTATAGAGTCGTGTAAAAGATCACTCTAAACCCCGCGTTTACTTTAATGTTTAAATGATTGACTGAAAACATACATTAAAAATGTCAATATCTCATTTAAATTTCCGTCACGTTTCGTGCTGTATTTAAATGTTATTAAATATTTACGATTTCTTTAATCTCAATTTACGAATCATAATGTTAATGTAACAGCACCTGTTCTGACTTACCTTTTACTTACTACCGCAGCGATTATAGCAATCTGGCTGACTACATTCTTTGGTGCTAAATATATATCTATTATTTATTAAAAACATAACTAACATGACATTTAAATATCCATACTTCTCTTTAAAATATATCTTGCATTACTGAAATTGAAAAGAACAGTTTTAATGTACTCTATTATACTATACAAACATCTGTGTGACTCTGTTTCAATAAGTTTTAATGCATGTTAACATTGATGTTAACAAGGAACTTTTCTCGAGAAAAACATTTACATAGTATCTGACAAGACATCATAAAGACATTCAGTTATCTTGAAAAACATGGTCACCATCGGCCTATGAAGTTTGAGCAATTATTAGACAAGGTTAATGAAGCATGCAACATTTTGTGTGGACTGGTGGTGCTACAGCAGTTATAATTGTTAAAAGAAACATATTCTATAAGAAATTACCAGAATTTAGTAAGTGTTGTAATTTTCATCTCTGGGCTGACAGGCTTGCTAAAAAATACATACCTATTTAAATCATAATATTATGCATTGGTTCCGAAGTGCCTGAACCCTGAAATGTCTGTATTGTGACCAATATTCCTGCATTTTGTGTAAATGGAGGTTCACAAATACTTTAATATATGGAAAACAGGCCATTCCGAGGTAACACGCTGTTTCATTAATGTTTGATAAGCAGGAGTAAAAGCTCATTTTAAATTATCAACCATTTTATTTCCTGTTTAGGCTGTAGTTCTGTATTTTTTCCACTAGAGGGATTCGCATGACAATAGATGCTTTTTATATTTAATACATATATTTTTAATGACAACATTCTTGTAACCTCAAACCAGCTCGCAGGTTGCAGCAGTTACTAGCTTTATCTTATCTGCACTTACGGCTTGCTGAAATTGGATTTAAATGCTTTTTTAAATGGAAGACGGGACAATCTGACGTAGCTTGCTTAATTTAATAAAAAAAAGTTTAATAAATATGTTTAATGGAAAAGGAGATGTTCTGTTTATTGTCCAGCAGAGGGAGTCACGAGATAAGAATTCATTCTATGTCCTTGCAAGCCATCAACATACAAATGCATGAACTTCGTTTGAATAATACGTTTAAAATACATGAAATAAATACAGTTTTCTCTAAATTTTATAATTGGTTTGCAGATAAGCGTGTGTTCCCATGTACAGGAATATTTGGTTCATAAAGACAACACATTTCCTGTAGGCTCACACCAGCTCAATAGAAGCGGCACTCATTTGGTTTATTATCTGCACTGACCACAGATCAACATGATAACACTACATTTATATATACATTTATATTCGTTTGTACATTTCTGTGCTCCTCCAAACATGTCTACTGCAATACGTTTTTGTGTGTAGTATTATTATGCTAGGCTTAAGTGACTGAAACGGTCTTTATTGCAAAATAATACATAGTGATGCTTTTATTTAATTAAATTCACGACATTTACATTTAAATGAGACTTCTGACATTTTCCATTTACAAACCATGAATGTTGTTCCAGCTGTGAAGTGATTGTGGAAATGGTTATTTCAGGAATGATTGTAAACATGATCATTTAGATTTACATTTTAATATGTACTTTGAAATCAATGTTACGAAATACAAAATATCTTTTGCACAAGCAGTCCAAGCGTCTGAACACGGATAATTGCTGCTTGCAGCTATATTTTACGTTAAACTTGAGAAATATGCTTAGCGTAGTGGGCTGATCACAAATGATGCAGCTACACTGTAAGTCACAGTTATAGCGCCACCAAGTGGCAACAGGAAATGCCTCTTAAAACCGACTGCGCTGTTATTTACAGTGTTAAATACAGGCGCACATTGTGCATTGTTTTCAAAGCCCTTTAGCGCTGGTAGGGACATCAAACACGCTTCCATTATTTCGACCTGTGTTAGATTCCCGGGACACGCACTTTTTTGTCTGTTAATGTGAATATTTCGGCTGATTTTTGTTGTGCGTTACTGTTACGCCTCCTCTGTGTTGTTTAACATACTGTAAATACATTAAACGCTTCGTCGAAGCTCCCTTTTTGTGCGGCTGTTTGAGCGCATGCGCACTTCCATTTCCGGTCCGGTTCCTCCGCCATCTTATGACGCCTTTCCATTGTTCATAACCGGAGTCAACCGAGGCGGCATTTCACGTTAGCTCTCGTTTAAAGTCGTTTGGTGGGGAATTAAGAGGACGACGACACTGGAAAGACGGAGACACGGGCGGAAATCGAGGTCATCTCCGAACATACGCAAGAGAATTTACTCTCAGGGTTCGGTGTCTTAATTTGACTGGGGAAATATGATGGACGACGAGCAGCCTAAGACCCTGTATGTATATGTTACCATTATACACCGAGAGACAAACTTAACATCAGCTCAAGTCATTCGTGTCGTGCTTCTTTAAGAAAACGGTCCACCCTGTCCTGTCACTTAAACGATACCCATTGTAGCTGATCTGTATTAATAAAAGTCTTGATGGAGTGATGCTAGGGAGCTGCTACCACAAAGCAAACGTGTACATATAGTTCCTCTAACAAAAACGTAGCTTTATGGAATAGCAGGTATGTTATTTCACGCTATATTGGTCGCTCCACACCATCAAGGATAAATCTCGGTTGTGTTATTTAAAAACATGGCGTATCAGTTGTGTTAATGGGAGAATTTGGCTGATTTCAGCAGGCCTTTGGAGGCCGGTGTTATATTTAGTTCCCATGAGAAACTGTTCCAATGGGCGGGGCGTACACGAATATTCACATCTTCGCTCTGCGGCGGGAGTGACTTTTCGAAAAACATTTTCGCCTCTTATTTCGAGAAAATGATCAGTTGTACATCTAAATGTGTATGCACTCGTCTTTATTACCTTAATGATAAATCCATCAAACAAGTTGGGATATGAAGAGCAAAGGAACAGTTTCCATTCGTTTGTTCATAGCTAATAAGGCCACGCCCACTATGTACTCTATGAATATTCATATCTGCCCTACCTATTGGAACAGTTCTTTTTTACAAGAATTGAATATTACACAACACCGGAGCAGGCCGCGATCTTTTACACACGCAATATTGAGTATTTGTGCGAAGTTGCCTTGTGCTTACTGAAAGCTCGTTGTCATTAAGCAATCCTGGCCCCACAAGTCACAAAATTAGTGTGATATTGAGACACAACGCAGTCTGAGAAGCGCGGTGTCTTTTCTCTATATGTGTGCGCGCATCGGCAGCGCGCCTAGCCGCGAAAATAAAACCGCGTGCGTGACGCACAAGTCGACGCACGAGTTTTGTTCAAGCGCGCTCACTGAGCCCGTCAAAGCAAAGCTGCTGTTACTAAGAAATGAATTGTGTAGTTTCAGTGATGGGGGACTGGCTTTACTCTTTTTCTGTCCTGTTATTATAACAAATGCCCTTATAAAAGTAAAGAATGCCCCTGGAAATGAGTTCCAGGGAGCAGATAGGAAAAAGTTCATGTCTGACCCTGTAAGATTATTTTATGTCTGCATTAAGACATTATCAGTTAGCTTGTTGTAATATTATCTAATAGCATTAAATCTAGCTTTTGTAATGTTGCAAAATATTTTATTCCTTAAAAAAAATCCCCAAGTCTAAAACAAAAACTTGCTCATTTAAATGGATGGGGCCCGAAATTCTGTCTTGCTTACCACTCTTACTGCTCATAGCATTGAGGGACAAAGAGCCAGTGTAGTTTTTCATTGGCTTATTCATTTACATTTAGTCATTTAGCAGACGCTTTTAAAGTTTCTAAAAGCTGTTATCTCACTGAATGTGAAGGAGGTTTTGTTGCTGGTGATTTTGCTGGCTGTGCGTCTGCACTGTATTGTCATCTTTGTTTGAACTTGAATTCAGGATTACACACTTAATAAAAATCACCTGAGTATTATTATCTTGCTAAATCCATTGTTCTGTTTATTGGGTGGATCACATACTTAAAGATGGCACAGACTAAACTTGTTGACACCTATAATTAGTCCACAAATTATTGATTTTTTTTTATTTAACAGGACATTTAATCAGTGTCATGTACTCATGTTTTCTTGGCAGGTATGTTGGAAACTTGTCACGAGATGTAACAGAGGCCCTTATTGTGCAGCTCTTTGGTCAGATTGGCCCCTGCAAGAGCTGTAAAATGATTGTGGATGTAAGTATGCTGTTTGACTTCTATTCCTATCTCAATTTTTCCCCCAAGGTCAACTTTAGTCATAGTTTGCTCCAAAACAATTGTAATTTACATGTGCATAAATGCTTTAGCCTCCCTGTGACCCTTAAAGTGTTTTTTGTACTGTACCTTTAAGACTGTATATGCTTTGAAATGAGTAACAGTGCTTATTGAGAAGTTTTGATTTTGTGGTCAGTTCAGTATAGTTGGCAGTGCCCCAACCTCCAAAACTTTAAAGTTGCTGTAGTCTTATTGCTTTCATTTTCGTTTAGATGGCAGGTAATGATCCATACTGCTTCGTGGAGTTCTATGAGCATAGGCATGCAGCGGCCTCCATTGCAGCCATGAATGGGCGTAAAATAATGGGTAAGGTAAGCTATCGTATCTACAGGGTGAGTTGGGCTGGGAAGGGAGGGTGGAACAGTTAACTTGTAATAAAGTATAATTAACCATTTTATTCCTATTGCTAAAACCTAAAATTAAGGGAGATTTTGACAGGCTTTTTACTTTGACCTGAGATTCTTATTTGTTTATCTCAGTCTATATGCATATCATGGTTGTTGTTGTTTTGTGATCATGCATGCCAAGAGACCCATCCTTGTAACAAGAGCAAGACCCATCATTTTTCATGGAAGTAATTCCTCAGTGTAGGGCTACTCGATTATGGAAAAAATCATAATCATGATTATTTTGGTTGTTATTGAAATCAGTTATTTTACACGATTACTTGTTGACTTTGGAAGTATGTAGCATTTATTGAACAAAACTGTGAATTTCCCTTAAAATAAATAATACATTCAAAAGTATAAAATAGCATAAAAAATAAATGGGTACACAAAAATAAGCACAAGATACACAAATAACATAAGATCAACAATGTAGCACACTTCCACAATTTCTTAAAGTAATAAAATACAAATAACTGATAGCAAAGCATAAAGCTTGTCCAAATTACTTATGCATTTCTTGAATCCTTCATTTTCAACTGTGCTAATGGGACACGTCTTTGGCCAAGAAGTATGCAACAGCATTTGTTATTTTTTGGAATTTTCCGAGCTGGATGGATAAGGAGTTGAACTGAAGAGCGTGTCTTTAATGGATGGCTGCGTCCCAGAGGATGTCGTGGGAGTTGTTCTTTGTTTCTTTATTATTAGTTGGTCATAGGTCAGTCAGTGTTTAATTTTAGATGTTTAAAAGATTTGTGGTGTTACCAAGCAGTGCAGAAACCACTGTGTAGCAAATCTTGCACATAATGTTTTTGATCCATGTCCACTTCTTTCCAACCCAAGCTGTTCCCAAACAACGAAAATGCTTTTACCTCATTTGTTGACCAAATGCTGTGGCTGTTCTCTTTCTGCCATCTTCACTTGCACTGATTTTTAAATGCCACCAGATGCCATATTTTTATTGGCTGACAGTATAGCGAGAGAGTTCAGGCTTTGGGAGGGGCGAAAGTGCTTGTCATTCAGAACACAGGCCAAGATAACAAAGCGGAATGTGACTAAAGTTTATACGATTATATAAGTTTTGTGATCGTTGGGAGCCAAATTAATAGCATATTAGACTTTTTTTAAAATAAGTACTCAGGAGAGTAAAATATGAACTGAATGTTGTCAGGTCTCCCTTTTCTCAGCTGTACAATCAGACACCAATTCTGTGTAAGAAGAGCTAAGTGGAAAGCAGCAGCTTGAGGGGATCAATATAATTTCTAATGTTTGTCTCAAACTTTCTATTCTACCTTCCCGGTACCCCTCTGTTCTAGGAAGTAAAGGTCAACTGGGCTACCTCACCAAGCAGCCAGAAAAAAGACACAAGCAGTGAGTTTTTTTTTTTTTTTTTTTTAATCTTTTGTCATTTGTACTTGTGATTGAGGTATATTACTACATAGTATAATGTATTGTAGTCATTTAAACAACATTTCTTAAAAATTTAAAACAGTAAAGTTTCATAATTTGAGGAAGTTTAATACAAGGAACACAGGTGATTGAGTCTTAGCTCTTTATGCATAGCTGTCTGCTGATAATTCCAAAATGGAAAAGTGTTAGCTGATTAATTTGTTTGATCAATATATTGGTCTCTTACTAATTTATACATCTTAAATGTCCAAAGATAGACAGGAATTTCAGTGTAGACCTATTATTGCTATACTTTTTCTAGTGGTATGTTCTGATCATCTAAGTGAGTCTGGTATTCTTTAGATCACTTTCACGTCTTTGTTGGAGACCTCAGCCCAGAAATCACCACTGAGGACATCAGAGCTGCCTTTGCACCCTTTGGGAGGATATCGTAAGTGAACAGAATGATACATTTTAAACAAAGATTTATTTAAATGGGTATTATTCAGCTTTGTGCTCTAGTGTAAGCAGCACCTGATCTACACACTTTGGTTTTCAGCATATTTTTAGCTTGATTTTGGCCTATGAGCACCTTTTATAACCATTGCATTCAATTTCCATATGTCTTATTATGTAACAGTTTTGACACCAACAAACCTTGTAATTTCAAAATTGCATCTAATCGTGCTTCTGCGTCGATATTGAAATTTACTTGTGTCACATGAGTGAATGAATTGTAGTCCTAAGTAATTCATTTATATAATGCACCACACTGATCAACATTTTGCTTGTACAGTGATGCCCGTGTAGTAAAAGACATGGCAACAGGGAAGTCCAAAGGGTATGGATTTGTTTCATTCTTCAACAAATGGGTGAGTCATAATCCCAACATCAAAAAATTTGGGTCTTTAACTAAGAGACAGTGCATTTGAGTTTATGCTGTAATTTGAAATCCCAGAAGCCTCTGGCCTTGTGCTGATGTTCGTTACACTATTTTTTGGCAGGATGCCGAAAATGCCATTCAACAGATGGGAGGCCAGTGGTTGGGTGGTCGGCAGATAAGGACTAACTGGGCCACAAGAAAACCCCCAGCACCAAAAGCCACCTATGAAAGTGAGTGCTAATTCGTGTATAGTTGTATTCATACTTGTTTACAGCTGTAGGAAACCATATATCGTTTCCAGGTTTAAGTTGTAGGTTAACAACATTATAGCTCACTTACCCACATGTCAAAGTGGAAATGTGACTGAATGTTCACAGTGCTCTTTTTACTATGGTGACTAGGGTGTAAAATTCCCAAAATGACAAAAGGAAACAGTACTTTTTCTGTACTACAGTACTATTTCTGTGCTAAGATGCATTCAGAAAGTATTCAGACCTCCTTCACTTTTTCCTATTTTGTTATTTTGCAAATTGATACTAAATTTTTTTTTTTTAATCTACACCGCCCCATAATGACAAAGTGAAAACATTTTAGAAATACGTCTATTAAAATACATTTATTAAAAAGAAAATCTGATATCACATTTACATAAGCATTCAGACCCTTTACTCAGTACTCAAAGGTGCTGTACCTTTGGCAGCAATTACAGCCTCTGGTCTGTTTGGGTATGACACAACAAGCTTTGCAAACCCTGTATTGGGGGTATTTTCTGCCATTATTTTTGCAAAACCTCTGAAGCTCGGTCAGGTTGGATGGGGACTGTCAATTGACAGTCATTTTTTTTAGTTCTCTCCAAATATGTTTAATAGGGTTCAGGCTAGAGGGCTCTAGCTGGGCCACTCTAAAACATTCACAGAGATATTTCAAACCTATATGACTTTTCTCTTTTGTGGAACACACAAGGTGTAGTTGATTTAATTCTTTGATCAGGATTAATAAGCATTTCTTTGTGATTGTTATAGCAGCAAATTCCAAGCACTTGTCGTTTGATGAGGTACTGAATCAGTCCAGCCCCAGCAACTGCACTGTATATTGTGGTGGGGTCAGTACTGGCCTAACAGGTGAGCTTTTTCTTTCAAAATCTTTTGTGACATTGAGATTTAAGCAAATTCTGAGGGGAAAACAATTTCTTTCTCTCTTCCTGCTGAAGAACAACTCATGCGACAGACCTTCTCTCCTTTTGGCCAAATAATGGAAGTTCGAGTGTTCCCAGACAAAGGCTACTCGTTTGTGAGGTATACCAATAACATTAAGCCTGGTTTATACTTGCGAAAATGACGTCATTGCAAAGTGGGTCGTGCATGTTGAGTCCACAAGACTCCAGACATGATATTTTTTGCAACTTTGCACACTGCTTTGTATCTGAAAATTAATGCCTTCAAGGCAATTCTGGCTGAACAGTCACGCCTTTGCAGCATCTCTATGATTAATCCATGCAAAACAATGCATAGACTCACTGCTTGACACACAAAATATGGAAAATTGACCAGTTAAAACAAGACTTGTCCACGAGCCTGCAGTCAGCGGAGGCTTGTATTGCGGAGACGAGCATAAGTATAAACAATATGAAGCTAGGACATGATGTGTGCAGGGTGTGGTAGCAGAGGCTGATTGAGAAACTTTTCATTTCTGCAGGTTCAACTCTCATGAAAGTGCGGCTCATGCAATAGTATCTGTTAATGGCACATCTGTAGAGGGTCACATAGTAAAATGCTACTGGGGTAAAGAGACAACAGACATGGTGGGCCCCATGCACCAGGTGCAGGTACCTCAGGTGAGCAGTAGTACGATTTCATTCAGATATACATTGAACATGCGTTTGTTTTAATAAATGTATTGTTAACTATTTGGCTTTAATTTTAAAGCAAAACAAAGTTGGCTTTGCTGCACAGCCTTACGGTCAGTGGGGACAGTGGTATGGGAACGCACAACAAATTAGCCAGTATGTTCCTAATGGCTGGCAGTTACCTTCTTATGGTGTGTACGGACAAGCCTGGAACCAACAAGGCTTCAAGTAAGTCATCTCCATGTTTCAGCTATCCTTCGCTAACAACTACACTATAAAATGGCTGCTTTTAACTGCCAGACTTGGACCCAGCCCTTTTTCAGACACAACCCTAAAATTAGATGCCAAGTAAAATGCAGTTCTTGAACTCTTGTCTATAAACAATCTTGGTTTTCAGTGAAAATAGATACTTTTGTTGTACAAAGGACACAATTAAATATTGATTAAAGATTTAATATATTAAAAACTTACCAACAAAATTTGTGAGTGTTGCTTGTCATGGCAAAACTTGGGCCAGAATATTTTCATATTAACATCAAAACAATAACATTCAGAATATTAACATTGTAGAATTCAACAATGTTAACATGTTTTAACATGATGGTAACATGAGTAAACAATTCTGACATGGTAGCATCATTAGCATCATGCTAAAACATGATTTAGCATGATGTTGACATGTTTCAGCAAGACTTACCATGACGCTAGTATGATTTAGCATGATACTATCATGTAGCATAGATATACGATATACTGAAAGATGGCTTATTTATGATGTTATGCAGTGCTCTAAATGGTTGCTAGTTTGTGGCTAGGAAGTTGCCAGGGCAATACCCAAAGCCCATTGACAGCCCAAAGGAAATAATCCCACCCACATGTCCAACTGGCTTGCCAACCATGTCTCTTTCAGAGATGCGTCTCATTTATGTTGGTTGCTAGTGCTGAGCAGAGCATTATGAGCCCACCGACATGTCTCTAAGACATTCTGATGTGGTGCTATGGTGTCACAAATTTCAACCCAATGTTAAGTCTATAGAATTTTTCACCCCTTTTTCGCACACCTCTCCTTAATAAACCGGACGATTTGACCCCTCATTCATGGGTCTATGACAAACAATGCAGGACAAGATACGTACTTATGCAAGAGAGTAGTAGTGATACTTTGCCATCACTTTTGCAGTTAATATAATTAGAAACCACTTGCCATGACCAGCATCTGTCAAACAATAACTGGTGTTTTTTCTGTCCTAACTGACAGTTGCTTTGTTTGTAGTCATTTACAGGCTGGTGCTGCGTGGCCTGGTGTTGGTGCAGTGAGTAATGGAGGTGTGGTGGAGCCGGCACAGGGTGTCAATGGGACTGTGTTAGCCAACCAGACCAGCATGGGCACTGCAGGATACCACACACACTGATGGAGCAATGGACAACTCTAGCACTCCAGCAGGGATTTACACACAACCTCCCCCATTAAGAAACCTGATTTGGGGAGGATTTTGGTGGACTATGAGTCTGATCTGTCGTGTTATTGCGGGTCCTGAGTTGGATTAAACACACCCTGATACACAAAATATATTCATGCATAACGCGCACTCACATAAACCCAAGTCTTCGGCCTGGTGTCTGACTGACTCAGTTGGAGAAAACTATGCCATTTGTAACTCAAAGTACTATAAATGAATAAAATCAACAATAACTGCAACTTTTCCATTTGGCTTTTTTGGTTTGTTAGAACGATTTCAGCTGCTGGATTTGTAATATAAGAAGCTTGCCTTTTCTTTTCTGGACTCAGCATTTTAAAAGCAAAATTGTGAAATGTCAACTTTTTTGTTTATAAAATGAATAAAATGTATGTCAACTGTTGTATTTTTTAATTAGACATTCAATTTCTCAAATTAAACCAATTGCAGGGATGACTGCCACATTTTTTTCTTTAAAGGCAGATGGATATTGCACAATATTAATACATTTTCACAAAAATTTGATGTTACACAAGTTGTAGGTGTTTTATGTTGTTTTGCATTCCACTATTTTTTTTTGAGGGCTTATGAGTACAGTGTCCCTGTTCTGTATGTAAATAAACAACTGGTCAAATGTTGGGATGCTAAGAAAACTCAGATGTTGATTATGGTTGCTTGCTTGCTTGCTTCTTTTGTAGGTAGGTAGGTTGGTGGGAGCATGGGAAGGGGATTGGGCTTCATCTGAACTATACGTTGGCATTAGCAGCTCTGTTAAATGCTGTTCTATGTTGGTTTTAAGGGTTTTTTCAGAGAGCTCATGGGGAACTTGCTGCATTGTAATACAGTTCGGAGAGCCTGTCTGAACATTTTGTTAGATTTACAATAATTATGTGTATAATATCTAAATATGGACTTTTTTAAAAAAAACTTTTTGACGTATTTAGTATTGAGACAAGAAACCTGAATGGATGAGAATTTTGCACTGTTGCCCATTGGGGTTTTAATAGATGAGAACAATTGTGTTGCCTTATTTTGAGTTGATTTTATTTGACCATGAAACAGGCAGTGCCTAATAATAATAATAATCTGAGACTATGGGGGCTTTTTTAAATAATGTTCATCCTACTATAATGTGTTCTTGCTTTGTCCTATTAAAATGCAGATGCGAAACGTTTCTGTTTGTACTCATATTTATTGTCCTTCAACTGAGTTTTCATGTGTACATTGTCAATCACATTAGTTGTAATAAGAATATTAAACTGTTTAGTGCTGAAGCAAAAATATGGTTAAACTGGGATTTTGCTTTGGAAAAGCACAATCAAACAATGTTTAGGACTAAAATTCAAACTAAGCTTTAAATTAATTAAAACCAACATAAAAATGTATCACCATCGTAAACAAACATTTGTGCTTTTGAATAATATTGAACCTTAGTTGTACTTAAGTTAAATAAAGATACAACTACTTGTATAATAATAGTTCATGTATAATTTTTAAAGGCATTCCTCTGTGTGACGTGGTTGCCGAACGACAAATCTCAACGTAAAAAGAAAGTCGAAAATCAGCCCACTGAAATCAAAAGGAAAAAAATAATTGATCAAACATTTTACTGAGCTGCTTCATGGATTTCTGGGGCGCTATTGACTTCATTTCCCAGAATGCTTTGTACTGGTTTTCGTTTGTCCAATCAGGAGGCTCGTTACAGTCGCAGCGGCGTCTGTATGTAAGGAGGAATGGCGACGGCTGCTGAAGATCTGAACCGAAGCTCGGCGCAGGATGTGACCACTCAGCGCTGCAGAGGTTGTTGCATCTCTCATCATCATCTCTCATCATCATCATCATCATCATCATTCATCATTACCCAGTGAACGCACAATGGACAGCACGTTGTCGACATGAATGTAGTGCTTTGTTAATCTTAAACTACATTGCTGTTATAAGAGCCTCCACATTTCACTTAACCACAAATCAGCTTTACAGGTGAAGTCAGAAGTGTCTTCTGGCAAGAATTTCAAAACGAGTTTAAATCCATTTTTACTGAATTTTAATGTGTTTTGGGTTGGTTACTAACTTTAACATGTTTAAATGGATATGAATTAAAACTATACCTATATTTGTTTTATTATTAATCTGAGTTGTGTATAATTGTTTTTTTCTCATTCATTGTTTAGGCTAATATAAGGTGTTAGAAGCAGGAAGAGATTATACTAACAAAACAAGTATTATGGTACTACCATAGTTTTTTGCATGGTTTGAACTATGGCACCATAGTATTCTATACCCTGTACTTTGGGGTACCAAAACCATGCTACATGAATATGGTAATTGTTCACTGCCTTGGTATAGATCAAAATACAATGGTATTACTAACAAATACAATTACTGTACTTTTTTGTAGAGGGGAAACAGTCTTCAGCGTATGCTTAGGGCTTCCCCGGTTGCTAAATAAATTGTTTTGTCACTTTTCATCATAGTGTATGTGTCATAACAAAAAATGGATGGCCGTTTGGTGAACTCTGGCATACAGCTGACAACTCAGACGGTGGTTTCTTCTGTCAGTCAAACTTCCAGTAACTTGTCTGGAAAACCTCGTGACAAACGAAAGACTCCTGCTTTCCTGTCTAACTTAGGCAAGGCTACTTTAAGAGGGATCCGCAAGTGCCCTCAGTGTGGTGTCTACAATGGCACCCGAGGCCTCAGCTGCAAGAACAAAGCTTGTGGAACCATCTTCAGGGATAAAGCCCATGGGACGGGGCGTTTAAAGAAAGGGGCACCTGAAGTGATTCGAGTTGTGATGGATGATGGAGGCGGCAGTGCCAGGGGGCCTCAGGTGTTCTCAGTACGTCAGTGGGGTCGTGGCTCTGAACAGCGAGGCTTTGTTGAGTTAGTCCTCACAGATACAGCTATTACTACAGTTGATGGAACGCTGCTGACCCATGTCAGTCTCGGCCGCTGTTACATGCCCTCATGCCAGCAGAATGAAAGCGAGTCGGCAACTGAAAGTGGCCAACAGCAAGAGTCGCAATCACCCAGAAGTCCTTGCACCCATGTGAAGCAAGCGATGGAGTGTCACACCCAAGCGACACCGCTGCCACTCAAGAGCTCTGTACTGGAGGCCTTAGTGGCCACTTCCCAGGCTAAAGAAGAGTTGTGGAGGCTCGCAACAGAGACACCTGGGCCCCTAGTGCAGCGTGTCTCCAAAGGGACTCTGGTAGTGAAATGCCAGCCGGGTGATGCCCATCCTCTGGGACTGCTGCATCTGATGGTTGGCTTGTCTGGAGCTAAAGAGAAGAGTGAGGGTTTGGTTCCCTTTCGCTGTGCATGTCACGCTCCCAGTGGCAAGGGGACATTAGGAGTGAGGAGTGTTGATCATCATAACCTCAAGGAAAAAAAAAAATCTTATCAGAACAATTTTCCTGAACGTTGCCTGCACTTCTATGCTTGCGTTTGTGCCTTCACAAGTGATGAGAAGTTGGCCTCTGAGTTTTCAGCCTTTCTGAACTACAACTTGTATGGTAAGATCACAATTATTGTTGTCTGCATCTGAAAACATTCTAACCTCCTTGAAGGCTCATAAGTGCCTATTTTGGATTTACATTACCTTGGCTTTACACAACTTTGTGCACCACACATTTGGAGCTCATTACACAATGCACCCACAAGACTTGATACATGATTGATCCCAAAAGTTTTTAACATTATGTTGCTAGACTAACAGCATTAATCCATTATTTATTGATAGTTTTAAGTATTAAATTAACCCTGTAATCAGCCATTCCCTTGACTCATCTGCCATCTTAGATAATTTTTTTTCAGATAAGTTTCTTTTTTTGAGATACTTGAAATGCCAAAATTACGTTTCTTAGAAGGCAGCATAATACCAAAAAATGTTATGTATTTAGCCACTGTAGATCTGCATTCACTGTAAATCTGCATTCACTGTTGTGTCTATGTATTCGTCTATGCATCAGAGATGATTGGCAGCATTTTTGTGTGTGTGTTCAGGGGTGCAGGAGAGGACAGATGCCACAGTGCTCAGTGTATCTGAATCTCAGCAGCACATTGAGCCCCCCATGTCTCATCGTCCGAAAAGACTCAAACTCTTGGAGTCCTCTACTGGTAAGCCTAAGCCAACTGGCAGCCCCAGATGGAAATTGTAGCCAACTGAACAGCTGTTATTCAAAAGGATGTATAAATCCCCCTCACGAAATGTAAAAAGGCTAAAGCCAAGACCAAGAACAGACTCATGCAGATTGTACTTGGGTCTGATCTTGGAATCTGTGGACTGTGCTTTTTGCTTAAAATCTAGGGGGATACAGCTGCATCTGTATGTTTTTTGGTTAAAAATAAACAAAAAAACAGTTACTGAACAGGTTCATAATAAATCATGATAGTGTTTGAAACTGTCTCCTTGCCTTAAAGGGATAGTTCACACTAAAATAAATCTGAACACGAATGAAGACATTTTTGATGAAATCAATGAAGATTTCTGACACCACCAGCCCCACCAGACAGCAATGCAATTGCCACTTTTAAGGCCCAGAAAAGTAGGAGAGACATCGTTAAAATAGTCCATGTGACTGCAGTGGTTCAACTTTAATTTTATGAAGCAGTGAGAATACTTTCTGTCTGTTTCAAAAAACAAAACAATTTTATTCAATAATTTCTTATCTTCTTAGTTAGTCACCCATTGTGTGTGAAATGACATGAGGGTAATGACAGAGTTTTCATTTTAGGGTGAACTTTACCTTTAACCTGATTCGCAACCTTAAGTTTGTAATAATGATTTATCATTTGAGCTGCCTGGGCAGAGTTCATAGGAAATGTCAATTTGACTTTAACAAATGCCGAGGCATCTGCTAAATAAATAAATGTAAATATGTAAATAAAAGTATGTAACGTAACCTGCAACTTTATGTTTCAAACAGAGATGACGATAGAGAGGAGAAAGTTATGCTGAAAGATTTCAGCTTTAAACTTGATTGTGTTGAGAAATATTTACTAATTTTAATGCTGTGACAGTGTTCAGACTCATTTAGAAGTTCTATAGGTGTAGATTCTCATGGGGTTTTAGATGCACCTTGGTACAATGGACTCTTTCCTCTGTTCTGCACCTGTTGTTGATGTCTTTTACTGTAATACTCTGAAATTGCTGACCATCTCTTCTGTAATCTATTTTGCTCTTTATTCTTTGTCTTTCTGGACCTTCCACAGCTTCCTCTGTCTCGTCTCCGTCTCTTGTGGCTGTCAAAGACACTTCTTCACCCACCCTAAACCAGCGCAAGCCCACTCACAGAAAGCAATCCAGTTCTACTGGGCTTAAGAGCCCAGGTTCTGCCAGATTTTTCCTTGTCCTCTTTTATTGACTATAATTCTGCTTTATTACATCTTTATACTCTTTTATTCTCTTAGTCATTGCTTAATGCTTTACAGCTTTGTTGATTTGATATATTTATAATGATTTTACTCTTTAAGAAGAAGAAGATGTACACATGGCTTCCATTACCTTATCAGAGTTTGTCAGTGGTGTGTTTTTATTGTTTTTTATGTGACTGGGTGAATTAAACAGGAAGCAGCCAATCAGTGGATGAGACACACGTGTTACTGGGCTTCCAGCAATGGTTGGTTAGTGTCACTGAGAGGATTCATCAAACTATGCATTTCCAGTTTGATGGTAAGACAGTATTAGGATGTATCTCGCAAAGTACATGCAGGTCATATTTTATGCCAAGATGCCAAAGTAAAAAATTGAAAAACCATAAAGAAATGAAACAATTTAATGCAACTTTTCATTATCATCATTCGTTTCTACTGTATTGCAGAAAAAGTCATCCTGTCTAGTTAATGATTTTGTGTTAAAATCTTCATAAATTAAAACAATTATTACCTTGATGTACATTATGGTTTTAATAAAATATATTTTTAATATTTCTGAGTCTATAAATAACTACAAACAGTATGAGGTGGCTGGTGTGAAATACTACCTGGACATGTTCTTGGCTGGCTATGTGAAATTCACGCATGTTTCTCACTTTCCTGTGACTTCAGTTTAGATGTTGTCAGATTCAGATATTGATGCTGCTGTTATAGAGGATCACGTAAACAGGATCTTCTGATTTTGTGAACATGATGTTGATTTCATCTGAACAGGAAAGCCAGAGCCCCTGGTGTTCCACATCCCACAAGCTTTCTTTAATGCCCTACAGCAGCGTTTGTCATTGGGCTCAAAGAAGAGAAGACTGCCTAACTACACCACCAGTGAGTCTGTTCTTTTTTTAACCTACAATTTGAATTTAATTATTGTAAATGTAGTTTAATTATTAACATTTAGTTCAATTACAGTGTAGTTTAATTATTATATCAACCCACATTTCTGATTCTGGATTCTGGTTGGGCAATACAGGATTTGAGCTCTGCTAAAATATACAATACAGTAATCTGGTTATTCCTCAGTTTATTGCCTTATTTTGAAGATAATCAATATAATAATTCTAAAGTTACTTCCTTTCCTGATTAAAAGTTTAATGAAATATTATTTTACCTCATATATAGTTATATATATATATATATATATATATGTTAAATGTATTTTTGTAATTTCTATATTTTTAGCATTTGTGCGTAGTGATGCTTTGCCTCTTGGATCTTTCTCTAAATACACCTGGCACATCACCAACTTGATACACGTCAAACGCATCTTTGATACACCCGAGGTGTGTGCTCATTTACTACCTGATTCTTCTGTCTCACCTCCCTATTCCTTCCTTATTCAGTCCCTTAATGGTGCTATTCTTTCTCAACAGTTACCTCTGGAACTCAGTCAAAGTTTTGTGAAGAACAGTGATGGCTCATATTCACCATACCAGTGTCAAGAGAACCCTTCTGATCCTGGATCAGATGCCTGCAATCACTCACGCTCTAACAAGCCATTGGCCATTAAACCACTGGAGCTCCGCACCTTTCTTAAAGTGGGTAAGTGTGCATCTGTTTACTTACAGCACAGTATCATTTACTAATAAAATGATGATAAATGGTAATAAAATGTGCTCTTTTAGTTCAGTTGGCAGAGCATTGCATAGCACCGCAAAAGGTTGTGGGTTCAGTTTCCAGGAAGCACATGTACTGAGAAAATGTATAACGTAAATGCATTTTATTTGAATTCGCTTTGGATAAAAGCGCCTGCTAAATGTGTAAATGCAAAATGGAATACTTGATCTTAATTGGAATTAAGCATTAGAAATGGTTGTGGTCTAGAGAGGACAGAAAAAAGTTCAATTTGGTACGGGGCAGTGCTATATAACTGACATGCTGTTGTTTCATATATCAGGTATGTGTTCTGCAGAGCAGACGGAGTCAGTGCCTTTTGTTATTGAATGGATCCCGGACATCCTTCCACACTCACAAGTGGGAGAACTGAGAATCCGGTTTGAGTACGGCCATCAGCTGGGTGGTAAACCTGATCATGACAAGAGCTCAGCCACAACGGAGATAACTGAACAAACAGTGTTGGATACAAATCCAAACCAGTAAAGACCCTCTTTAGAAGTGCGTCAGGACCTTGGGCAACAAAATACTTGGGCACAATTAAACAATTTTAATTTCTCACAAATATAATGTATTGCATGCAAAAGAATAATATTCTCATTTTATACAGAAAGCATTTATATATGCACGTGATTTTTGTTTTTTAGCAGAGTATTTTCAGCTTTTCTTCCCAAAAGGTTTAGTAAGAATTTGATGGATGACAGACTTTGTATTAGAAAATTAGAGCATGTGCATTGAACTGTTGTATTGTATGTTGCAATATTTTTCTAGTCAGATTATGAGGTTGTAATCCAGATTATAGGGTTTGAATCATGACACAAGCTACAGTACAAATCAGTACAATGTTTTTGTAAGTTTACAACAAAAAATGGTGTTAAAATATCTTGTTTATATGCTGTGCAATAATCTGTTCAGTACTGCGTTCAGTGGTTTCTTTGTTTGCTAACAGAATTTCAGCACGACTTGCTGGCACTTTCCTTAGATAAAAAAACATGGTTGCCTTCATCTCAGTGGCAAGAGATTCGTACTTCTTACACAAAAAATCTTGTCAAGCCACACTCATAATCTGTGTAATCACACTCATAATCACACTCATAATCAAACCCCACATTGAAATTAAATGGGAAAGAGCACAAATGCAGAACTGACATGCTCAAACTTGTAGAAGTTGTAACATGAGCGGTTTGTCATCCAGAAAAATGAATGTCTCTCTATGGCCCCCTGCTGGTCAAAATATTTTCTTTCTAAAACTGTAATTGCTGTAGGATTTTCTCTAATCGACAGGTGGCAGTATTTTGCCCCAGCACCTGCATCAATATCCAGAACCACCTCAAATTTATTAAAGTGAAAAAATGTATTAAACTTTTTCATTAAAATGTTATATTTCATATCCAAGCTAATGGTATATTTGAGGAAGTTTGTGGTCAAAATTAGTAAAAAAAGTTTTATATCTCCCAAAACACAGCTTATAGATATAGATAAGAAGTAAACAAAGTGATATATCATTTGTATTATTAAAAATGTTTTCCTGCAATCACTCTTTAAATTTTTTGGCTCATACTGACCCCACACACGATGAGTGTAAACAATGAAAATGAACACCGTATAAAGGTTAAACATTTTTGCAATTACTTTTAAATAGGTGGTTTCAAGGTGATGACGTTAGTTCATCCTAAATTCACACAGGTATTCTAGCAGATAAATCACATATCTTTATGTTGATATATTGCTTGATAAATGTGCTTGTGCTGCTTAAACAACCCTTTATTTGTTTTAGCTAATGCAATGATACTCATGCATGATTTTCAGACATCGTTAGGTGTGACAACATTTTATTTTCAATATTGTAAATGAATGCCACTCAGTTAAATGTTCTTGTAGCTCAACTGGTAGAGCATCGCATTAACAGCTCAAATGCTGTGGATTCGATCACCTTTAATGCACTGTAAGTTGCTTCAGATAAAAGTGTCTGCCAAATGTATAAATGGAAATTTAATGAAGTCATATAATAATACAGTAGAGCTACACAAACTTTCTTGTTGATTTACATCTACATTTACATTTAAAAAACACAATTTATTTGCTTAGAATAAAGAACACTTATGCTTCAAAATGAAAATATAAAACAAATCCTGAACATTAGGCTACTAAAAATAATGTAATTTACTAAGGCTTCTGACAAAACATTATTTGCTTCAAATATGCAATGAAATATAATTGTAATAGAGATCATATGTGAATCATATATATATATATATTAAAAGTTTACCTAAAAGCTTTGATATTACAACTGGACCCATGACGCTTAAAACTACAAACAAAACCTAGGAAATAGGCATCATATCTGTTTACATTGTCCTATGTATCATATCTTATGTGCATGCATTAGGAGGAAGCCTACCATGTATTTATTTAACCACCTAAATTGTGTTAGTAGAAAGCTTACCATATATGGTCACTGTGTAACTACAACAGAAAGAATTTTGAGGTCATGCCTACATCTTACAAAATGTGTGGCAACAGGGTTCATCAAGGGTGCAAAAGCAGAAGAAAACAGGAAGTGGTAAAACCACAACTGAAGACAAATGGTGAAGAAGACTACATTAAAAAGGATGAGGGAAACAACAGTATATGTATATACATACATATATAATATATCATTTTAATTGTTCTGCCCCCCAAAGAAAAAACCCATGGAGGGTAATGACCAAAACAAAGATTGTGAGACCATTACATGAAACTGGCTTTTAAGATACTGTCACTAACTTGTATGATTATTTAGAAAAACACAACTGCTTTGTGGCGAAATCTGCAAATTATTATGCTTTTTATTTTACTATTTTTCATATATAAGTTCTTTGCACAAGAAATTTTAGTAATTCATGAATGTATTCACCTACTTGCTGTAGGCTGTAAAATAAACACACAGGTTACACCTCTGCTCAGGAAAGAAGTATCAACGACCACCATGCAAACTGGTTCACATATCAAGAGTAGTTTTAGAAGAAGTCGTGGATACAGTGTGGATTTACAGTGTGGATTTACAGTCTGGATTTACAGTGTGGATTTACAGTCTGGATTTACAGTGTGGTTTTACAGTGTGGATTTACAGTGTGGTTTTACAGTCTGGATTTACAGTCTGGATTTACAGTGTGGATTTACAGTGTGGTTTTACAGTCTGGATTTACAGTGTGGATTTACAGTGTGGTTTTACAGTCTGGATTTACAGTGTGGTTTTACAGTGTGGTTTTACAGTCTGGATTTACAGTGTGGTTTTACAGTCTGGATTTACAGTGTGGTTTTACAGTGTGGTTTTACAGTCTGGATTTACAGTCTGGATTTACAGTGTGGTTTTACAGTCTGGATTTACAGTGTGGTTTTACAGTGTGGTTTTACAGTCTGGATTTACAGTGTGGATTTACAGTGTGGTTTTACAGTGTGGTTTTACAGTCTGGATTTACAGTGTGATTTTACAGTGTGGTTTTACAGTCTGGATTTACAGTGTGATTTTACAGTGTGGATTTACAGTGTGGATTTACAGTGTGGATTTACAGTGTGGTTTTACAGTGTGGATTTACAGTGTGGTTTTACAGTGTGGTTTTACAGTGTGGATTTACAGTGTGGTTTTACAGTCTGGATTTACAGTCTGGATTTACAGTGTGGTTTTACAGTGTGGATTTACAGTGTGGTTTTACAGTGTGGATTTACAGTGTGGATTTACAGTGTGGATTTACAGTGTGGTTTTACAGTGTGGATTTACAGTGTGATTTTACAGTGTGGTTTTACAGTCTGGATTTACAGTGTGGATTTACAGTGTGGTTTTACAGTGTGGATTTACAGTGTGGTTTTACAGTGTGGTTTTACAGTGTGGATTTACAGTGTGGTTTTACAGTCTGGATTTACAGTCTGGATTTACAGTGTGGTTTTACAGTGTGGATTTACAGTGTGGTTTTACAGTGTGGATTTACAGTGTGGATTTACAGTGTGGATTTACAGTGTGGTTTTACAGTGTGGATTTACAGTGTGGTTTTACAGTGTGGTTTTACAGTGTGGTTTTACAGTCTGGATTTACAGTGTGGTTTTACAGTGTGGATTTACAGTCTGGATTTACAGTGTGGTTTTACAGTGTGGATTTACAGTGTGGTTTTACAGTGTGGTTTTACAGTCTGGATTTACAGTGTGGATTTACAGTGTGGTTTTACAGTCTGGATTTACAGTGTGGATTTACAGTGTGGTTTTACAGTGTGGATTTACAGTGTGGTTTTACAGTGTGGATTTACAGTGTGGTTTTACAGTCTGGATTTACAGTCTGGATTTACAGTGTGGTTTTACAGTGTGGTTTTACAGTCTGGATTTACAGTGTGGTTTTACAGTGTGGTTTTACGGTGTGGATTTACAGTCTGGATGGTGCAAAACGCACCACTCCCAAACGTACCCACTGCATTGTACCAACACTCCTGTCCGCCAGAGGGCGGTAATGACACTTCAATAGCTCTCCGCATTACTATGACACTAGCACGGACAGGAAGAAGACAGAAAACAAACAAAATACGTTCACAGCTTAATAAATGTTTTCAATGTTTACCAAAGCATCTTAACCACGCTTTGGCACTTAATAGGTTGAATTATCAGCAAGGACTGTCCGACCGGCCATGAATCCCGACCTATCGCTGCGAGTGAGCGTATTCTCCGAACAAGGAGGAAGAAAATACATGGAGGATTTAACGGAGGTGATCGTGGAGCCAGATCAGGAGCCTGTTTCCAAACGCGACCCGTCGGACTGCATAAACAACACGTTACCCGTCGCGGTAACGTGGAGAAACACACTGTCGCCCGATGCGAACGACGGTACGGAGGAGTCCCGGAGTGAACCCGCGGCGGCGGACGGCAGGAGATCGGTCGGGTTCTTCGCTGTGTTTGACGGGCATGGCGGGCGGGAAGCCGCGCTGTTTGCTCGGGATCACCTGTGGGATTTTCTTAAGAAACAACGGGGCTTTTGGTCTAAGGATTACCGGAAAGTTTGCGCTGCGATTCGCAAGGGTTTCATCGCTTGCCATCATGCAATGTGGAAGAAACTGCGTAAGTACAGGCAGATTTTTCTCTGCAGCAAACAGTGCGTTGAAATGTCGGTCACTGTACGTGCGGTTCCGATGAGTGTGTTCATTGAGACTGATGTACACGGGTAAGAAAATGGTTCTAAATAGTACCAAAAGGTTCTTTATCTTGTCACAACAGAATAACCCTTTTGGTGCTAAATAGAGCTGTTTTTTTTCCTAAGGCTCCATTAAGAACCTTGTCTTTTAAAAGTACTATATAGAACCTCAGTGGTTCTATAAAGAACCCTTTATTCATTAGAAGTCAGGAGGATAATTTATTTATCTATTCACTTTTCTGTTTGCATTATTTGAATATGTGTTAGAGTTTGAAAAAACAAAGATATATGTAGTATGTTTTCCTTTGCCACTTTTTGGCACAACAAATGTCATACTGTGTTAAATATGTTGTAAATTAATTTCTCATTCATTTACACTGAGTACCCCATAATGGCAAAGTGAAAACAGAATTTTAGAAATGTCTGTCAATTAATTTGAAAGAAAAAAACTGAAATATCACAATGGCCCTTTGCATCAGCCTTTGAAATTTAGCTCAGGTGCCTGTGATTTTGCTTGATCGTTGCTGACACATTTCTACATCTTGACTGGAGTCCACCTGTGGTAAATTGTTGCAAGGCACAGATCTGGGGAAGGCTACGTCCTATCCCATCTCCCTTCTATCTGGTCTGGATAAAGTCTGGATCCAGCTTGGTGAAATAAAAGACAGACAGACTTAGTTTGGAGTAATAAATCTGTAGGACTATGTGTAGGTTGTTCCAGAGTTTGGGTGCCAAATATGAAAAGGATCTACCACCGCACTTAATTTTGAAATTCTGGGTATTATTTTCTTATGGCAGTAAATGTGAAGGACTGTAATAAGAGAGGAGCTTGCAGGTACTAGGGAGCTAAACCTTTCAGGTCCTTGTAGGTAATCAGCAAAATTTTGAAGTTTATATGATGCTTGATAGGCAGCCAGTGCAGTGTTGACAGAACTGGACTAATATGGTAATACTTGTTTGTTCTCGTAAGAACTTTTGAGCCAATTTTGAACCAGCTGGAGTTTTTGTATTGCCACCCATTAAGTCTTGATGTCATTAATGTATGAATTAATTTTTTGGTGTTTGACATAGAGCATGTGTCATCTTTTTGATATATTTTAAAGATGATTTTGAAAAAGTTTTACAAATATTGGAATTGTGGTTTTCAAAGGACAAACTGCTATCAAAAAGGACATTTTGTAGAGCAACCATCAATAGGTTGTTCTGTGTTGAAGAATTTGGTCCAGTAATTAAAACTTCTGTTTTGTCTGAATTTAGTAGTAAAGTTGCTAGTCAGCTAAGTTTTGATATTGACTATGCATTCTGTTAGTTTGGTAAATTTATGCAGCTCAAATTTATTTATTATCCAAAATCTTCTAAAGTCTTATTGAATAATGCCAGTGAAAAAACTGGCCTATGTGGAGGCCACTTCAATTGCCTTTCTTCCTTTATTCTGTCCATAAAGCTTGTAAAAGCATGGTCTAAGCCCCAGTAGGTGTGCGCCCATGCTGCAGGCTCATCCATCTTCTCGCTGGTCGATGGTGCAAAAACCTGTGGGTACACACGCGTTCACCCTGTCAGAAGGCCATGTCCAAGTTGTCGACTTTATATGAGGACATCTTGAAAAATGAGATAATTTATATGATTATCTTGAAAAACATGGCCACCATCAGCCAATGAAGCTGCTGTATTATATTCAACAAAATGAAATGACTGGGCTGGGCAATCAATCTCCAAAAAGCTCCTGAAGTAGCACCCATGAGTTAAAAACCATACAGTGTTGTTGTGATAGGCCACACTAAAAAAATGGATATGTTTATCTCTGCATATTAAGTTTAAATGGTATGCAAAAGTGTTTTACAAAAGGAATAATTACATGACCTTTAAACACCTTTAAGTAAAGAAGCAAAAACATTACAGTAGATTGGATAAAATGAATTTTGGTTTGAGTTAACCATGTGTCTGTTCTTCAGCTGAGTGGCCAAAGACATTAACTGGCCTCCCTAGCACCTCAGGCACAACAGCCAGCGTGGTAGTCATCAGAGGTGACCGCATGTTTGTGGCTCATGTCGGGGACTCATCAGTTGTGCTGGGTGTAAGGGAAGATCCCTCAGATAAAGTCATCAAAGCTGTGGAGGTCACGCAAGACCACAAACCAGAACTCCCGAAAGAAAAGCAGAGAATTGAGGGCCTTGGAGGCAGGTGAGAGCTGCTCAGCTCACTGCCACACTCACTCACACTCACATAACAATCATTCTCTTGGATAACATGCAGTAGAGCATAACAACTGAAACCTGTAGTCATATTCTAGTGGCCTAATTTATTTCCTTCTGATTGTGTGTGTGTTCGTGTAGTGTGGTGAAGAAGTCCGGAGTGAACCGTGTGGTGTGGAAGAGACCTAGACTAACTCACAATGGCCCTGTAAGGAGGAGCACCCCGATTGACCAGATCCCCTTCCTCGCTGTTGCCAGAGCTCTGGGTAAACAACAAGGCACTTCATAACACTGTTACTCAAAAGTAATAAATTGTTAGTTTAATGTGAATTGTAGTTTTGGTTGCTTTTATGTGGCTTATTAATATTTCAAATTATGCAAACAGTTTTTCTTGTAAAATTTACAATTCACGGTGGAATTTAATGTTATATGATTAAAAAATTGATAATTATACATCTCCAGAGTTGTGCGGGCATAGGTTCAATGTGGGTCCCATTATCAATACTCTCTCTTAATGTCAAAGTGTCAGGATTTTCCATTAAGCTGTTTTACCTAGGTCAGTTTTTTGACAGATTCTACTGTATGCAAATATTCCTTTAAATGTGTCTGTGCAGGTGATCTATGGAGTTATGACTTCTACAGTGGAGAATTTGTGGTATCTCCAGAGCCTGACACCAGTGTGGTGATGCTTGATCCTAGACGGCATCGTTACATCATCGTTGGCAGTGACGGGCTGTGGAACATGGTGCCGCCCCAGGAGGCAGTGACTGTGTGCCAGAGCCATGATGAAGCTGTGGTACGAATACTTTTAGCAAATGTTTTCAAACCACATTATATAATAATTTTCATTTAGATGTGTTTGGAATGAGCTGCCAGCCTTCACATAATCTGCTAAGACCATCACAACCTTCAAGAAATAACTGAAAACACACTTATACCCACACCTGACTTTTCACTTGTTAGGGAAGTGATTTTCCTCAAATCTGAGCTGTATATTTGGTCCTAGGGACTGATGACGTGGTTAGTGTCACAGTAGAGTCACAGTCAAAGCGCCACCAACTGGCAATTGGAAGTATGTCACTTAAAACAGAGATTCAAATAATCCTTTTTTATACTTGGTCAGACAAAAGAAAAGAAGCTAAACTGTAAATGGATTCTTTGACACCTCGAACGTTAGAATGGCGAGGCAATCAATTTATGGCAATAAATGGGACTGGAAGTATCTCATATTCTGCATGCATTAAGTGATTAACATCAAATTTGGGAAGTATGTTTGTGGGCTGATCATAATGATGTGGCTAGTGTGAGTTACAGATATACCACCAATTGGCAGCAGGAAATGTGTCACTCTTCAAGGTCTTTGGGTGCCTTAACATGCTCAAAAACTGTTGAAACTTGGCACACACGTCAGAGTCGTTGGTCATTAGGGCCATTAACTCTCATTAGCTTCGCCCAAAGGAAGTCAGAAAAGCGCATAGCATGAACTTTTAAATACTCCTGTATTTGAAAACCTAACTAGATGAGAGGTTATAATGAATTGTGGGGTTGGCTGAGACCACAAGCAGTTCTGTCTTGGTGAGGTTGTGTTAAGAGATTAAGAGATATGATGTGTGCAGCGTTGGATCATCCGGTTGGAATGCTAAATGAATAGATGTAAATATATTGTCATCGTAAGTGTTGGTGCCTGTGTTTTACTCCATTCAGGCACCTTTTGGGATATCGGTTGCCCGGCGGTTAGGCTGCCATGCGTTGATGCGGTGGCGTCAGCGGATGCTTCGTGCAGACAACACTAGCGTCATAGTCATCGCCCTGCCCGAGCCTGGCAAGCCCCACCAACCTATGCACAGAGATGAGGTCATACTCAGCCTAACAGAGGGCCCGCACTGTGACCTGGCAACAGGGTCACGCTCCAACACGCCGCTCATTAAGGTAAATTGAAGAACAAGTGATATCAGTTTTATCTGTATTGTGTGTTTCACAATACTTATTGTTCTAAAGCAGCTTTGTGGAAAATAGCACTTTAGTTCCCTCAGTGAGCAACAGCTGACTGTATCAAGAAAAACATAACCAATAAAATCTGAAGCAATAGAAGAAAAAATCAAACAGTACTTGAAGGCTTTCAGTTACCTAACAACAGCATACATGTTCAAGTAAATTTCCAGATATTTAATGAATTCAAAAGATCTCTTTGGCTGCGTTTAAATGGCAAGGTTTGATGTTGCTAGCTGCATGGAAAATACATGTTGCAGACAAAAAACAGAAGTTCATGGAAAGCCTGAACTTTAAGAGAGACCTTTACACTGTCCAGACACTGGTCAGAACCTCACAGATAAGACATTTCACAGAGTTCCTCTCCATGTTAGCCACACTTTGGCACCAGGCCCACAAAAAGAGATCCATCAACCCTGTAAACTTCCCTAGAGTGTCTTTCTCTCTCTCCCTCACACACTGTCCCTTTCTTTTCATCTCCCTGTTCCCCATTGAGGCCTCAAAGCCATATCTCTGTGTTTGTTTGGGCCCAGTGTGTTTGAAGCTCGGCTTTTCCAGCTGCTTTTGGTGTTTTGCTTTGGGTTGTGGAGCTGGAGAGTGGACATGTTTGTGTTTTTAATCCTTTTAAGTCGAGTGGTTTAAGGATTATGATTTTGAGGTTTAGGGAAGCTTCTTTGATCTTTTTCCCTGTTTGGCCTGCTGGTGCTATTATGATTTTGATAGAGGGGAAATAAAAAAAGAAACAGGGAAAGAGAATGTAAAAAAGCAGCCATGACGCACTCCACAGAACTTGGTTTATTTGTATTTTGTCTGTAAATCATGTCATAGAGTTATGTCTGAGAAAGAAGTAGTCTATAATTATTCAGTCTGCAGTTATTCAAAATCTAGGTGCTGGTATTTTTTTAAAATGAATCTTCATTATATGTCAATGGTTCATTGGGACCAGGGAAAATAAAAAGTTCTTTGAGAAGAGAATGAGATACTGCCTTGTATGACTACACTTGAGGGGAACGCCCTCAGCGTGGCTGCATCTGATGCATGTGTGCAACTAGTCCAATCCTGATTGGTTTTATGACGATGATGACATGATGGCGGAACACAATTTCTGTTATTTCTGATTTGAAGTTTGTTAAATATGATGTTTTTAATATCATTGTAACCTCTACAGACCCCGGATCCAGATCTGTCTTCAGCCAGCAGCGAGTCTTTGCCGGCCCTGGAGAGAGGAAACGGCCTGTCAGGAGCCAGTCTTAGTGCAGATGCTCTGTTAGACCAAAACCTCCCTTACATTCAGCTCTTGGACAGAGCTGCTTTGACTCTGTGCCCCAGCAAGGACAACCGAACACTAGAGAAGGCCGTATCCTCCCCAGGTATGTCAAGTCTGGTGGGAAAGAGGCCCAGACGCAGCCCTCTCACTCCCAGCAGCTCTCGACGGAGGACTGGCGAAGGCTCCATAGCCAAACGCAACAGTGCCAAGAGTCCCAAACACACACCTGGCATCCCCATATTACAGCACCGTAAGGCAACCCTCTGTGTATGCTGAACTATTCCTTCGGGCTGCACAGATCAACACAAACTCCAAGGGACATGTAAGATGGCACTTCAAATTTACATTCTGGTCTTTGATATCCTGCATGATCACAAGAATAAATAACTGCTTCTGAGTGTGTTGTTTTTAATGTGTGTTTTAGTTTGTTTTAGATCTCAATTTTGTCCAGTCTTGTTTTTTCTTTCCTTTAACTTTTAGTGGTGTAAACGTGTGGGTTGTGTAAAAGAATAAAGCTCCCTTTTAGAGTTATTTTATAAAAAAAACTGCACCAGTCTTCTAAAGGGAATATTTTATCCAAATCCCTTTAAAATAAAGAACGGCATCATTTAAATCCATCTTTTACATTTATGCGTAAGAGATGTACAGTTTTGGAAAATGACCAAATAGTTGAAGGTACTATATACTCTATTTTTCTACTTGTTATATTTTTAACGTTTTCAAGATATCTAGTTTATTTTCATGTCCCATGATGCACATGATGAAAGTGGCGAGTTTTGCATGTTTAGTCATATCCTTTAAAACAGTTTTTTGTTAGGTAATGTTGTTTGTTGACGGAATCCAATATTTTGTATATATTTCAATATTGTAACTTATTTAATATCTTTTTATATCAATAGTGTACATTTATTTAATGCAGAAAACATCTTTCAACACCAGTTACAGAGCTAAATGTGTGGTTATAAGCTGGTTTATAGAGGGTGGCATTTCCAAGACTGTACAGCACAATTTTAGCAGGATGTTTGTTGCTGCATGTTTGAGACATTAAGAGTTTTTCCAGTCTTCAGGGTGGGTGACAAGTATGGAATAAGAGGTATTAAACTGCATTGTGATTTTATCTCTAAATGTGGCCCTTTATATTTTCAACATTATAAGGTTGTAAGTCATTCTTGTGGTGTTGTCTTGAATGACATTGACCCTAGAAAGTTTGATTTACAACATGATGTAAAGGCTCCTAATAAAGTCACCACACTTTCTGCTTTTAGTATCTCTATTCAGGCCACAAATGTTTAAACTTTGCTGAGGGAATAAACAGTTAAATGAAACAATATTCTTTTTGTCAGATTCTGCATGGTATAACACGTCACCGTGTGAGTTGTTTACTCTCATTTACTGTTGCGAATAGAAATGTTGGCCTGAGCAATAGAGCGATTGAGTTTCACTGTGGTCTTCAGAAATGTGTGGTCAGTCCTGATGTGGAACTGCATTTCTCTTTGGAATAGGATTAAATACCAGTGTATTGGATGCTGTCTTGTTCAGGGTTTGATACTTTTCTTGGAATTGCAATAAAGAAATGTCATATACAGTTTTGTGTCTAAATAGTAAAGTTTATTGTTAATCTTTTGATCATTGCATTACAATCTTAACATTTCATGACCTAAAATAACAAAGGCACAATATTAGTAGTCAGAAATGTGTAAATGTATCTGAAACTTAAGATTATCTTCTAGTCGTTGAATAAAATATATCCAAATATATATTTTTTTTTACTGCATAACTCATACTGTCCCAAAAATGTATTTGGAAGTCCAAAGACACTTGGAACACTTGGAAAACAAAACAATATCAAACTAAGTGGCAAATATGATGCTAGTTTTGTTTCCTCAGCAGTAAATTTACTTTTACAAATGAACTGTTTTTGCAATTACTTCACTGATCATTTTTAGAAGATGTAAGCTAACCACAGGTGTAGTTCATCACATTAGATATGTGCATGTTCCACTGCATTTGGCATCAAATATCCAAATACTAAATATATTAATGCATCATCTTTTTCAAAACATCTTTTGAATTAATTTGTTTGTTTGGAGAAAAGTGTGCTTATGCCACTTTGTAATGCAACATTTATTACAGTCATACAGTTTTAAGCGACTGTCTGAATTCTTTTAAGGGTCACTGTCGTATTTTGTGAAGTATAGCTTACACTGTTTATCATCCACTAGGTGGCACTTAGTGAGTAGGTCGAGTATTGTGGTGATATAAGCAAAACACAAGATGTTTAGGTAAGTTCCTATTTAGATAGGCAGGTGTGTGAACTTATTTTTGCTTTGGGGTCAATTACCCAAATGCAAATTTGACATACCCTTTCGGAGGAGATTCTCAGAGGTGAAAATGCTTCATAAATTAAGTTTTTTTTGTTGACTGTAGTAATTTTAATGAAAGTTGTAATTATGTGACTAATAATCAACGAATAAAAGTATTAACTATGTTTGATGAATCATTTTAGGGGAAAATGGCACACTCTTCCACGGCATGAATGCAGTTCACTTCACTAATCTGCCATAATATTAGGCGACTTTATATCGAGATCAAATGAATGAAGTTTGTGTCTCATGAAAAACACAAGTTCTGTTAATATCTTACTATAGCCCCACGTTATCAGTCCCTAGTTGAAACAACCTCGTTGTCTAACAGTTATTATATCATCATCTGGTCTGTTGACAATGGTGCTAAAGTGAACGGATTAACCTAGAAAAACAATCCTCTATTGTAAACGGCTTGTGTCTAAAGCATCACATTACAGGGCCCCGGGACCAGAGATTGGTGACTGCTGCACTCTCTTTATGTATTAGCGCTCTAAAAGGTCTATGATTGAAAGACTTAATATGTTGAGAAAATGAAACTGGATACTTTACAAAATTTGTAACTTGTTCATATGCTCAGTTCCATAGTGGTTTATTCGTATTGGACCATACTGAATAATGTGTATGAAAAGCATTTTAGGCACCTGTCTGTGTGGATACTTGCTTTCATTATCAGTGGCTTGCCAACTTTTTATTCCCAGTGATGGTCCTGACTATATGGCTGTCAATCTGTGATGGGTAGGAGTTTTTGCAGATTTATGGATACAGACTTATGGAGGGTTAATCATCTACCAGTAGTTCACGATGTGCTTTCCATTCATATTTATACCAACTTCCAAAACATCTTTTTTTGTTAGTTGACTGTAAATTCAATAAAAAACTAGAAAATGTACATGAAAATCTGCTTGCATAATAAATAAATTACAAAGGGCTATAAGACAAGGTCTTATATGTATTTTAATAATAAAATATAAAAATTAAGGTACAAAGGGTTTGGAAATGAATAATCATAGTGAAAAAAATGGGGGCCTCAATGAAGTTGCTACTAGTCCATATGGTGTGTCTGTAACTTGGATAAAATGGCAATTATTGACTTGGCTGAAGCTTTTTTAATGCAAGTATGACCTTGCGTATCAGTATTGACCCAATACTATACATAACTATACACATTAATAAAAGACAGGACAAACCCTACTGACATTGGAAGACAGGAAACATCAGGGTGGGACCTTTCCTTGCATCAGCTACACCATAGAGTGTGAAGATACAGATCTTTCCATTTTAGTGTATGAGTTAGCTTGGATTGTCGTACATTACTACTCATACACTGATTTATTCAATTGGGTCAGTTTACCCTACAAACTTTGCATAATAACCCAAATAATAACTAAATTTGAATAGTGAAATTTGAAGTTTGAAGACACTATTTGAAGTTTAAATTCACACTGGATCTGAATTTTCTTTTCTGTAATTTCTAATCATGGATGTAATGATTTCAACCAACAGAAAAGGCAATAAAATCCAAACTTTCACTGATGTTGCACATTTGCAATAATTTGGGATTAATGTCTTCTACTTATAAATCCAGTTGTACACAAACTTTGCCTAAGATCAGGGTTAAAGCATAATGGCAAGAAACAGTTGCCACACGGCCCTAAGCTGAATGCTTGACATATTGATATATTTGTCTTTACTGGCACCCCCATCTAATTCAATAACCTCCCTATGCCATTGCATCTGCTTTGATCCCCAGTCAATGGGGAATCACATCCAATGTAACTGATACATTAATATAATGCAATCAGCAGTGGGTACACAAACAGGATCTAAGAGGAGAACTCTGGTACACCTCCTGTGCTCTGACATTTTCAAATGTGATTCGTGGTAATGGGCCCTGACTTTGGCTGTCAGCTGGTGGAAATGTTGTTATGACCTGACATGTGTAATGGGGGTGCGAGGGATGGGGGGGTGGTGGAGTAAATTATGATTCCTTTAACAGAGACCAAGCACTGTCTCATACCTCAGGGCATTCATGGATTCTGTTCACCCCCTGATTTGGCTTAAACTGTTTAAGGAGGGCTTGAACTTGTTATTGAATTAAACCAAAAAAATGGGCATGTATGGACTATGCATAAAAGACACCTGTGAGACAAAGCAATAAACAAAATAGTGCTCTTTGTTCTTTCACAACAGAAAGAAACATGAAAAGGGCAAACATGCATTGTTTGACATCTGGCCAAGAGCAGAGATAATTATCTACCCAAAAATTATAATGAAATATGGATTTTGTTGTTCTATATGGGGATCTCTTTAGGATGTGAAAGACCATAAATGTAATCATTAAACAATAACAGCCAATCAGAATAACTGCAAAAACTGCATTTGGCCGAAGTGACTAATCAGGCCAAAACCAAACTCTGACTAAACAGACTAGGAACAGACTACACAAAGTGTCTTCCTGCGATCCTAAGCACATCATAGACATTGTTCCTTTCAAATTGCTCCCTGCATGGGCCATAACCTTCTTTGTCATGAAAAAGATCCTTGGCACAGGAACCATGTTTATGCTATTAGCCATATCTACTTTTTGCTTAATGGATTACTGGTTATTGTAAGCTCTTTGCTACGTTTGAACACAGTGAGTCCCAGATTTATTCCTTATGACAAAGGTTTCCCCCAAAGGGCTTTAGGAGGTCAGGCAGGTCAATGCGTCTGCCAGTTAATCAGTTCAGGAGCCATCCATTCGCCAGTGGCTAGCATGCTCTCCACTTAGACTGCATAATTGGTTTAGATGGATACACTTATTTTGTTGACTGGTGCACAAATTGTCCTCGGGATAGCCTGGGAGGAAATCCTTAAGGTTTCTCTTGGAATAAAAGGGCAATGAAGTGAGCAGACCTGATTCAGATAAAGAATGTGCAGGCTGATTTCTTCTCTACTGCTCTCTCTGGTGCTGTCATGAACTAATGGCTGTCTCTTTCACAACTCAGTAGACATATTAGCATAACAGTCTCTGCACCTCAATTATTAGAACTGCTGTCTAAATCAATAAGCTGACACAAGTGTCCCGTACCAGTATTGTTTTTTACAAACAATGCAGTTGTTAGATTATTTAGTTCCCCGCACTAATGGACATAGACAAGACCCCTTAAGGGTTAATACGTTTTGATATATCCTTTTAAATACTATATACTCTGTTGCATAGGGAAGTCTAGAATACATTCTGCAGCTGTTGTTTCTAACCCTACATGGCAATAAAATATAATCCAGCATATAAAATAAAAGAGCTTGATTCAACCACACTCTGTCTGTCTGTGTCACTCGCTCCCAGAGCTCTGCTGAAGGTACCTCCTCACAACATTCAATTGTCTGGTATTGAAGTAAACTGGTGATCCAAACAGCAAAATAAATTAGAATCTTACAGCAATTTGTTTGTATATTTCATGGTCTACAATAATGTCATTATGTGTCTGAACGCAGTGTTAAGATACAATCAATAGCTTTTGTTAACCCAAACAGAATCTGTGGAACAGATTTAAACATAGCAAAATGTATAAAATTGAACTGAGTGTACAAGCCTCTAGCTAAAAGTGTGATCAGATTCACCAAGCTATTTAAGAGAGTATTTAAGAGAACATTATCTCATGAAGGTAGATTTTTACTAGTAGATTGACCCTTGCTTAGTACAATACTACCTATCATAAAAATGAGATGGGACAAGTTGTCACGTTTTATATGCTGTATTTTAAACACCTATAGGATGACAACATGCCCTGTGCTTGGTCAACACTTTAAAGGCTTGAAACCTTAACTAAAGTAAAAAGTGTGACAACTAGCCCCAACTCACTTTTATGTTTTTAAACATGGGGCCTTTAGGAGTTACTGACCCAGAAGACACATTTTTAAACACATGTGGGTAATTGTAAATGACCTTTCAGTCTCAAAAGAGTCTCAATGTCTCAATGAAGGTGAGGTCCACCTTAAAATGCAATGCTTTATGTGACCTTAGTATAGTCCTCTGCTGGTGTAGCATATTCATAAAGCCTCCCATATGGTTTCAGTCCACTCCAAAATCCTAAAGCATTGTCATTGATTTACTATGCGTATTCCCTAGACACCTGATCGCACCCTAATGAACCTCAACAGCTTGTGTGAGACAAGGGCTATTAGGCTTAATGGTTGAGGGCATCAAAGAGACTACACACACAGGAGAAAATAAAGTTAAAGGGACAGGGTTCTCAGACTTTTAGTCTGTGGCTGCAGTCATAATTTATGACAATGCCCCTGAGCCTAAGCCTGATTCTTTTGTGAGTCTTTTGTACCTGAGACATAAGAGAGAGTGTCCTTAGCCCAGACACAATGGAAAGAGAGACCAATAGAGAGATACTGAAAATGAGGGAAAACCTTTGGCTGCCCAACCAACAAAATAATCTGTAGGGCCCAAGCACTAAAAGTGTGAAAAGCCCTATTGATTTCCTTAGGATTATTATTAGGGCACTGAAAGTATGAAGGGCCCTGTTGTTTTCCTTAGCATGGGAAGCTGGTGTTCTGTTGTCCCTACTAGTTTACTTCAAAGGATAGTTCACAAGAAAATAAAAATTCTGTTATTTTTAATTTGCTTTGACAAAAACATTATGCTGTCTGTTTTTTAACAGGGAGCATGACAGAGTCTTATTTTAATTGAGTGTTACCATGGAAGACAATAAGTGGGGCTTAAAACGTACATTTCAGTCTGTTAGACACCCAAAGCTAATATATAACTTCAGAAGCACGCAAGCCATTTGGATGACATTGTGCTTTTTGGTGTCTTCTCTGTCCTTTAAGAGTTGTACCTAACCAGTGTAAACCAACCTGAACCATTGAGGAAATTCATTCTGGTTTAAGATGTTTTAGCAGGGTTGTTGAAGATGGAAGTTCAGTGGGTGATCAATGAAACACATCATGATCTCTAACTCTGTCCAAGCTCTCAAAGCTGATGTGCCACAGAATGGTTACTTTAGCGAAGCACCTTTTGTCTTGTTAAAGTATCTCAGTTATTGTAGTGTGAGTCTTCATGGCTGTCTGCGGGGCCGGTGAACTACATCATGCTGGCACCTGTCAATAGTGTATGGCGCCTATATTCGTCAAGCCCTGGGAAGGGTCCTCTGCACAGACTGTGTAAATTGCCTGTCATCAATTATTAAAAGAAGCATTTCTTTTGATTGATCAGCACCTAATGCATGTTCTAATAACTGCAGTTAAGAAAGCCTTTTCTGCTAATCAAAAACAGTCAAAACTGAAAGGTCTGGTCTGGTTTGGCTACAGATGAGTGTTGAAAGCTTGACTGAGAACTGACATTTTGAGGAGATGGTGATCTTTGTTCATGCAGCACTTACCATCATATAATTTCATTGGTTAGTTAATTGGTTTCCTGGTGTCACATATACAAGCACATACAAGCAGTTGTTTTGTTGTCAAAAGAGATATTTAGTGATGTTTAAGACAAGCATTACTATTGCATAAACCCTTATTAAACAGATATAAATAATAGGCTACCACTAGCAGCTGAAACATTTTTATAGATTTTTTTTGATGTAATGTTAACATTTGCGTAGTTTATTCCAATGGCGTTGTTATATTTTTACTGGAAAACAAACAATACTTAAGAATCTAATCAAAAGATTCATCTGCAAATTTAAAAAGAAAATGAATAATGTAACATTAGTCTATGGATAACAAAATAACCAATAATTCTGACAATAATTAAGACAAAATAAATAATAATTCTGTCAGTGAACATTCAATGTTCATGTTTCCAAGTTCTCTACCTCAGGTCCAAAAGAAATGTAGAAAGAATGCAGAAACTGAAAACGCTAAACAATTTTGTGATCTATTTCCATTTGTTATTTTCAAAAGTGAAATGCTGACATGGATTTTTATAGAGCAAAGGCCACCATTTGTTAATTCCAAAGGGAGAGATGTAATTTGTTTGTCTGTATTGTTATTTTGTACTTTATTACTTGGTTACTGTGTAATTTCTGTTTCAAAAGGCAGCAATAAATAACACTTTAGAATAAAAAGAGTGTTAATGTGATTTTATGCATTAGTTGTGAAATTAAGTAATGTATAATAATCATAATAATTGTGAAACTGTGATTAATCCTCAGGCCATAATCATATCAACAAATCTATAATTATTGCACCCCAGTTTACAGTAGCTGCATTTCCAATTACCCTTCAAGTGAAATTGCAAATTGAAAATATGCCCAATGATATGTTAATACGGTTAATTATTACCAACTATTATGAGCATAGGCTAGAACACATTTTTCTGCAGATGTCAATGTTTTTTTAAAATCTGAAAAAAAGATGTGAAAGATGTGACGTCATGAGTCTCTGAAGGAGCATTTACAAATTACATGATACTTTAATCACAACCTTCGTAGGACTTTTTTGAGATGAAAACCTCTGCTTGCCTCAATTTAAAATGTTCCAGAACATGGTATATATAGAATGCCTTATTTGGACTGTACAGAACAAACTACAGCCAGTGTCTTCCTGTTTTTACCTCTGTTCTTTGTTTTAAGTATGATAAAGAGTTGTGATCACTATAATGAGGCATGTAACAGTGTTCTACAGGTATTGAGTAAACTGACTGGATATACTGTCTATTTTCCTGTTATATTTCACTTTAATTTAACATTAAACTCTCACAGTATCATAATCTATGCTCATTGATTGATGTTTACAATCTTGCAGAACTACCACTGTCCATAGTACTAAATTTATCATGTTACTAATGATACTCAGAAAACATACCATCAGTCAGAATGTTTATCTGAATGAACACTTTATTAACTAGTTCTTCAATGACACATAATCCAGTTCAAAAGGTATTCAAAGGATGCACCAAGTGTGCCAAAACAGAAAATCAAACTACATTCAAACTTTTCAAACTACAAGTCTTCAATGTACAATTATTTGAACTATAACTTCCCCTAGCACTGTGTTCTGTTTTTCCAATGGCACTATATGGTTCAATATGTTTTAATAGGAAGGACCCAGTGCTCCACCCAAGTAAGAAAATCTTTATTTGACCATAAAGAACATACAAGACTTTAATGTACAATTATCCGCTCTGTATGTTTAATTTCTACCATCACTGTGTTCTATAGGGTTCTTCAATTACAAATCATCACCCCAGGACTCCTGGCTTCTCACCATGTGGCACTGGTGTCTCTGGTCTCACCTCTGCCTTTACCCTTCCCTCTCACTGTCCTCCTCCTCTAGGTTCAAGTCAATGGAGTTCACTTAACATAAAATGTGCAGCATACCATGTGACATGATTGAGCTTTCATTTTCATGTTTGATATCATTTTAATGGTTGTGGTGCGATGGATAAAAATGTCTAATTTCTACGTTTGCAGGACGTTTTGAGGTGTTGCTCACCCTTAGGGGCCAGACCCAGTTTCCAAATTTCCACCTGAGGGTGAAAGATCAACCTCTGAGCCTGAGACAGAAAATCCCTCTGGACTGGAAGCTCCCAAGGGACTACGTCCAGGAGAAATATTAGGTCAGAGAACCAGATTTGAGTTGGCCAGAATTGCACTACCAAGAGTAGTTGCACTGGCAGACCCTGATTAGGACTCCTGGGTGCATGCCTATCAGGGAAAAGGTGGATGGAGCCTCCACTCCCTGGGCCTCAGCCCCTGCCTCGATCTGCTTCCAAATTCGCACTCGCTGAGATGTACATTGCTTTGACAGACAACAGCCTGGTCTCTGTCCAAAGAAGGATCTGTTGCACTAGCCTAAACAGGGGACTCAAATGCAGAGAGAAGCGTCTGTCATGAGAATCCTGGGATGGCATAACACTTTAACGCATAACCCTTAAGGGATGGTTTTTGGGTGAAACCTGTTTTTCTTTAGCCAGAACTGAAATGGTCTCATATTTAGTAGGCGCAATGCAATCACGTTAGCTGCTGCTGCCATGAGGACTAACAGCCTCTGAATCTGGAGGACTGTTAGGTGCTAGCCTATCTAAATGCTGCTCACAGTGGCAAGGATTGACTCCAAATGTGCAGGAGACAATTGTGCCTGCATTATAGTAGAATTCCAAATTACCCTTAGAAATAAAGTTCTCTAAACTGGAGAAAACATGCTATTTTTGGGGTTGAGTTCCCTCATATGAGCTAACACGACATCTCAATGCTGTGTAGCTAGGTCTTGGGAGCTGGCTATGACTAGCCAGTCATCTATGTAATTAAAGACACGGATGCCGTGGAGTCTCAAGGAAGCCAGAGTTGCATCCATGCACTAGGGCCTTACCAAAAGGAAGCACTTGATATTGGCAAGCTTCACCCCTAAAAGTGAACCTGAGAAACCACCCGTGTTCTGGAAATATCTGGATGTGAAAGTATGCATCCCTCAGTTCTATTGTGACAAGCCAGTCCTTCGGCTGAATTTGACACACAATCTGTTTCAGCATTAACATCTTGAATCTGTATTACTTCAGAGGCCTATTCAACTGACCCATATCTCCCTATATCTCTGGTCTATGTGTCCCTCAGTTCCCTTCTTGTGAACTACAAAATAATGGTTTAACAGATTTCTCATGTGAGGAGGAATGCATTTTTAAGCCCCTTTCACCAATGGAGTCTCGAGCTCTTTGGCCAACACTAGGTGCTGCTCTCCTAAGACTATAGTCTGCAAGACAATGTTAAAGCGAGGAGGACAGGAGGCAAACAGAATTCTGTACCCTCTCTCTACTGTATTCAACAACCATGGGGATAAACTGGGCAAAAGTTTTTATGCTGCCAAAAAATCAGAGAGAGGTATCATTCTCTCTGCCTGTCTTCTAAATCAGAATAAACTGGCAGGAGGTATCTGGATGTGAAAGAGAGAAGATGGGACAGATGCTTCTGCCCCCTGAGACACCTGGGGTGGCGGGAAAGCAGACCTGCTGGGGACTTTGAGGAGGGTCTGACACGTGGGGCTGGCAGACTTCAGAAGTTCCTCTTCAGACTGAACTTCCTCTTGGTCTGCGAGGCCTGTGCATGCTGCCTGGCCCTCTAGGTCTGTGCGGGGTAGCTCAAGGTGCTACACTTCTTTATTTTTTCTTTTTAGTACTTTCTTTGTTTCTAGCTGCTTCCTAGCACTAATATCTCTTTTCCCTCATGCTTAGACCTTACTAACGTGCAGACAAATGAGCTTCCTGAAGACAAAAAAGCTGATGACGTATTTTGCAGGCGCCTTTTAAAGGCTTCGTGGTATGCAGTGCTATCTCACATGACCTTGCCTTGCCTATAAATAGCTGTGCCTATAAATTGCCTATAAATTTTACACGTTCAGACCTGGGTGCACCTGAAACATCAAGCCATGACGCAGTGTCAAGTTCCCTCAAAAGGGAACCAACTTTACTGCTGTGATACTGACCTACAATCATCTAAAACTAAACCTATTATTTGCCAGCAATTAACATCTATTGAGTTCAACATCTGCATGTGCAGCCATGTTGCCACAGGTAGGCCTAAATACATTTTGCTAACAAAACAGTATTTACTATACATTAAAAACTATTTACAGTAGGTAAAGCACCCCAAAGTATGACATTTACAGTTTTACATGAACAAAAACTATACATTGACACAATAAACAAGTACTATGGTTTATGACAAATTTACACTGAGATTAAATATGATACTATCTTTGTACCATATGGAACTGGCATAGACTAATACACCATTGCGAACATACTAGTGGTGGTGTATTTAAAGATACCATTGTTTGTTTGTTTGTTTGAACTTGACATACATGCACATTATGGGGAGAAAACATGCCTAATGTAATTAATATTTCTTTGGCATCATTATCTTTCTTGTTCTAAATCTCATTGAATCTAGCAATGGTGGAAAAAGTGCTCATATACTTCCAATACTGAACATCCTCATAAAACATGACCTATCCTTACTGTCATTGTGAAAACCACAAGAAATCTCCTTACTGTTGCATACAGTTATATTGGATTCAATATAACTATTATAATATAAATATAAATATCAAATATAATATATTCTTCTCAGTGAAGTCAAAGCAAAGTTTAACACTTTACAACAAGATTAGACTGGTCAGTTATTGACACTGAAGTGCTAGTCTGATATTTTGGAGGTCAAAAATATAATGGCCTGTGCACTGTACAGTTCACACAGATACTCTGCATCTTTCTTTTCTAAAGCCTACGCTGGCTATGCTACACCCGCTGTCCAAGGTGCTGACCCTGCAAGCATGCCATATGATGTTAAAGGTGGTTCTATTCTTGAATTTTATGGTATTCCTCCATGTAACAATTTTAATGAATCTGTTTATATTTATTCTAAACGTAAGTTCACATTTTTAGTTTTTGCAAGGACCTGTACCTGAATCTGTCTGCCCACACTGGAACATGCCTGTAACCCAAGCAAAGACTCCTACTCAACTTACTACCACTCTTCTCACCTTGATCTGTCTCTTCTCACCTTGATTATCTAATTACTGGGCTTTCTCAGGGTTCAGGTTGGAGTTCTTTCTCCTTTATCTACTTATACCTAAAAACCTGCAGTCAGCTGTAGCTAAACCCAATGGGGGTTTCTGTTCTATTAGACAAAATAATATTAGACAGTTGATTTATAAGTTTTGATTTTTTTCCCCCCATTCTAATAGCATAATGAAGGCAACAATGGCATTTAGAACTACTCTTCCTATATTTCTTAGAATGAAGTCTTTTAAGGAGTTCTTTAGCACCTCGCTCACTGTATTCAAATGTGACATGCTCTTGCTTCTCAGCCATCTCAGTTTTGCTATGAGCATTATTCCCCAAGGTAGGGCCTTTATACCTGCTAACCATAGCTCATTCTGTGGCTAATGTAAGTGACATGGTTTAATTAGATGATGGGTGTTTGTCAGATATTCCATTACTCACAACTTGAATTATTAAAGTTGAGCATATTTCTGGACATTCTAAGAAAATTACTGATGCGCTTTCTCATTTCTTCGCTTACAGGCATTGCACGCCTCTGCCCAGCGGTCAACTCGATCCAATACCCTGCCGACTTTACCCGGAATCTTCTGTAATTTTGTATGGTCTTTGTCCATGTTGTTGTTTTTTAATTTCAGATTCCTTTATTTCCCATTCTAATTATGAATGATGCTTTATTCTAGGCTTGTTCTTTGTGTACATTAATTCCCTTCTAGAGGCTGCATTTTTAACTGCTTTCTATGGCTTTTGTGCCCCAGAGGATTTTAGTGCACTCAGAGGACTTTCTGATTTACATTTTCACCTAATTTCTTTACTATTATTCTCAAACACTGTAAGACTTCATCTAGATTAATAACTCCTTCCCCATGCCTCTGTAATTCACTATTTTAGAATGTCCCAGCACTTATAATTACTCCCCTTTGTTCATATCACTTAATGGTTCCCCTATAACAAAGGACTGGTTTAAAATTTATCTAGCTGCCATCATCCTCAGCATTGGAATCTTATATAAGATTTGCTTCCCAAACCATCCTCAGCAGGCTGTTTCAAGTAAAGATCAAGGTATGTTCTCTATGCAACTGGTGAAGCACTAGCCCTTAATTCTACTGGTTGTTTTTTCTATTTCAAAGCCTATGTGGCCTTTCTTACTTCACTCTGTGGCTGGCTATTCTTCCTTTATGGCCTAACATGGCCCTTTTTTACAGGCTACGTGGCCTTTCTCACAACATTTTACCATCATTGCTTGTAAGCCTATTAAAAACGATAATAGGCCTGCTTCATGTTTAAAAGTGTTTTCTGTACAGCTGCTTTGCAACAATTAAAAACATCTCAAGTTATGTATGTAACCTGGTTCCTTGAGACAGGGTTATCGGATAACCCTAAGGACTGCGTCATCAGATTCTAAGTCTGAAGGAAGGCCAAACAGGCAAAACCTAAGTGTGGGCTCTAATGCCCAGGGGTGACACTAAGTCACAGGCCTCAGAAGTCAGGATAATAACATCTGTGATTCAGTGAAATAAGTCCCATTATGTGACTGCATTACCATGTTTGCGGCCACCAAAACAGACTAAGGGCTGAGAGGTCTTACGCTGCTGGCTTGAGTGGTGGGCATAGATCCTCAAAGTTCTAACTGGCAGACCCTCGCTACAACTCCTTGGAGCAAGGCTATTGGAGGAAAGGCATACAGATGCAGCCTCAACCACGTCTGTGCCATGGTATCCAACCCCAATGGAACTGGATGAGTGAGGCTGAACCAGAGGGGACAGTAGGTTGACTCCTCAGAGACTAACAAATCAAATTCCGCCCGGCCATACCTCTGCAAGTTGGACTCTGCCACTTGTGAATGGAATATCCAGTCCCTGGGCCTTAGCCCCTGCCTGGACAGGATATCAGCTCTCAGATTGGTATACCCTGGGATGTACATCTCTCTGATGGAGAGCAGTCTGGTGTTGAGATCACAGTGGTGTTGTCTGTATGGACTAGAACATGTTGGCCATATAGATGTGGAAGGAAGTGCTTCAATACCAGAGGCACTGCCCTCATTTCCAGGCAATTTATGTACCAGGTGAAGAAGGCCCAGAGATAAAGGCCCTCCAACAAACCACGGACTGGGTGGGCAATGTAAACTGCACCCCAGCCTGTGAAAGAGGTGTCTGTTGTAAGACTCCTGTGACTCTATTGCGCAACAAAGTATAAAACCAGGGTCTGATCCACACAGAAAGGGTACGAAGCCCTCAGTGGGTAACCCTTATCATTCTTAGTGGGTAGATTTTGGAATGAAAAACATTTTTCTTAAGCCAGAACGGAAATAGTCTCATATTCAGTAGACCTAAAAGAATCATGTTGGCCGCTCCTGCCATAAGGCCTAACAGCCTAACATGCTGGCCTAGCCGAATGCTGCTCATAGCGGCAAGGATTGACTCCACACATGCAGGAGACAATTGTACTCACATTATAGTGGAGTCCAAAAGTGGAGAAAGCATGCTCTTCTTGGGGTTGGAGTCTCATCCCTCATCTCATATGAGCTAACACGACATTGATCTTGATATTGTGCTGCTAGTTTATGGAGCTGACCATGACTAGCCTGTCATCTATGTAATTTAGAATGGGAATGCCATGGAGTCCCCTAGGTCTCTGCAGGCCCTGACTTTCTGCTGCTGCATATAATCAGAGTAAGGTCTAAAAGAAGAGAGAGCCTGTTTCTTCCATTTTAAGCATCGCCCCATATCTATGCTTATGGAGCTCCACAGTGAATGTGCTGCCACTTATCTGGCCACTCAAGGCTCGGTTTCTTGACAGCATGAGAAGTCACCTCAGATATGTCTGAAAAAGGAGGCTGATCTGCCTCAGCACCTGCCTGGCTGACAGTCGTCAGACCATTATCCAACACTGACAGCATGAGCTCATCATCTAGCCTCTGAAGCCGGCGTGATCTCATCTGTTTTGGCGGAGAGTGCAAGAAAAAAGGTGGAGCCGTCCCCTGCTGCTCCTCCTCCAAACCGAGCCATGAGCCCCACGAGTGCAGTAACTTGCACTGAGGGCAGCCCGCAAGAGCTGATCTAGTATGCTACACTCCCAAACAAAATACACACATTTTATGTGTGTCATCCACCGAAATTTAGCATGGGCAGGGTGGTATACACATATACCATTATATTAGACAGTTTATTATTGATAATTAAAATAAATTATTCAAAAAAGAATTTCTAATTTTTTTTCCATATTATCACACCTCCATGAAAAATGTCAACAAAACGTATAACATCTGCTGTTGTTACTTTTGATAAATGAATGGCTGGATGAAAACAAGCTGCTCACCGTCCATTATAATGAATGGCTATTATAGTGGCGAGACAGGAAGTAGCTTTTCCCTACCTCTGGTCTTTGTTGCCAATTTGTAAAATAGGCTAACGTCAAACCTGTCCCTAGTTGTAGTGATAGTGGTTTGTCTAAGACATTTGAGATCTTCTCACTACAACAATGGCAGCATTCCAGGTTCACTGTATTTTTTCCATGCTATTGTTCCTGTAAGAGTAAGGTCAATCAGGGCCTGACCCCTGGTTGAAAGCAGTGATCCCCTTGTCTCCTGGGTAATAGGATTACTTTGCACATGTGAGGGTACTCTCATTTCTCTTTAAAAGAGGCAATGGGATTCCCAACAGGACCTTGGCTACAATGCTGAAGGAACCTTGTTTGTGTCAACTATTTGCTACTCTTAATTCTGAAGCAGAAGGCCATCTTACTTTTAACTGTTTTAATTGCTGTGTTTTAACTGCTTTGATTGGGATCCTTTTAGATGTAGTTTAGTACCTAATTAACAGGAGTGTAAATAAACTGAATAACGGCACTTTATTAATATACTTAATTATTATTTTGGGGAATTTGTATGTTACTTAATTACTATTGAATATGAAATACTTTTTCACCTGATTCCATTTAGATCTGTAAAGCACAAAGTAGATTTGTGGTTTTATTAGATTTATTAGGTTTCAGTTTAGCATCTTGTGTGTCCTAGAGTCATTTACAGTCAGGATGTCAGGGAAATTGTGATTAAAGTTGCTTTGCACAGCTGGCACATCAAAATTAGAAAATGTCAACTGCTCTTGATTTCAATATTTTCAAAAGTATTTTTACTTTCAAATACTTACGTTTAATTCAATGAGGGCACTTTTTTAACTTTACCCCAGGTTTGGTTTTGGCTAGATATTTTGTCTTTTATTGAGTAACATTATGCAGTTCCTATAATATGCTTTCACTGAACTATAATTTCTCTATACTTACACCTGCTAATTTAGCACTGTTTGGATTGCAGTGTCAGTGGCTTAGTTACAGAAAACCTTTTTAGATTAAGTGAAGGGAGTCAGCTTACAACTTATGATACTTTGCTTTTCTCTCTGTTGTGTATTGTTTTAAGAACAGTATCCAGACCCTTTTTGAAGCTGCAAAGTCAGTGACTGAAAATTAGATTGATGTTAATGTGAACAAAATGGTCACAGAATGAACCTGAAATTCCATACTGTTTGTACCCATGACCGGGACTTATCAGAGATATATTGTTTGTATTAAAATGGACTGCCCTCAGTCCTTATTTTGGAAAAGTATTTCTGGCATAGACACATTGCATGCTTGCCAAATGTGGTTTAGACAATGTGCTTCCCGAACGCCATCTCTGTACGGCTTGTGCCCTTGAAAAGGGTGCTCTTAGGTGCACTTAACTCTAACTACTGCTCCTTCACACACAAGTCTGGATTCCGGATTTGCCACACTGTCTGAGGTGAGAGGCGACAGTGGGGCTGTGAGACTATGGGTCTATTATGTGCAGACAGGCCTCAGGCTTTAGTACACTGCCAGAGGGGAGATATTGCATTAAACAGCAACCCTCATCTGATGCTTTGATCTGACCGGGACAGTGGTAGTTAGGGACCCTCTGCAGGTGTGAGGTGCCACACAAATGTGTGTGGGCAAAGTGGCAGAGACAATGAGACAGTAGCAAATTATAAACATAAAGACATCTGCAGACTGTCAGCGAGAGATGCAGCAATAGTACTCTATTGGCATACTTCGCATCTTAAAAGAATGCAACATTGTTTCTGTATCTATTCCTGTTTTTTAATGTGTTTGTTTATTGTTTTGGTTCCCTTACAAATTTGTCGAAGTAGATAGATCTTTAAAAGCAAAGTGTAACTTCTGCATCAGATAACATTTTCTGAGAAAAAAGTGAGTGGTGCTTGCCTTCGTGTTATATATATATATATTTGTGTATTGTGAGTGGTTGCCAAGGCATTATGGTTGCTAAGGTTTAGCTTTCTGGCCCACCAACCCCAAGTCTATCTTGATCTAGGTCTATGATATTTTGACTTAAGCCCAGGACACACCAAGCTGGCAGTTGGCCATGAGGCAATGTCTATTGGTTTATGAACGTTTGGCTTTAGTTTTGTCAGTGTGTTCAGATTAGCGCTGCTTGCTTTGTATATCCACAGTTCTAGCTCTTCCGGTTTCCCTGTTTCAATGCCAGTTCAAGACTACTGCCACCTGCTTGCCTGCTTGAGTGACATTTTCTCATGCAAGTGCAGAGCATACATGCTAATTTGCTGTCGGCTTTAGTCTGTCCGGTGAGCTCAAGTGCAATTTTTTTGCCCCAATGCAGGTGATGTGAGGTGATGCCACAGTTGGCTTTCCTCAGTGGTAGTTCTCTGGCGTTGGTTTGGTGTGTCCCTGCCCTTACAGATATGGCTGAGATGTCTCCTACAAAGTAAATAAATGTATATTTTCACCTTTTTTTTTACCTGTTTTATTGTCAGCCTGGTGTAATAAAGCACAGTAACACAGAGAAGTAAAGTTACACCTGTCTTACTTACTATAATCAAAACAATAGGGCAAACATTACTAATGATAGATTCTAAACAAGTCTACAATTGTTAAATTAAATATATACAAAATGTACAAAAATGAGTTTTTGTTCATAAATATGTTATAACAGAATACAGAGATCATTTTATGAGTTGATGAAAATCGGGAGTAGTGCCTTTTAAGACAGCACACATATGCTCACATTATCACCATAGAAACATATCTTATCTCTGTAACCATAGCTATGGCGCAACAGATCCTGACTCCCGACGTCTGACTCCTGACTCAATCCTTCATCTCTCTGATGAGTGCTTTGATTTCATACAGCCCTTGGTTTTCTGCTTCACTTGTCCTCTTCCTTCAGTACAGAGGGAGGCAGGAGACAGTGCTTTATTGTGTCCCCAAAGCTGCCTCATTATAGAGACTGCTGAAAGCTTCTGTCTCTGTGTGCAGTCTATTTGGAGACACTTAATAAGGCACATAAATTAAGCTTTTGCTGAAAAACTGGAGTCAAAGTGACTCAATTCTTAAGTAATGTGTTACCCAATAGAACACAGGTGAATGTTTGAGAAAGACGGATTGATAGGCTGGTTTTGGAAAGATTAAACTGTTTAACCATCTTATTTGCATTTTGCATTATACTTAGCCTTGAAGTTGCGTTGAAGTTGCAAAGGTGGTTAAAATAGGTCATGACATTAGTGAAATTGTTAAAAAAGTCAAATATTTTTTACGATCCAATCATGCATTGTTTTCTCTGAAAACAATGCATGATTGGATTGGCATTAACTTGGTAAATAAAAGTGGAATATTTAAAATCCATTTTAAATGGCACATCCTGCATCCAGTTGGTGGTGCTATAACTATGACTTACAACACAATAGCCACAATATTGTGATCAGCACACAAAACCAAATATACCTTCCAAGTTGAATGTAAATCACTTAATGTATGAAAAATATAAGGCACTTCCTTTATTGCCTAAATTGATTGCCTCGCCATAGTAACAACGGTTACCGAGATATCAACAATTCGTTCACAATTTAGCATTTTCAATATCTATTGGTTTTCTGACAAAGTAGCGACTTAAATTTAAAAGGACTACAAATGCTACATACAGCTCAAATTTGAATGAAATAACTCAATTCACGCAGTAGATATAAGCCACTTCCTGCTTCCGTTTTTGCCATTAATTTATTATGTTGTCATTTGGCTAAATGCATATTGACTATTTTAAAGTTTGTTTTAAGTAATCACTTCCTGTAGCCAGTTGTTGGCGCTATGACTGTGACATTACAGTCATATCAATGTCATCAGCCCACCACAATAAACATATTTGCCAAGTGAAATCCATAGGAGGAGTATATAAAAGTTCACAACATGCTTTTCAAATGGACAGCTTTCTGTTGAACGGCGCTAAGGGGTGTCAGTGCGAAAGCCTTTTGGGTCGACATGGCCGATACACATACCAAATACAGGTGTGTGCATGTATGTATGATATATGTAGCATCTTTTTGTGCCCTGTACCAGGGGGCGCTACTGAGCCCCCCTGCCTTGCCCATGTACCTGACGTGTGTGCCAAGTTTCAAGAGTTTTTGAGCATGCTAAGGGACCCAAAGGCCCAGAAAACTTTAAAAAAAGGAAAAAATAATAATCCTAAGAAAAACAATAGGGCCCTTTGCACTTTCAGTGCTTGGACCCTAACAATAGGGCCTTTCACACGTTTGATGCTTAGGCCTTAAAAACAGTAGGGCCCTTCTCACTTTCAGTACTTGGGCCCTAATAGGTCATAGGTAATAGGTCATGATGTAACAGCACAAACAAGTTTGTTATCTCAGGGGGGCACTGTTGTTCAACCTTTGAACTACCACAAGTACAAAGTACTCACCACAATCACTTTCAGAGAAGTCAGTGAAATGCATAATTTGGCTATGCCTAACCCAATGCATGTATGGTGGGTTCCAAAAGTCTGACAGCACATTGAAAATCTGGGATTTAAATCTTGACATTGTACTTGTACTTTATTGTCATTCCAACCATACAACAAATAGAGTATGAAGAACAAGACTGTGTTTCTCTGAGCTCAATGTGCAGGTTAAGTACAGACACAAGACAGACAACAAAATGAACAGTTTTAAAGATGTATTTTAGTGGAAGTGGAAGGACGGGATGTTAAATACTTTAAAATACTGAAATCTAATTTTCTAGTATCATCTTATGATTTATAATGGAAAATTGTTTAACTTAGAAATCCACAAAATAAAAGCATTTTTACTATGAGCCTCAGACTTTTGGACACCAATTGTTACACTGTGTTAAGTCTCTGTGGGATTTATCTAGATGACTTCAAAGTTTATTTATAATTAATTTATTAAACCTATAAAAGTCTTGCTTCTGTCATCTGACGTTGTGCACAGAAGAGAATCTCAGAAGGTTGTCTGTTACTGAAAGTTTCCTAAACTTTCTCTTGACCCTTAGCTAAGTATTAATCTCTCTAAGTGGCCCAGCACGGACCGGTGAGCTGAGAGCCGCCAAGTGCCGCCAGTACAGATGCCCCATGGTGAGAAGTCTGCAGGCGGCTAGTTTTAGATAACAGTGGGGGTGCTGCTGACTTCAAACATTTGCAAACTCCGCTGTCAGGTCTGATCAGAAAAATGAGATGTGTCTGTTATTAGCACAGTTGCTTCTGAGAAATCCAGAGGAACATTTACATTAAGCCTATCTGTTTTGGATTATTGTGCTATTCTCAAAACAGCTTCTGTGTTAAAGAATGAGGTTACACCACAAAATGCATTTCTTTGCTAGTTTAATTAGAATTAGAAAGAGTTTTATTGCCAAGCATGTTTACACACACAAGGAATTTGTCTTGGTGACAGGAGCTTTCAGTGCAGAATTAAAATAAGGAATACAGTTATATAATACAATACAATAGCGATAGAAGTAGCTTTGTAAATGTACAGAAAAGTTATTGCACAAAATTATTTATAGGTGTACAGATTAAAAATACTGATTATTTACAGATGTACAATTGGGGATGTTATGTAGTAATACCCAGTATTTAATCCTTAACCTTAGTATGAGCAACAATAACATTGAGGCTCACCTTCAAGCAGGACACTGGTGTATGACTTTCTGTACATTGTAGAGAAATGTTAAAAAATTTAGCTTGCTGTTGTGACATCTGTTTACCGAAAAAAGACTCAAGAACATCATTACAAATGTTTGTTTAGATTTGTTAGTAAGCTCACAGTGTTACAAAAGCACAAATTTATAATTCTATCAAAGAACTTTTTCAATACTAAATCCATAACTGTGCCTATCAACAGTGCACGCCTCAGCTGAAATAAAAAACAGCCTTAAAACACTAATACACAGCACCTGACAGTGGAGAGGATTAGTCACCAACGTTTAATTTAGCCTCCACTTAAATGCAGAGCTATGGGAATCTGGATGGTCTTGGCCATTTGTATAAAGACAAAAGAGTATTTTGTCTGTAGCTGCATCCCTGACGGCAGCTTTTCCTAACTTGGCAGGCGATTCACTATTTCTTGCTTTGTCACTTATCATCCTTTTAACCCAGCCAAGATGTCTCTGTTTCCAAGATGATGCACATCAGCCTGCATATAAACAAATGCCTCAAAAACAGTACGAACACCAGCAGTTCAGTCATTTATCAAGCTAAACTTGCTTTAAGATCATAGACATCAAAAGGTTAATTGCCTAGAAAAGTATAGAGTAACTTGCAAAGCTATGACTTTGCAATGTTGAATAAACAATAAATAAATAAAATATTCACTTGGCAGAGTTTGTCAAGATGTATGTTAATATGTTTTCTAACTTTGAGAAGGATTAATTACCTTTGTTGTCCCTCAAAAAAATATTATGTCTTGAGGAGACCTATTAGAGAGATATATAAGGGAGTGTGGGGCTAGTTGTCACAAGGCATATGCTTCAGTTTCTATAATTTTGAGTCTATAACGTTTTGAGTCAAAAGTCATAATGCATAGATTTCTCCAGAAGTGATTTTGTATGTTTCAAGCAACTAGTTCAAAATTGCTGACAGCTTAACAAGTGAACAAGTTAACAAGTGAAGACAGTAACATCATATTTAAAGGTAAACGTTAAAACTGAAAGACCATGTTCTTAGGACAGGTTTATTTTTGTGAATGTCAGATCTGGGAAAAAGTTTAAAATGTTGTTTATATTATTGATTAATCACAGTTAAACAGTTTAACAGTTGATATTTTTGTTTGTTGTTTTGTTTTTCATTAAAAGCCATTAAATATGGCTTAAGTGTGGCTTTATTTTTACTTCAGGTAGATTATTGATTCATTTTTTCAGATCAGCATCATTGTTCCCGTTGTGACAACAATATGTGATAATGTGATATTGAGCTATGTTATCACAAGGTGTTGTGTTGAAACAGTATATTTTTCCTTATTAATAACTAAATCATCATTTTTCTCTTTGCTGAAGGACAACATTTTTTGCTGTTACTAAACTTGACTATTTTTAAGTTGTCTCACTTTGGATACTTTACATAGCATGACACAGTGTTGCATGTTGACGTTAAGTGCTTGTTTGTGATGTGTCGGGTCCTCATTCTTTCAGCATTTCGTAACTCTGCTCTGCTAAATGTGAAATTTCACTCTGCCTCTCTCTTTGTTTAAACTTTTGCATGGCCACCCACGGCTGCACTGTTTACTGTGGCTCCCTGTTTCTACGATAACTGAAAAAACGTCATTCACAAAACAGTCTTTTATCCCACTTGCGTCTGTGCGTGTGTTCTAAATACTGTCAAGTTACAAGACTCACACACACTAGACCCTATGGTTAGAATAGGCTTCTCTACATCTGACTCATATTGACAGAAGACATTGTTGTTTAATAGCCTCTCACACTCTGACAACATCATTTTCCATGGGCGGAAGAGACAGATTGACGAGTTAAACAGAAAGAAGTTTATTTCATTCACAAAAGTCATAAATGAACCATAAATCATAAACGTACACGTTTTAACAATTACAGTAAATGTTTTATTTATTTATTTTGACTGATTAGCTCCAATAAGTCACAGAGATTTTTGCAATATGAAATATGTAAATACACTGGGTGGGAAATTCTGGCAAAAGCACGAAAACTAGCTTTCTTAAAATATATAATTTTGCCTCTAATTAAGCTTAGGTTTCTTTTATGTGTACATTGGGAACTTATTATTGGTAATTATCCTTTTTAAACTGCTCATACACTATTAGGCTCAAAATAGAACTCTTCCTGGCCTTTTCTTTGAATGAAACATAAAAACATGAAAACTGATAAAACAAACCAGAATTGTAAACTGTTTCTGTAGATCTAATGGTAGAATATTGCACTTAAAATGCGAAGGTCAGGGGTAAAATTCCCAGGCCACACACGTGGGCTGCTAATAAAAAATCTCAAATAAATCATAAGCCACTTAAAAAAAAAGTATATACTAAATCCAAGATAAAGTACAAGTGCTTTATTATAAACACTTAAAAATAAATGAATAGCTGCAGAAACTAAAGTAAGCTTTATCTGTATAGCGCCTTTTAAAATAGTGTGTCCAAAGTTGTACATATGCATTCACAGCAAAATAATATAAGCAGAAATAAGAATAGAATAAGAAACAAACCTTCAAAGGAAGGGCTAGTGAACTGGTGTGTTTTAAGTGTGTTTAAGATACTTTTTAAAAATGTTAAGTGACTGCTTATATGTTGTCAAGGAAAGCGTTACACAGGCTGGGTATTATGATGACTAAAGGCTATCTCGCCACTCTTTGCTTGTGTTTTTGGCACCCCCAAGTTGCCATTGAATGATATGAGTCATCTTGCTGGAGTACATTTAGATGCCTTATTGCAAAGGTATGTAGGGTCTGTACCATTAAGACACTTACTTAAGACATAAACTAAAGCTGACACACCAAGCTTTGACGGTCTGCCGTCTGTCTCTTTGGCATCGGTTTGGTGTGTCCCTACCGTAACAGGAAGAGCTTCAAATCAACTTAAAGGATAGCCAGTGAAGTGATCTGAGTGCTGTTTTAAGTGATTTCTTATTTTATTTTTTCTCCATTTTTTTATTGAGCTCTGGGGCAAGTTACAATAAACTACAGTAATATAGCTGATATTATTATCCATATAATGAGAAAATGCATTATTGCATTTCTTAAATTGCAATATTGAAAAAAACATGAAAATAAATATGAAGATATAAAATACTGCCCTTTTAATTCCATCAATTCAGTTTGCTTTAGTATTTTTTGGGAAGCAAGAGTGTATTGATAAAAAAAAAAAGTAGCTATCTGAAGATACCATACCATATTGGTTTAAGGTATGTCATATAGTAAAGGCTAAAATTCTTTAAAGCTGTTGACTTTGACACACTGTTGCATGGCACTAAATCAAGCCCTATTGTTTTAAACAAACACTCTTTCTGCATCTGAACAATTAGCATGATAAGTAGGAAACGGTGATAAGTGGTTGACTGCTGTTCCCTTATAGACAGAAAAATCAAAGAATTAAATTTCAAAGAAAAATCGAATCCCTCTAAATTACTGTTACTTTTCAGTCATTGTGCTCTTTAAACCTCTTGTAAACCTAAATAAACAAAAAAAATGTGAGACTCAGACTACACTTTTCTTGTACAGGGTTTTTCCTTTGGAATGCCAGATACTTTTGCCTGCCAAGATAAAGAAATTTCAATTTAAGCTGACAGTCTAATGATTTTAAGCAAGCTCAGTTCCTTTCTAATACTCGTTATTGGTCATTTTTGATTTGTTTAATAACCAGGATTCCAAGTGTAATGACATGGAGGACAATGGATGTTCAGATTGTATTAGAGCTAGCATAATCAGTGTTTTCTGATCTCCATAGCCTGCGAGGCTAAAGCCATTTTTCTTTTCCCACAAAATAACCTGAGGCGCCGTGTCTTTAAGACAGAGATTTACTCAGAGATAATGGAAGAGCGATAGCAAGACAGCAGGCTCTGGGGTCATGGGTCAATCTACTATTTGCTGAATTCTGGAGTCTTGGGGTATTAAAAAGGCTTCCCTGCTGTCTGGACATCTATTCTTAACACATGCATGTACAAACAATTATATTATGACACGGACAGAAATTAACCTTACAACAAAGAAAATCAAAGGCAAGCAGCTGAATAAGTGGTGCTTGTTAAGGTAAACATGGCTATTACTATTGCACATATTAAGGGCTTAGTATTGGATAGCCTTAATATTTACCTTAAATTGTGAGGGGGCAAAAGGTTAGAAAATCTGTTCTTTTATTTACAAGCATTTAAGCTTATTTTTGCCTGGTGTACAATAAACTGAAATGAAAATGTATAGCCTTGAATAAAAGTACCTGAATATCATAGAGACATGAAAGTAACTCCAAAGCAACACATTAACAACCACCTAGAATACAATACAATAAGAAGCAAAGAGTAGAACAGTTTGGAGTAGAAAGGTTTAGAGCAGAGACAAACAATATGAGAACAACCGCCTCTACCAGTCACAGCCTCTTTACAAGCCTGTTTACAACTTACTGAAGTGGCGGCTGTCATTACCGGAATAATTACTGTCTAGAACACCATAGGGCAAAGCAGTAGGGCTGGATGGGCTGAGTAGCAAGTCTATTAACGTGTTGGTATTAGGGGGTGGTCCCTGACCAGATGAGTCTCTGCTTAATTTGTCAATGACAAACATGACCGGCCTGCTCATGCTTCAGCCTTTGATGTGGCTCAGTAAACACTGCAGACGGAGTGCAGCAAGCGTCCGGACAGTGCCATTATCTATCCCATAGTGCACTGTAGAACTGATAAGAGAGCATGGCATCCATGGCTTATCTGCATGGTCACATGACACTGCTTGTTCTTTTGCATTACCTGATCTAGTTGCCCTGACCTGAGCTTGTGTGGGTACAAAAAACCCTCTTGGCACAAGCCAAGCACCTAAACATCTCTTTAATATCGCAATGGTCAGTTTTTACATTGAAATCCAGTTTTATGTTTGGGAATATATCTAAGTCAGCTAACTCAAAGGCCAATTCTGGATCAGTTAGCACAAAGCAAACACATTCCAACCCTACCTACCAACTATGACTATTTCAAAATGACAGTAAACAACTCAACTTTGTCTGTTTCTCACTCTGTGAAGACACCCAGCGCCTCCTTCTGGACTGTAAAAATTATAAATGCGTGGGTTCTGTAACAAAATAACTGCATTGTGAAGAGCTTCAATAAAGTAAATTACAAAGTAAACAGTAAAAAAGTGCAGAATGCAGTGGCCAGTGGTATGACAGCACTATCCTTAAATGGCATTTATTCTGCTCTTCTTGTTGAACACTCATTTTCAAGAAGTCTTTTAAGCTTTTTGTAGTTGTTATGACACTTTACCAGATCATTAACTATTCACCATCAACAGTAACGTTCTTTAGCTGATAACAAATATTAAACAGAAGTGCAGAGCATTCTACAGGAAGTCACTTGCCGAAATGGTGCCCTCCATAGAGATGTGAGGAAAAGGTGGCTACATTGGACAACAATCCCTTCCCTTTCACAGACAGACCCAGGTAAAAATGTTGTAGTTTGGAACTCAGACTCAAATCTCTGAAGACCAGAACGATAATGAGAGCCCCCCTCAACCCCCTCTCCTTTGTCTGAGCTGAATGTCTGGAATATTTGGGGAGATTTTATCAGATGTGTAATGTTCCTGGAGGAGGCTGTCTGTCTGTGGGACAGTCTGAATGGAGCATTAAGTCGTGGCCTCAGCCACAGCAGATGAGTGAATTAGTCAGTGTGCTGGGCTGTCAGCACTCTTACGTTTCTGTCTCTTGTCTGTGTCGAATGGAAACTCAGTCTGGGTTAAGAAACAAGATAAATATCACATGTAAGATATTAAAAGCAGTCTGAATATGATTTATCGAGTTCTGGCATTAAGTATTTTTTTGCTGTTGTGGATAAAGTTCTAGGGGGTAATTTACTGATATTAAACTTTGCACGCCAGTAGCCTTAATTTTTACACGCTGTGTGTTGTTATAACACCAAGTTTACTAATAAAATAAACTAACATGGAACAGTTCCCCATCCTGTGGGTTGGTTCAAAATGCTGTGTTCTGGAGGATACAGCAGCTAACCACAATCAGGCATTCTATACTGGGACTGTACAGCATCACTGCACCACTGCGACCCAGGCACCTGACTCTGTTATTCAAAATTACACAGTACGTATAGATATATGCCCAATTTTAGTGATTATTATTTGACTAAGCACTGCTTCCATGGCGGCTAGAATGTATTCAGACATTTCAAACACATATTTAAAAAAACATTCAATCAAATTCTCTGCTTTGTTTCAAAAAATAATGTGTGGAAAATAATGATGCTTAATTTAAATAGTCATACCCTGCCTTATTTCAGTGCATATAATGATTGCTGAACTGGATTGCAGGTGGTTGGTGAAAAACAGGTTTTTGCACTGATTTGTTAGCAAATGTGCTTCCTAAAGTTTTATTTTTGTCCACTCACATTCAATGCTTTAAAAGACCCATATGCATGTCATTACTAAGACATCAGAAATTACTGTCAGACCGTTTGGCCTAATTACCAGTTCCCAAGTTTTCCCCAGTGTGTGCTCTCAATCCAAAAGACTGTATGAATTATTAATGTAGGCTGGTGATATCAGAGGGCTGGAGCACTCTGTGTCTTCCCCACCCATCCACAAAGGAGGGAAACAACTTGACTTTATCTTTATTCATAACTGAACCAAAAAAAACGTTCTTGTTACTCCTCTACATGTGTCCGACCATTTCTTCATCCAATTCATTGTTACTCCTCCATGCTCACCACACAACCCTGCTCCTGTTTCTTTCCATCATAACCTCCGCTCTTTCTCACCCACTTACTTTTTACCTACTTTTAAAAAAAGATCAGCAACATCTTTTACAGACGCCATCTATTCTCAAATTTTTAATTTCTTTGCAGTCCCCCTCCACCTCCCCCCAATCTCTGACTGTCAATGACTAATTTTTTTTATAGATAAGGTGGCAACTATCAGAAAACAGTTCTCAGCACAGTACATCTCTAACCCCTCTTCATGCCATTTGACACTCTCCTCTTTTCCCCCTCTCACTTAGACAAACATCTCCAAAATACCACCTGCCCCCTTGACCCTATCCCCTTACATCTACTGCAAGCAATCTCTCTATCACTAACTTACACACATTCTAAACATGTCCATCTCTACAGGAAGTGTTTCCTTCATTCAAGCAGGCTCGGGTGACCCCACTGCTCAAAAAAACAACCACTCAGTGCTCAGAAATTATAGACCAATTTCACTCCTATCATCCATTTTAAAAGTTCCTGAAAACTTGTATTTAATCAACTCTCTTCTTGTCTCTCACAAAACAACCTACTTGACAGTCAACAGCCTGGATTCCTCTTCTCTGCTCAATATACACAGCTTCTCTGGGTTCAGTCATCAAAGCACATGGCTTCTCACACCACTGCTTTGCAGATAACACACATATTTACTTATCATTCCAGCCAGATGACAACACCATCTCTGTTTGCCTCTCTGCTTGCCTTTTAGACTCAGCCTGGATAAAGGAACGACATCCAGCTCAACCTCAGTAAGACGGAACTCCTGGTAACCCCAGGCAACCCATCATTAGAACACAGCTTCACGGTTCAACTTGGATCATTAACTCTTACACCTACTCTGTCCGCTAGGAACCTCAGGGTGGTGTTTGATGACCAGCTGAAATTCACTGCTCACATTGCAATGTGCTCTTCAACATCAGGAAAATCAGACCTTTCCTGTCTGAACACACAACGCAGCTCCTAGTCCCCAAACATTTGTAATATAAATGCTGCACTACTGAAATGCCCTACTGGGTGGCCTTCCTGCCAATGCAACCAAACCCCTGCAAATGATCCAGAATGCTGCAGCAAGTTTCGTCTTCAGTCAATCAAAGAGAGCCCACGTTACACCCCTACTGATCTCACCCCACTGACTGCATTAAATTTACTGGCCTTCAGGACAGTCACTGGAACTTCACCCTTCTACCTCAACTCCTTCAGATGTAAATCCCCTTCTGCAAACTACATTCTGTAAATGAGCTGATTGTTATCCCACAACAAGGTACCAGATTGCTCTCTAAGACATTCATCTATTCTGTTCCTTCTTGGTAGAAAGAGCTACCAGCCTCCACCCAGTTTGCAGAGACCATCACAAGCTTTAAGAGACAACTTGCACCTATTTAACAGACACCTGACTAATCCCTGTTGCTCTGATGATGTTCAACCTTTTTCATGTTGTGTGTATATATATATATATATATATAATAGTATAGCGTACAGTTACATTGTGGAAAACATTTTATAAATGTTATGTTTTAAAAATATTGAATGATTAAGGAGTGTTTCAGAACCTGTAAAGAGTGTGACATATAAAATTATATTACCGGGGGAGGATATAACCAAATCAAGACTAGATTTGCTTTATCCGAAATCACACACATTTAATCCTCACAAGCCCTACTTGTGGTAAATCTTACTGCCAAATAACACATCTTCACAATGTGGATAAGTGTGGATGCTTTTCGATCTATTTATTGTAATGCTTCTTCAAATCCTTAACAAGCAGGTAACTTTTCCTGCGTTACCACAGTTCTTAGGCACAGAGGAAAGCAATTTCCTGGGATATGCCGGATAAATGCATGGGTTTTAGAGAGCATATGGTTTTATAATGATCACATTTTATAAATGTAAACTTGAGCTGTCAGATATTTGATAGTGGGGCAGTTAAAGCTCAGTGGAGTGGACCTGCAGCCATCAGCCAACTCACATTGAATGAATATGGAAGGAACAGGATGGGGTTCAAGTTTTATGGCTCTACATTAATGGGCTCCATGTCTTTGGAGTTAGGAGACTTTCAAGCCATGAGTTATGTAAATATAGGCAGCACACTCCTGTCTTTTGAAGTCTTGCTTTGTTTAAACTGAGTCAATTTCTTTGTCTTGAAAATGTTTAAACAGCTGTTAGTCTTAGTTGGGACAAGGGATGTTCCTGAGATTGTTTGCTGCTCTCTCTCACTTCTTCCACTTTGCTTTCTGTTTCTCTTTCTTTTTCTTTCAGTCTTTTTTTTTTACCTCTCCAGGAACTATAAAAGGAGATTACAGATGCTTGTCTGACCTTCACTCCATAACTATGTTTGTACATTTGCTAAGCTTCAATGAGACACTTTGATCTTCTCCTATTTAGAGTGCCATAAAATATGCTGTATTAAAGGCTCTTGGTGACTTTCTGTTTGATTGTGTGAGAAAAAAAGCCAAATGCAGACTGGTGTATAGTTTCATTGCTGCAGCAATTTTCAGAGCTTGGCTTCTATGTTTTGTTGTTCCTTTTCTGTCACACACTTGACATTGTGTTGGTGTAATGACACTAGGGGTTTGACCTTGGGAGACCAATCAGTCTGCTTTTTATTAGAAAATGGCAATGAAATTTTGATTTGCATGCCAGTCTTCACTCCAGATATCCAGCTCATTTAGATTTGTTCTTTGGATCTAGCATTCGATGGTTTATTTTTCTGCAAAAAGCAAAGAACCACTTGGTTGCTTTCTGCGATGCTCGTTCTGTTTCCGCTACACACAAAGAAGCATCTGTCCTGAAGGTCATTTGGGGGAAACAATGGACGAGTTTCTGTTGGGTAAAACACACAGAATGTTCATTGCCCAGCATGAGGGTAAGCTTACACCATTTGAAGCGAGTGACTCTGGGATGTCAACACCATTGAGTGCATCTGCACAGACCAAAACTTTGTTGGCCGTGCTTTCCCAGGACGCATCAAGCATTGGGTTGGAGTGGAACCTTCCACCCTCTCCAGAATAAAGTGCACGACAAGCTCATGAAATCATTGAAACAACCTATAATTCCTGTACACGATTTGTGGGTTTGTCCATTCCCATCATCCTCAAAGGCAGGGCAGCAAAGGAGTACTCGGAGGTACCTCCAGTCGAGCGTGCCATTGTGGGGCATTTATGCCCGTAGGGCACTGCCTCCTGGAGAAATCTTCCGAAGACTCACGTTCAAAACCTGTAGGTTTTTTTTACTTTTAGCGAAGGTCTACAGTGCTGCAGGACAGGCTGGGTTCTGGGCCAGGCATGGGTGCTGGGCCAGGTGATGTCAACCATGCGGGATGCTGAAAAAGTTTGCTTTTCCGATGCTTCCTTCTCTCAGGGTGGCCTGTTTGACAACACCATTGAGGACAACACAATTACCAACCAGTTCTTAACAGTGAAGAAGTAGACAGAAGTGATTAAAAACACATCCTGCCTCATCATGGTAATACCCCAGCATACAGACCCCAAAGGCATCCCTCTCTGCCTGTGACTCCTCAGCCAGCTCCCTCTACATCTCAGTAAGCACCTTGGACACCTAGGAGGTTCGGTCACAGAACTCTTGCACACTGATCGTTTCATTGCCTCCCTCCCCAACCTGTCACACTGACTCATAGGAAAGATACAGCTCGGCTATGCAATTCAGTTTGCCAGATGCCCATCCAGGTACTGCAGCATCCTCTTCTCCTTGGTTCAAGATGAGAGCACAGCAGTTCTGCATGTGGAGATTGAGGTTTTTCAGGCAAAGGCCGCGATCAAACCTGTTTCAATAGCCGAGATGGAGGCAATGTTTTACAGCCCTTACATCATTGTGACCAAAAAGGCTGTGGGTTCAGACCAATTTTAGGTCTGGGTGTCTTGAATTGGACTCCTCATAGACTCACGTTTGAGATGCTCATACAGAAGCACATTTTGATATGTGTGCAACATCTAGATTGGTTCACGGCAATAGACCTCAACAACGCATACTTTTTACCTCAACACAGACCCATCCTCTAATTTGCTTTTGAGTGTTTCAGTACAGGATTCTCCCCTTTGATTTGTCCCTGTCCGACCACATCTTTACTAATGTTACAAAGGCTGCTGTCTCCTCCTTGAGGGAGAGAGACATGTGCATTCCCAACTACCTCAATAAAAAGGCTCATTGCAGAGCATCACTTTTCTCAGCATAGAGGTGGATTCAGTTACATACGTAACTGAGACGTTATCTATTATTTAATAATCGTGACTCCCTATTTATGAATGAAAGAAAGTGTTTCAGTTCACCTGGTCTTAAGTGTTTTCTTCCAAACCTTATTTGCCTTTTCAAATGGAGTCAACAGCCTTACCCTTACCTTGCATCGCTAAGAAGTGGAAAGAAACAGGTAACCTTCTTAAACTAGTCAATACACATCAAACAGTGTAGTACTGAATTTCAATTCAAAGGAAACAACTCTGGGTGACCTTGGGTGGAGTCTCCTTCTTAATGAAGCATCTGTTGCTTAATTGAATTTCTTATGGCGAAATGTACTTTAGATGTTTTTGTTTGTTTCTTGGTTTTTGGAAGCTGAGATCCTACATGACTTTAGTTTACATTATCAGATTATGCTCACTTGATCAGAGCCACATGCTAAAACCCATTGATTATATCTTGGCATGTATGTGCCATTTACTCATTCACTAAATGGGGCTCTGCATTTCCTGTTGGACTTAGTGTAGGGTGTAGCCACAGCACACAAACACACCACCCCAAAAAGAACTTCCTTGTTGAACTACACTGGTGGTAATAAAGAACACACTGCAAGTTGTATTGATTAGGTCAGTGACATGTACATGTACCCCAGACAGTACCTACACAGGTTCCAACTACTTATGCGTACTTAACTTGTGATAGATATGACATATTTTCACTCACAGTAACAAACTGGAATCGGTCAGATAATTTTGACTTAAACATTCCAGTGCGTTTCCATTTATGCAAACATAATTTTCAAGCCTGTTAAAGAGAATGCTGCAGTCAAGTGTCAAGGCTAAGGCTGAACTAAGGTCGAGTAGCACTAGAAGAGAGATGCAACCATAATTAGCCAACAGGAGCAAATCACTCTAACAAATGATCTGACTCTCTGTGCTGTGATATGGTCTAAAACCTGACTGGAAATCCTTGCAAATACTGTTTCTTTAAAGCAAAAGAACATATCTGTGAGGTATCAAGAATTTTTGAAATAAAAGGCAAATTTGAGATGGGTCTGTAACTTACAAGTTCACTGGGATCAAGTTGTGTTTTTTAATAAGAGGTCTAATAGCAGCCAACTTGTTCATTTTTGGGACATATCCCAACACCAATGATGAGTTAATAATACTATGAAGAGGATCTAAGATTTCAGAATGCATCTCCAACAAATTGGTAGGTATTATTAATGGTATTATTAAAGAATCATCACTGCTATGAACTGTCTGAAGCCATTGATGCTTTATTTATTGTTAATTTAGCCAGTGTATCAAATTATTATCTAGGGTTGTTTTTGTTTTTTTAGGCAGATCTGGAGTTTTTTAGGGCCTTTCTGTAATTTGAAACACCATGTTGCACAGAATACCTTTAGTTTTATCTGCTTCCAGCTTCTGGGCAGCTCTCTTTAGAGTGTGAGTATGCTTATTATACCATGACACTGGACTGCTGTCCATTATCTTCTTTAAGCACAGAGGAGCAACTTTGTCTACAGGGTTAGAAAATATGGATTTAACATTTTCTGTTGCATGATTGTTTTTCCCAGTGTTTACAGTCACTGTTACTATTAACACAAAGAACTTCATGCTACCCAAAATAAAGACTTTATTTAACACTTAAAAACATGAATGTACTTGCACAAAGCAAGCCACAAAATAAGGCACCTACAAACTAGGCTTTTGTTAAGTGCTAATCTGACTTTTCTTTGCTATTACTGTAACTTTTTTGGTCTGAAGGTGATTTTTAGTGGTTATATGAAGTTCTTCTCATGTTCCCTTGGGTGTCCAAGCAGAATACCCAAAGATACAGTTCATATATATTTATAGTTTAGATATCACATTTGTATCACAACTTTGTAGAGGTTTAACGTTAATGTTTGACATCCATTAATTAATACATTTTAAACTATATCCACAGTTGCATCATTTAAAACCTAACAAACCTTTTTTTTTGAAAAGTTTTGCTTGAATTGTCCTTGTGCTATTTTACGTGGTTCATCCAAAATATTGGGTTAGTATCTTTCTAGTGGAGGATGCTGGATTCATTTTTCCTTCCTTGTCTCTTCCTCTCAATCCATCTGAAGTACCATTATGGCTTTTCAGTCTGCTTCCTGTGTATTTCTTTCTGTCCTCTCCCTCAGCCTAATGAAGGTGCATTCACCAATGGATAGTTTGGGAGGAGATGGTTTTCTGACATGGAGGGTCCTCAGAAGCTGGGCTTTAGGGTTTTGTTAGTATGTGTGTGTGTTTGTATGCTTTTGTGATTGCAGGCAGAAGACTTAAATGGGTGCCATGTGATTAACTACAAGACTGGCATTGCCCAGTAATAATGAAAAACAGCACAGAAAACTAATGATCTAAACTGTGTAAGATTTCTCTCTCCTCTCTTTTTCTCTCTTTTTTCTTTGTAATATATATAAAAAAGTTTTATTATATACATTTTTTTTCATTTTTCTTTTGGGCTTTTCTTCATTTGTCATACTGTCAGGGTCCTGGCTTTCTTGTCTTGTTTTTTTCTAAATTATCTTGCCAGAATCCTGACAGCCCTATGTTTTGTGTCAGAGCATGATGTTTGAACCCTGACTCTATTCTAGTCTCGGTTCTTAGGGTCAGGATCTATACTTATACTCTGTGTCTTTTGTGATGTGTGGAAGCACATGGCCATTGTTTGTTTACTTTACAACCCCTCCCTCTTGTTTCCTCACTAATTATCCCTTCATTAGTTAATTCCCTTCATCTGCCTTATTTGCTTCCCTATTTAATACTCTTGTGTTTGCTGTTTTGTGCTGGTGTATCGTTTCTTGTTACCAGGTGCTTTTGTACTATTTTACAATAGTCAGCATTCTGTTTTTTTTGTTGCTTGAGCTCAACAAGATATATAACTATATCTATTTTGTTGTATATATTCCATTCCATTATATTCTGCGGTATGTAATGTTTTTTCACTTTCCATGAGAAGAAACATTCACAGCTGTCAGTGTAAATGCATCCAAAGCACTTTTGTTGCATGAAAGTATATGGAAATAACAAGGTCAACGGAACTGAGCAGATAAATTAAAAGCATTATATATATATATATATATATATATATATATATATATATATATATATATATATATATATATATATATATATATAATGTCTTGTTTTGGTTTTTGTTGTTTTTACTTATTTACTTATTATTACTTTATATTTTTGCCTGTCTGATGGATACAAGTTATATGTGAGTTTGGCTAATGAAAGGAAGGTAACTCGGTCAGTTGCATCAAAAGTTGACATTACGCTGGGTTAGTGCAAAAAGCCTCTGCCAACAATGTGGGCTGTGTATTGTATAATAGACACCCCGTTAAAGGAATCTGATTCATTTGGAAAAGGCACATTTATTTTAAATTACCCGAGACTCAGACCTTGGGTTTTCGGTGAAGACCTCTAAAGCAGAGCTCATTCATAAAGAAAGGAGCACACGTCCAGTTTTGTGTGAGAGCAAAGGTAATCAAATGTCTTTAGTCTCTGCTGAAATGTCAGGAAGTCAATAGAGAAAGCTAAGTCTGTTGTAAAAACTGTTGTTTATTTATTCAATCACATGTAAAGCACTACATGCAACAGTCTGTGCAGGCACGAAGCAGCCTGTTTGTGTGTGTGTATAAGTGTTCAGTATTCAGACGGGTTGAGAAAGCACATGAGGAGGAGATCTGGGACCTGCTACCCACTTTCTCACCAGGGCTAACGTGTTTGTGTGTGTGTATCGAGTTCATAAGTGCACATACAAATTACACATTGACACGTGCAGGTCAGCCCAAGTATATGTAGCAGGTTTCCGTAGGAAAAAATGATTAAATAGTTGTCAGATAGCCATTAGATAGCCAGGCTGAAAAAGTTTATACTGACAATGCTTGTTTATTTGTCTGTACACTGATTTCTGTAAATACACTTTAAACAGTGAGGACACATTGCTTGTGCAAGAGGTTTGTTTATGTGCGCACAGGAAAAGCTCACCCACTATTCTTCTGAGGAGGATGAGGGATGCAAACCATAAACAGTTTACAACTCTATCTCTCATAGTCACAGGGCATATCCACTTGAGTACAAACTCATGTTTCTCAGTGTCTGTAACTGGTTTCCTGCCAGTTTAACCCTCATGCTCCGCTGAGACTGTTTTATATATTTGGGATCCCAGAAATGTGATTTGTTTTTTATATAAAAAGTTGCTTCTGTTTGGTGTTTGATCTTACTAAAACTACATTGTAGAAAAATACCATGAAAGTAATCTGACTAAAAAACTGGCAGGAGTATACCAGTGCAATTCAGAAAGTCATTTTTAATCAAACTGGTATATGTTAAGACTTAAAATATCTAATAAAATATATAATTAATTGCGCTGTATGAAGTGTGTTTACCTTCCTTAGAATATTAGCACATAATAATGTATTATTTATATCCATGCTTTGCACCTTAGGTTTAATAGTCCCAAAACAGTAACATTGTAACACTTTCTAAATTGCAGGACAACATTTTTGTTTATAGTAAGTCAACATATTAGCCTACAAAATGAATGTTAGTTATGTTAAGATTGTGTGTTAACATTTGAGTAAATAAAATGGCCTTAGGCCCAAACTTCCTTCAAGTGAAGCTTTGGGTGAAGGCAATAAAGGTTATATTAGCCCTCATGTTCTGGTTGGGGCCCAATAAATGTTGTTCAGTTCTTTTTCTTTTTCCTTTAAAACCACAGTGAGCTATCGTCATTGATATTCAATCTGCAAGATTCATGAGTTTTTTTCACACTTAACCAAAGTGGATCTCTCCTGTGAATGGTTAATTTGAACTTCAGATGTTTATGGAAAGAGTTGTGGATGAAAAAAAAATGTTGTGGTGGTTTTGGACTGTTATGAATGAGAAGGGAGTATTAGTGCCAGCATGATGTCATTATGTGGAAACCAAGAATGGCCCAGATCTGATGCACTTTTCCAAACCATTGGAAAACATTTTTTTGTTTTCATTTTCATTTCCGTTTTCCTTCTTCATGCTCTTTCAGTAGGTTCTTTAATACTGTAAATACTTCAACACACTTAATTTGAAATTTACAATATAGGCTTCATATATTCTATAAAATAGTACATTTAAAACACATGATTGCAGAATTTATTTCATAAGCTCCTCAGTCAAAACCAACAGAGAATGTTGATGAAAAACTCTTGAACACCATTCTGGGCTTCTGTCGCTGTGAAAACACTTGTACCCATGTTGACCTACTTCTATATCAGATTTTTCTCCCGTTGGTTATGAAAACAGACAACTGTAGGTACTTGTAGGATACTGTTAAAAAGCAAAGTTCTATCAGTAATTTATGGATTAAATGAACTCGCTAAATGGCCCTTATCTGACCCTCCTCTAAAAAGTGCTCATAATCTCGTTGGGTTTCCCAAAAGCCTCGGCCCTGCTCCAGACGAAAAGCAGTTTTATAGCATCTCATTGAATCTTGAGACACTCTGTTTTTTTATTGTCAGAAGGCTACCAGGGGAGTTTATTATTTAAAGAGCATTCTCCACATCAAGGATCCTCTAACTCTCCTATCTGCCTTATATCTGTTCCGTTTTGATATGTAAATGTAATTTTAGAAAATTGTGAGAGAAAAGGAAGCAGTGTGTTGCACTTTGTGAACCCCACACTTCCTGTGTTGAACTTTGAGTGTTTGATAAGCATCTCCAGCTGGTGTAGATAATGCTACTGCTAATGCTAACACCATAACGCACTAGATTTGTGTTTCTTTCTTGCAAACATCCCCAAGTACCTCAGCCGGACATGATATATAATCTTAACTATGATCCTAACAAAGATGGTTTTTATTATCCAAGCATTCTACAGAGAAATCTGTTTATCCATCAGAAAGCTGTTTATACATGTTTAAAGACCCCATGAAATCAAAATTGTTTTTGTTTAGTTGCTTTTAATAAATGTCTAAGATTTTGCCTTATCTTATTGCTCTCCTCTAAGCTGGCAAAATAAACTGTTATTCATGGCAACAGTGGCAAGGAACCAAAACTCCTATGATGTATAAATGAAAAGAAAACCTTGGGTGAAACCAGGCTCAACCGGGAGGGCCAGTTCTCTCCTGGCATGAAAGCGGCAATTAAAACTGCAATATGTAACTGTCTTGCATAAAGACGGACAGTTTATAACACTGATTTATAATCTTAAATTGATTTAAAAACTGTCAGGTCTGATTTTGTGACAAATGTCAGGCACTGAGGAATGTTACAAACAGTAGCGACAGAAGCATAATGTTACTAATTGCAGCTATTACGTTCACACTGCTTCTCAGAAGTGGATGCATAGCTATCACATACATTTTATTCCAAAAATAACTGATGACTATTCAATGTCTGTTTTAAGTAAGTCTGTTGTAATGACAGACTTTCTGCTGCCAGTTGGGGGTGCTATGACTACGACTCACAATAACCACATCTTATGATTAACCCTAAACAACAAACATATTTTCAATGTTGATACGTTTGATGTAAATCACTCAAAGTACGCAGAAGATATGAGACACTTTTGTTCTATTTATTGCCCTAATAAATTCACAATGGCAACAACATTCAAGATATCAAGAATCTTTAAATAAACTTTCAGAGACATGGCTGATATAGGCTGCATTTACACTGCAAGTATTAATGCTCAAATCTGGTCGTTTTTTTTGGCCTGCCTGTTTACACTTATGTCTCGTATCCAATGCATGTTTACATTAGTCTCCCGGCCAAAAAGATTCCAGTAATTCACTAATCTGAGCACCATGATTGCTTGTCAGATTGTGGATAGACTTTTGCTAACTCATATGTTCAAAAAAGTACACCAACAGCAATTGATTTGATGAAATTGATTGATTTTGATTGATTTTGATGAAAATTGTTTTTTTTAATCCTGCCTTAATAAAGATGGCTTTAATGTTTTCCACATCAGTGACATGACAACTCCATATATCCTTAAAGCCTCCTTGTATTTGGCTTTAATGCTCTTTATTTTGCACTGACATTGCTGCCACATTCGGTACATGTGCGAAATGATGATGCAATCCGTTACAGCCAAGGTGAATTGGATATGTGTTTAGACGCAGGTCAGCTGTCTGGATATTGGATATGTATCTGATTTAAATCCATATATGAAAGTGGCTCAGTGTGTCAGATGTGAGTAAAACAAAAATTAATTTTTTGTGTCAGTGTAAACGCAGCCATAGAGTCCTAAAAGGATTTGTGATATCTTAATAATTGTTGCCATGGCAGCACATCAAACTTCACCACATTCAGGTGTAATTGAGGTGCTTAACATGACTAAATACTTTCATGCTTGAAATGGCATGAAATTGGCACACACAAATAGTGGTTGGCCTTTAGGTGTTGGCAAACCCTTAGGCATGGGCATGGTGGCAAAACTAATCCTGCCACTTTAGTCAAAAGGAGGGGCTACAGAGATGCCCCCATGCATCAGCCTTTGCTGGCCCTAATGGCCATTGACTCTGACGTGTGTGCCAGATTTCAGGAGTTTTTGAGCATGTTAGAGACCCAAAGGCCCCAAAAACCTTGAAAAAAGCAATCCTAAGGTAAATAGTAGGGCCCTTTGCACATCAAGTGCTTGGGCCCTAAATAGCATTGACTCATATTGTATTTACAAGAATATCCAAACATCTTATGCTTTCTATATAAGACTATACAACTTTCCTGGACCACCTGCCTTTGACTAACAATAGCTGGTAGTGGATCATTTTTCACAGCTGCACATAAACTAAAGGCTATTGGCTATTAAAACAAAACAAAGGTCGACCCTTAAAAAATATGTCAGCAGAGAAAAGAAAACTATCAAACCAATGTTGTGTGTTTTGGCCATGTAAATTAATTAAAGGAAGGGTCACAGAATTTGCACACCCAGTCAAGGTGTATGTGGGCCTGCTGAATCGCTGCACTGAAAACAGGCAGGCAATACAGGAGTCTAGAAATATCTCTGTAAGATTAATTCACAGACATCTCTAAAATTCTATCCTTCACCCATTTTTATTAAATATATCTGTTGTGTTCAGCTACCAATAAAAGTGTAGTCCATAAGTTTCCATTTATAACTCAAAACCAGAAAAACATGCCCCTCTCTCCAGTCAACAAAGATATTTTGAAAAAAAAAAATTTTTTTCTTCGACCAGATGACTGATAAGTGTGGAAACGACTGGAAACTTGGACAGACGATAGTTCACCAAAATGTGCAATATATGCATTACCCTAGCCTAGCTGTAGCATTTTCTTCTTCCACAGTAACAGCTCAGAGATTTCCCTGAATGAAGGATAATAGTGAAGTCTAATTGTGAAGTATTTTTGAATGAAAAGTGGCAGCTGTGTACACATTGTAAACATACTAATGGGTAAATGTGCATTTAGGCAACATCTGAAACCAATTAAGACAGAAAAGCATCATTACTGCCTAATAACCTTTTAATTGTATAGGAACCAACAGAAACAAACAATTAGGGAGAATGAAAGACATAAATGAATATGTGGGAAGGACTTATTTGGTAAAACGTCACCTTAAAGATTAATAATATTATTTAACTACACCCTTTTTAGTACTATGGTGGACGCTTGCCTTCAGAATTGCCTTTATTTTTTGTGGCATAGATTCAACAAGGCGCTTCCCCAGAATCTCGGTCCATATTGACATAATTGCATCATTCAGCTGCTGCAAATTTGTTGACTGCACATTTATGATGTGAATCTCATGTGCAATGTTGGATTGAGATCTGGTGACTGTGCAGGCTATTTGAAAACAGGCAGTACAACTAACTGTTAGTAGATCTGAGCTTTGTGACATGGTGTGAACTTCAACGCATTCAAACACAACTTCAGATGCAGTTGAACAGGTGTATGTAATGAAATGATCGGTCAGTGTATGTTACACTAACATAATTATTGGAATTAAATATTAATAATAATGTTACTATCACTGTTATGAACTTTCATGTTTTGAGTGGAATCCTTTTACCTCAGTGGACCATCAACTGAAGTCACTATTGTGAATCAGGTGAGTCAACATAGTGAAATGTGAGCTGTACAGATATATCAGCGGCTTCAGTGCTGGTCCAGTGAGAAACAATCATTAACATGGTTAATGATAGAGTGAAATGCTGAGGACTTGATGAGCTCTGACAGGCTAAAAGTGGATTTTCCTCTCACATGAGAAATCAAAGCAGCTACATTTTACCGGAGCTGATTAGGTCTCCAGTTGCCACGGGCAGTATTACAAATAACACTTACGCATTAAAGGGCCCACATGAAAAAGTGACCAGTAGCAGAAAAACCCAATATCTTTTCTTCTTTAGAACAGGAAAATCCCAAATTGGATGTTATATTTTTACAAGAATGAGGAGATTAAGTTGAGAGCAAAATGAGACAACTTCTCAGAATTTTCACAGATTTTCCTCTGCAGTTCCAACATCTGCATTTTCTCAGATTTGTGAAGATACAAAAATTTGCAGGTAGAGATTGTAATTTGAACTCAAATTTGTCATCTTTGATTTGAACTGTTCTTATTGCCCATAATAATTGTATAATACAGGTCAAATGTTGAAATGTTGAAATGTTTCACATACATTTTTATGTCTGAGATTATGTTTAAAGACAAAATGTTAATTTGTATTTGTGCCAACATGTTAATTTTTCATTATAAAGGTACATTTTTATTTTAATGTTTTAAATGTTTTTTGAAGTTGATGATTTGGACCAGATAATGAAGAAAAGGCAGCAAATAAGAGCTCAGCAAAGATAAGAACTCAATACAACAATCTTCAATACTGTTTAAAAACCATACCTCAGGAATCTGGTTGATAAAATGTCAGGAGTACACTTTAGAAAAGTTTAGGCAAACAGTGGCAACTTTAAAGATGCTAAAATATAACAGTTTGATCTGTTTTGAATTTTTGTAGTCGCAACAATTTCTGAAGTTACTTTGTGTTATAGTTTTAATAAATGTCCTATAAAAATATTTATTTTAATAAAAACAAAATGAAAATAAAAAAAAAATGCCTTTGTGCATTTGATTATCTTTTAAATGAGTTAAGTATATTGCATTTGTTTTGATACAATTTGAGATTTTGTCTAAACAAAAACATACTCTTTCAACAGCACACAAAACCTTCGGTGGGGCAGTTGTGGCCCACTGGTTAGAGAGTTGGGCATGTAACCTGATGCCGGCAAGAAACAACCAAAGTGCCATTTGCTCCCATTTGCTCCCTGGCAACTGCAGTGAATAGCTGCCCACTGCTCCAGGTGTGTTCACAGTTTGCAGTGTGTTCACTACTAACTTGATTGTGCACTAACTTGGATGTGTTAAAGGCAGAGGACACATTTTGAGTTTGGTTCACCATACTTGGCCTGCACGTCACTTCATTCTTCATTAGTTTGCACAGTGCTGTGTTTTTAAAATGACGATGAGTTCCTGTCAATGTTTTCATGCAAACATCTATGGTTTTCAGACCACATAACATCAAGAAACTTTTTTAAACATTTTTTTAAAGCAAATGTGAGTGATCTTTGCAAAACATTTTGATATTTGGGCATTGGCAACAGGAGGTCAAATCTCTTGTTTCCTAAAATCTGCAGCACAGTGGTGGTTGTCAAAAATGGACAGCAATTGGACTGATTTTGGAGGGAAAACAAAAACAAATTTCATAAGATTATGTTGCACTGGTGCAGGATGCAAAGGTTTTTCTAGGGTTAGGGTTAGTATTAATTATGCTTATCATGCATTCTCTGGGAATCAAACCCATGATCTTGTCAGTACTTATCTATCATACAAGGTGAAGGGTGACTAAGGTTGGTAATCTGAAACATTCTGCCTTCTCTGCTTCTCTCAACATTCCCTTTGTATTTCATGAAAGAACGTCATAAGTGCACACTCACTTTAATCATAAGTCTTTTCAATAAAATGTGTTGAGAGTACATAGCATAGCACTGAGTGCTATGTAGTCACATGAATTTCAGAAGATGTTTAGCCTGCTATGAAACAGGAAGCATTCAACATCTGTCTGTATTAGCAGGAGAATGACACGCCGTTTTATCTGCACATAATTATAATGTTAATGGGTACAAATAATCAATAAACGGAACAACAAAATACTCAGATTCTCAGGCCAGATTTCACTATAGGATGGTAATAATAATATTTTCAAACATTCACAAGCTGCCATCCTGCTTTGGAAAGACAAGAGTTTCTGTTTGTCTGTCCATAATGCCCCTTCTCCACAGAGAGTGTGTCAATACTCACAGCTAGTACTTCTCAGAATGATGGTGGTGTTAATACAAAAGCCTAGGGCATCTCATAGTTCCCTTAAGCTCATTCAAAACCCCATTAGCGTTTGCTCACTGAGCCAACACAACAGGAGCTGTGACCCATTTAGCATGTAAGTTTGAGATATTAGAAGCTTTACTCTGGGAATCAGAATAAAAAGGGAGTGCGTATCTTCCATTTGATGAAGATTATCCATTAGTGGAACAAAACCAAGGAGGATTGGAGAATATATGTATTGTATGTGTGAGACATAACAGCATTCTGTCACATAACAGCATCTGAAGTGGATTATCCCTGCAGTGAGCCCACACAGATTTCACAACAACAGTCATTTCTATACACTCCATTTACACTACACTACATTCGCTACATTCACACAGCAGCAGAATATAGTTGTCAGTCCTGTTGTAAGAATGTTAATTCATTATAAACAAGTGTGACAACCAATTGCCTGCTTAGGTGTGTATTAATATACTTACAGTACATTTAAATGTTTAATTTAGATTATTTTTACTCCTGTCATGCACATGGAAAAGAAGATTTAAGCAGACACAAAACTTGTTGTTGTGTGTCATTTTCTGTAAGATCCATCTGAATGGAGCTGACTCAAATTTTAAACTCACCTCAATTTTTAGGACTCACACCTGCATTTTGAGAATAATTTAGGAAGTTGTGCTGTGAATGGAAAGCAGAGACAATTAATTATCTACGTGTTATTCAGTGCTTCAGCTTTCCTGTGTAATTTTAATTTCCTGTGTGGTTTTGTTCTGTTCATAGAGAAGGGTCATGTTTCATGGTTTGGGCATAAAAGTGCTCTACAATTACTTAAAATTAAACCATTAGAAGCGTCTGTCGGTTAATTCAGCTTTGACAAATTAACTCAATTTCCAGGATTCAATTTTGATAAGACATTTTTTGTGTTATGGAACACCATATTTGATATTTATTTTTTTTACGATCATAACAGTTAAAGATGTCTGTCATGGTTATTGTTAGAACAGAAGAAAGACTTTAGCTGTTCATTTATACTGTACAGTACAGAAACTGTTTTAGCTACTGTAAGCTGTTGTATGAACAATTTGATACAGTTGTCAGTCCCAAACTGTGACTGTGAATGTAGCCTGTGTCTCACACATATACACTATACTCACAATTGATCTCCAGAGAGAAGTCTGAATTGTTTTTATCTTCTTGTCATGTTAGGAAGATAACTCAATCACTCAATCAATCACATAATGGCGTACTGTACAGTCGGTCCCTCTGCTGATACGACTTGTGTATTGCCTTACAAATTTGATTAAATATATCAGATAACATCTTATCTAGTGGGTCATACCTCCTGTATTTCCACAAGCGGTTCACAACAGACTCTGGCTATGCACAAGGCCAGAAATGTAGCTCTCATTCATGTGAAACAGTGAAATAAATTACAATCTCAATGTACTTTTCGTGTGGGCACAATAGCTGTGGGGGAAAGACAAAACAATGATGGGAGACTGTGATTATGTAACTGTGAGTGCAGGTTGAAGGGTGAATGTGTGATTGTGGTGGGAATGGAAATGTTTTGATTGTGCATGAGTATAGGATTTTTAGCCAATAAAATACTAGCTAAATAATCTGAACCAATGGATGGTGTTTTAAATTGTAATGTTTGTAGTGGTAAGGCTTAAGAGATAGAAAATATAATTTGCCTAGTAGAAAAACAATAGAAGTCTATGAGACATCCTCTATAATGTAGTGAAACAAACTGTATGTGTGTGTGTGCACTGCTGCCTTCTGTCACTTATCAGAATGATGGTGATTACTCATCATCCCAAGCCTGAACCAGCGTGGCGCCTCCTCTTATCTGAACACATCACACTGTCTTACCTCACTGTCTCTGAGGTGACTTGGGCTGCCTTTTATTCCTCTGAGCCACTTCCTGTGTTATTTTATTTCTTTTATATCTGTCTTGTTTATCTCCTCGTTTATTTTAGTTTCTTTCATAAGATCCATTCATATGGTCATTCTTTCTCAATTTGTTTTCTTCAGACATTCAGTTTTTTGATGATCCAGATATTGTCTCAAGTCAGAGGCGCACTGTCTGAGTGTTTGGCTTTATTCTGTAAGGGTGATGAATGAGCTTGTCTCCGGTACACAAAAGGATAACTACACATATACTGTAAGTTATAGTGAATATGATTTAATTATATATTCCTGATGGTTTATGAGAAAACAGAGCTGCCATTGTTGGCTGTGCTTCACTGTGTATCTGTGTGTGTCTGTATAGTAAATATTGTCTTTTTAATCTGAGTGAAGTTTGAGTGTCTCAGTTTCACTCGATCAATGAAGCTCTCAGACAGACTTTTCCACAGAGGATGCACAAAGCACAGCTCTGACTGTGTGCTGGAGGAAAAACTATAGATAATTCAATAACAATGACCTAATTAATGATCTAATTGTATGAATGTTGTAACATATACACATCCTGTTTTGTGGTATTAATAAATGAGGTCAAAAATAAACACTCACTAAGTGTCATATTGAATTGAATATAGAGATACCACAGTTACTGTACATTATTGTACTGTTACTGTACATTTTATATATGACTTTCATTAGATTGTATTATGCAAGTATGTTGGCTTTCTTTCAGCACACATACATATTGAATTACTGTTGGCATTTTATATTTGTCTGCTCTGTGTTTGCACAGCAGTTACACAAGTTAAATATTACAGTTACCTGTGTAGTTTTTTTAGTATTACCATTGTGACAAGGATAGACATATTAGATATAATGGAAAATACAGTTTCATGGTCTGTAAAAATACATTTATGGCCATTATATATCTTCATAGTGGGCCACCACTGGCAGATGTTGGCAAAAGATTAAATCTGGGCCCTGAGGGCAATAAACATGTTTTTGGTCTCTTGCTTCTTAACTATAGGGTCGTTCCGGGCCAAACTAATTTTGGAAATTTCCGCTGTTTAAAGAGGGAGGGGGTCAAAATTACAATTTTTATCTGAAGGGGGTGAAAAATGACTTGAGAAAGATGCCACCAGAGATTGGTATCTATTAATAAAATCTGTTGATTTTAGCAATCCTTGTTGCATTATATGCCAATGGTGACAGTTCAAAGTTTACCTGCCTGTAACCAAAGATGTTTAAGAGACATCTTAATGTCCTTTTAGATCTTTATTCTTAAACAATATCTCTGTGTAAAAACGAAACAATGATGCTCCCATCTTTCTCATTAATGCATCATTAATGGATTACTCAGTAACTTTTCATCAAAGGCATTTCATATTTTGCTTCCGTCACTATTTATGTTGGTCTTGCTTCTGTAAAAATATTAAAAAAATAAAATTTTGAGCCTGGGACCTCTGGTGTTGACACAGAATGATCCTTTAATTAACCTGCAGCTTCAAAGATCTAGAGGTGAGTAGATGATCGCATTGATATGAATGTGGCTCTTTCTAGATACAAAGACCCTTGTTTCTGAGAGCTGGAAAGGTGTCCCACCAGCTGCCATTCAGTGTGCTTGTGTCAGGTGACAGTGCCTGGAGGCTTGTCCTTCCTCTGGGCGTTGAGGGTGCCTTGCCAGGACCCTTTAGTAATGGATATCATCCGAGGAGACTGACCCAAAGCCTGTTATTAGGCAGCTTGCTTCATTAAAGTGGCTTATTGTGTGATACATTGCTCATTCAGGTCTACAGAAGCTCTTTCACAAAGAGAAGCTTTTATTTATCAGCACTGATTGGAGACTAATCTCGTGACCTTTGCACTTCAGAGAAATCCTGCTGCCCACTTTCTTCATTTTTCTTCCTTTAGCTTGTTTTACTTTGGTTAGGTTCCTCTTTCTCTTCACCTGGTCACATCCAACTCCTTCTCATGCAACCTCAGGGCTTCTCCAAGAATCTTAAAGCCTTGCGGGTCAAAGCTCCCAGGCCTTGTGTGTCAGCCTCTTTTTCCTAAATGTCTCATTATATCTCAGGAGAAGCTTCACAGCCTCTGAGAGGAAGCATGTGGCCTGTTTCCTAAAGGGTCTTGGCTCTCTGGATGGTTATCAGGGCATTCAGCATTTTCCAGGCAGCAGGTGCAATTTATAGTAAGGGACTGTAAACTGAAAATCTTTAGGAGACTCCCATGTACATGTGTGACAGTGGGGTCTAATGATATTAACAGGAAAGGGAGGAAGAATCTGCTTTGGCTAAGAATCTGGTTTTAGGAATGTGTGAATTATGTATTGATAAAGCATGCTGATTTGACGGTCTGCGTGCATATGTCAGCAATTAATATTGGTGACGCTTGCTAAGGAAATTATCACTATTATTATTGCCCATTTTAGGGTTAGAATCTTGTTATGGCTTATTGGGGAGACTGGTTTTATTACTTTACTAGTTATTATTACTTTACTAGTCTAAGTTATTAGACTGTGGGGTTTTCTGGTGTGTGAATTGTGGACATGTACCAAGGTAAAACCATGCTGTTTAAAAAAAAACAAAAAACAATTCAAACCGCAGTACCGCTTGAATGTTTGAAGAAACATGAAGATTAGATTCTGTGTCTTTGCACTGTGACTGGAGTGTTTAAAAGGAAGTTTTAAACCCAAACACCAAAACCCCAATGACGTATAGATGGAGAACAAAACTTGGGAGAAACCAGGCTCAACCAAGAGGGCCAGTTTTGGTTTAAAATTAAGAGCTTATAATTTTATATTGATTTAAAAACGGTCTGGTTTTATTTTGTACAAATATCAGGCACTGAGGAATGTTACAAACAAAGATGAAGCATATTGTTACTAATTACAGCTATAACATCAAACTGCTGTGACTAGGCAGGGAACAAAATGTAAATCTAACTAAGCTGGAGATAGGTAAATAGATAAAAGGAAATTTAATAAAAAAGTCCATCATTTTCACACTACTTTTCTTGGGGTCGTCCCATCCCATCTTCCCACCCTCTAGTCTGGATCCTGCTGACTACAGGACCTTGGGGAAATGAAAGACAGACTTAGTGTGGAGCCAGTACATCTGTTCTTATGGGAAGTGTCCCCGGTTCCAGTCATTAAGTTAAAGCAACCTAATAATCCCTTAAGGGATGTGAGTATTAAATCCAGAGGTAAATAAAGATATATACTTGCACATCTACACTCACTGGACACACTATATTAGGTTTAACACCTGCTCATCGATTCATGTGGCAACAGCTAAATGCTTTCTGCCATGCAGACCATGCTTATCTTAAATAATCTCCTTCAAGGAGGCCATCTTGTGAAAGACTGTGATAAACCTCAACTGTTATGGAGATATTAACAGCATGGCAGTATCATATTCAAAAGTCATATCATATATCATTGGTATTGTGCAAGTATACAACCCATCCCCCTCCAAACCAGTGTCACTCTTGCATGTTCTTGGGGCAACAGGTCATTTCCTGTGAGCACTCATATGTGCAGATGGGTCAGCACTAAGGGAAGATGATATCTAATCACCTGTTCCTGTGTGACACAGAGTAGGTCTTTGTGTATTCATTCTGAGTAAATCAAACACACACAGGCAGGTGACAATAAGGAGCTCTTGTTTAGGACAGGCAATACACAATCAGGGAGTTGACATGACATGCAGGGTGGTGACAGCACTAACCTGCAATACGCCACGCTATACTTCTGTTTTAATCAGCAGTTTTTCCTTTATGACCGCTGATCATTTTTAATATTTTTAAGTTTGTTTTGTCACACCACAGGACTGTTTATATGAACTGTAAAAAGGGGAATTTTTTTATAAGACATTGTGACCAGTTACAACTTTTAAAATAGTTTTCAGATTAACACACATTGAGGTCTAAAGGTTTATATCCACTACTGAAATAGCTTTTATTTTGATATTTTCTCATTTATTACAAGCTACCTGTATGTAGTAAAAATATTATCAGCTTAACAATGTGAATGAATTGAAAAATGATTGTAGATTTGAAAATGTCTTAGTAGTCGGTATGCTCACTGTTTCATAAATGGCGGTGTATTCACTTATTTTAACCTACAATCTTGTGTGAGAAAGAAATCTGTGTCCATGTTATCATTGAGCAGAAAGAACATTACCTGACTTTCATCATTCTTATGTAAAAATAGATTGAACATTGAGAAAAGTATTCACATGTTATTAAATATATATCATTTTTGTCAATGCATTTACATTTGTGCATTTTGGAGTGCATTTGGGGTATAGATTTATTCAGTTCTTGCATGAGCTGGGAACAGAACTCAAAGCTCTAGCATTGCTAGCACCATACTCAACCAGCTGAGCTACAGAGGCACTTCTGAAGTTAAGCTTTGAGTTAGAAAACTAAAAAAATAATCTGTCTGACACATTACTATGAAATTGTCTAGTTTTGCTGCTAGACAATACGGTACAGTAATAAATACAATACATTAGCAGGCAAAAGAAAACAACCATAAATGCTTTGAAAATGATTGGTCAGCCCAAGTTGTGCGTTTGTCAAATTGGCAGGACAAAATAAAAATCAAGCAAACATGTGTTTCTGATAAAGCACATACAGCACACATCAAGGTAGGGGGCAGTTATTTTAAATGCCTCAGCCATGTAACATGTAGTCATGTTACTGTTTTGTAGCTCCTTGGACTGGGTGGGAAGTGAAAGGGAAAGAGGGATGCGATTGAAAATGATTCCGTGAGTTCAGTTCGCTTTTTCAGAAAGCATAAATATGGTTTAGTTTTCCACAACTATTGGACAATCATGTTCTCCATATGTACCCATTAGATTCGGTCTGTCAAAGTCCAGAAAACATACTGGTCTGAGTAAAGAAACAATGGAGGATTTGTAGGACTGTGTTAACGTTGATTCAGCCGGGAGGGGATTTATGTGGTGAAATTGTCTCAATGTGTTTATGTTTGGCACTGATTGCAGATATGGCACATCCTGTATGTCATGTAGCTCATGTCCACTCCACCCACCGGTCTTAATCGGACACACACATAGACAGAACACTACTAAAACTGGTCTCCCACAGGGCAATCTAACAGCCATCAGACAATCAGATCAGCTGCACACAATCCTCCAAATAACAGATAGAAGTTCCAGAACCCAAACAAAAGGTACACAGTGTTAGTAACTGCTCCAGAATCCTCAGTGGGTATCCTGTTTGCCTTAAAAAAAGACACCGTCAGATTTTAAAGATGAAGTGTGTAATGTTTTTTGATGTTAACATACTTTTTCAGTTAAATAGAGAGAAAAAAATACTGTGGTATGCGTTGTTGCAAGAGTCTTTGTATATTTTTTAAACCCTTTACCTTTTATTTCTAAAGTCTAAACTGTGTATTTCATTAAATGGCAAAAATAATATACAGCACATTCAGAAAATATTCAGACCCCCTTAATTTTTTTTAATTGTGTTACGTTGCAGCCTGATACTAAAATTGTTTAAATTATTTTTTCTCATTTTCTCAATATACACTTTGTATATTGAAAACAGAATTTTAAAAATCTAAATTTATTAAAAAGAAAAAAATTAAAAATAACATTCAGACCCTTTATTCAGTACTTAGTTAAAGCACCTTTACCAGCAATTACAGCCTCTGGTATGTTTTGGTATGATGCAACAAGCTTTGCACACCCTGTACTGGGGTGTTTTCTGGCATTCTTATTTGCAAATCCTCTCAAGCTCGATCAGGTTGGACGGGGACTGTCAGTGGACAGCTATTTTCAGTCCTCTCAGAGTTCAATAGGGTTCAAGTCAGGGCTTTGGCTGGGCCACTCTAGGACGTTCACAGAGGTGTCCCTACGCCACTCCTGTGTTGTCTTGGCTGTGTGTCTAAGGCCATTGTCATTTTGGAAGGTGAACCTTCGGCCCAATCTGAGGTCCTGACTGCTGTGGAACAAGTTTTTATTGAGGATATCTCTGTACTTTAACTCTAAGCAGGCTTTCATGAGTTTTGCACTGAGGAGAGGCTTCTGTCCATCCACTTTGCCATAAAACCCAGATTAAATATATTATTTAATCTGATTAAATATATTATTTAAATAATAAATATTATGTATTATTTAATAGCAGAATAAGGATTAAATATATTATTTAATCTGGGAATACAAAATATTCATTCTAAAATGAATATTTTGTAATAATGGTGGCATATTCATTAGTTTATATTCATAATTAGGTTTTATTTTAATTTTTCTAAATAAGAGACTTGATTTTCTAACAATATGTCCACTATTTACCTACATCAGGGCCTTATGAAGCAGTAATCACAAATCAACAAGCATTAGCAGAATAAGGACAAATGCATGCTTTCCTGCTGTAATGTACATAGATTTATTTTATCTTATTCAGCTGTGGCATTATTTTATAATCAGTCTCTCCTTTGTTTGTCTCTTGTTTTTAGTCTCTTCTAAAGATTACTGAAACATTGTTATAGAGCTAAAGAATGAGAGGCCACACAAGTATTATGTGTCACCTCTTTAAGATGTGCTTACATAGTCCTGTTCTGAGAGAATGCAGAGCTCTCAGGAGCTGTTGTGCGAGTGGAGCCAGAGCAGTTAAATCAGGATGCTGTCTGCCACTTACTGAGACTAAATGATTTCCTCCAAGCTGATGATTTCCACTGGGAAATCTAACCCCGCTCTCAAAATTACTTCCGGAAAAAGAAATGTTTTCTTTTCCCCTAACTTTTTAAGGCTCAGAGTGAATGATTATTCTCTGAATATTTAAAAAAGATATTTTCTTTAACGTTTAGTATAGAAAATAATTCTGAAAATAAATCTGTCACAGGTCACATCATAGTCTATAGAGCTGATTTCTGAAATCAGTTTTAACAAAGTCTGTAGTTACTGTGTTTTGGCTGTAGGGGCATTTAAAGGGTAAAAGAAAATTAAATTAGAATTAGAAAATGGAGTAAAATAAAAATAACTTGCAGTAAGTCTGTGTCCCTGACATTTAATGTTACTGCTCTTATTGTAAATAGTGGTTGGTGCAGCTTTCATGCAGGGGTAATTTTTATTAAACACATACTGATTTTATGACATATTCATTGCCAAAACAGTTTTGAAAACTGCAAATGGGAGCTTGGTCATGTTTTAAATTAAGAACTTAACATGACATTTCTCAGCCAAATATTAGTCCTGATACGTGACCTTAGATGGTGAACCGAAAACTCCCATCATTTTTCTCTGTCAAAGACTTCAGGGAGTGATTTTTTTTATTCATCGGTTACTAGATGTGAGTGACTAAACATTTGTGAGGGTGGACAGAGGAGAATAGATAGTGTTTGTGTGAGAGTGAGAGAGAGAGGGCATTACACAGCTGCGTCTGAGTAATACTTGGCAAAGAGCAACTACTCTCCAATGATTACACCTCTTCCACACTGAGATGAATTTATCACTTGCGTTGTCACCTCTTCAGTGTTCCCCTATTTGAGATGTTACATCAACTCAAAGTCATTTGTTACCATATGCCTGACTGAATTTGTGAACAGAGGATTGGCTACATTTTGCATGTGTTCTGTTGTTAGCTGGTCTTGAACGCAAATCAGACTGACTGAACTTTCTGAAAAGGTTCATTATTTACTCTAGGGCCACATTCACGCAGTCACTGTGTTGGATAAACATATAGTAATGGATGTGACTCTTAATTTGACAAAATTATTTTGGGTTAGCTCCCAACAATCTACTGCTGTACATACAGCAACCAAATTTGCTTCCAAAATTCAGTTATGAGTCTTGGAAATTTCACTTTGAGTCACTTCGGTTATGGTCTGTGGTAGTCATTCATGCATTAATTAGGCTACGTATCAACATAACTGTATTTATGATTTCAAAAAAAGGATGGACAGTTCCACTGCTGTGAGAACTAAGCCTATGTCTGTGCACACTGGAGACAGCAAGCTGTTTTTCTCCCATGTCTTCCTCATCTGTTGTAAATAATGGCCTTGTGAGACACGCAGACATGAGGTTAATGAAAAACGGTGAGTCAGGGCTTCCCAGGGGACCGGCAGTTCTCAAGAGTATTTTGGAATTACTTCATATTGTTTTCTTTGAACATCTTATTTACACATTGAATGTGAAGTCACAGTCGTGAGCAATTTGTTCTCACTCTTTGCTCAGTTTCCCCCTAACTATTTTTAACCTTCATGGTTAAACATCTGTATAGAATCACTTTACTACTCGTGGGATGAGCATGTGTTAAAGTGTAAAGAGTTAGATTGTGGGTCTGTAATTTAAAGTATCAACTTTTTTGTTTTCCAGTAGAATACCTAAACATTTACTTGAGGAAAAACTGGTTTTAAAGAATATATCTTGAATAAAGATTACTTTTGGTACCCTGTTTTACTTTTGTTTTAAACATAGAAATAGATTAAGGTTTAGGATTAAAAGAAAACAATAAATGGAGTAATTAAACTTATTCCAAGATATGTGTTATGAAAACAATCAAAATAATTATTAACAAAGTAAATGTAGAGCAAGAAAATTAGAATAGCCTAGATAACTTAAAAAGTTAATGCATGCTTTGGTATCTTAGCAGAGTTTAGGACATTATTGAGATTTCCTCTAAAACTCCAAAGGAGACACATGAGATTACTTGTCATTTTTTCTGAAGAGACACCTGAAATGCAAAAGAAAACATCTCCATTTGGTTTCTGTTTAATCTCATCCTATAGAAACTACTGAGATTTAAAATAGATCTCATTTGAAATTTTACTTTTTTATAGGCATTTAAAAGTAGACATTCATTGTTTCATCTTTTCATTGTTTCAACATATCCTGACCGCTCCTCCCATCCTCCTGGCACTGGGCTGCCTGTACATCTGGAACTAGGCATGTTCACAGTGCCTCCTCTCTGGTTCTGTGCATTCAGTTCATTACATGACCCGTTCAGATTTTTTTCTGTTGTCTGAAGGGGAGAAAAACAGAAGTATGAGTGCTGGGGTCAGGTTGTGATTGCTGATGTTGTCTCCTCTAAACATATGTTTAGTCCTTGCTGAGCATATGCAGTTCCCCCACAGTTTGGTAACCATTAAGGGACTTCCTAAGTCGGTTTTGGAGTCAGGTCTCAGATGACAAGAGGAAAGGGGGCTTAGGGTGGGGTTTTAATAGGGGAATGGGGTATGAGGTGGTTGGGTCAGGTTGGTAACTTGCTTGGTGCTATAATTCATGTAGAGGTATTGCAGTCTGGGATGCTGCCTTGGCCCTGGGTAATCTCATGCAAGCGGGGCTCTGACAGGAAGTGCATTATGATAGAGTCTTTGCCTGTCAGAAGACGAACTGTGAACTTTACATGCAAGGAAGAAGGGCCACGGGGCCCAGCTCTCAACCCTCAGGGCAGAGGAGTCTAAGAGGAAATGAAAGGATCATTTAGTGCGGAAAAGGCGAGGCTGGGGGGAGGAGGTTTGTGCCACAGACACCCATCTCAGCCATGAACAAAGATAAACAAACAGCAAGAAAATCATAAAATCGTCGCCTGAAGCTTCACAGGCGCTTGCCCAGCTCCATTTCGCATAGCATTATTGTGTATCCGAGAGGAATCTCACAGGGGCTTTTGATAAACAAACTGAAGCCTGCCCATCTTTGTCTTGCTCTTGTTTACAATGAAATGTTGCAGTCTGTAATCCCTAGGGTCTGATCTTTAAAGGGCTGTGAAAGACATGACTAAATAACTAGTGCTCATGGTCAGGAGCATGTGGTGTAATGTTCTTGGCAAGCTTCAGATCTGAGTGAACCCCAGTCACCATGAAATTAATCTTTGTCACTGTACATTGGCTTCATCAATAATTATCAGTTTACTTATGGACAACAGCCATCTCAAACTTCTTTAAAACCAAAATGGTGCTGGAACCACAGATGTGATCTGTGAAGCCCTCCCAGAACCAGCCTGTTATTGATTATAATGGGAACCAAACACTTGTGCGCCAACTAGTTCTGGGTTGCGTTTTTAGTTGTTTTGAAAACTGTACTTGGTGAGGACATTATCCTGCCCTGGACTCTGAGGTAACAAGTTTCTAGTCTGAGACCAGCTGGTTCAGCAAGTCTGATGGTTGTTGGTTTTGATGAGAAGTAAGCAGCAAGAACACACATGCTTTTACAGTAGCAGCTGTGAAAAATACACCTGGCACTGACACAACCAGCTATCCTATGCTCCTGTCAAGTGAACACTGGGGCTACATTAAATCTGACTGTACCGTGTATCCATACAGCTTCTGATTTAGCTAAATCTGTTAATGCAATGTTACATCTTTGTCCTGCATAGCTTCTCCTCTTTTCTGACATTTAATATCCATTTATAGCCATCAAAGGACACCTGAACATTTACACACAGAATATGTTAAGCTATACCTAAAACTGTTGCATCCTAATAGTAATCGAACACACTTCAAGGATATTTCACTTTCACTGCAGCAGATGCTCCACAACACAAGCAGGCCATGGCAAAACCATATCATGTGGCATAACTGTACTGAAGGCAAAGTGACAGAAAAAGCAGCTGTGCACATGCTGTCAGCCATCCTCGGGGAGCTGTGTGGAGGGCGTATGGTGTAACAAATGTGGCCCACCTGATGTACCTTGTCCTTTGCTCTGCATATTGAGGCATCTCCATTGTCTTATTTACCGGTAACTTTCATTGATGCTTATGAAATTATACAGATCCAAGCTGTGACCATTAGTTCATATTAAGACTGATTTGCAGGTCTGAATATCCTGACACAGTGCCCTTGGCAAGATAAGACATGATCAAAAGAACAAATACTGCAACAACTTGGTAATTATATACATGTAAGACATGTTAGTATAGAAGTACAGCCTTTGTTTAGCAAGCAAAATTGCAAGTAAATTTCATAGCCAGTGAAGACCTTTGTGTCGTAGGGTAAAAAGTCAAATGAGCGTTGAGTAGCACGAGTGTGGGTGGATGAAAAAATGAAAAATCCACTTGGCCTCAGTTTGAAAGAGAGTGATGCTTTTGACAGACATAATAGTTTATTGAGAAAAAAAATGCAAAAGAAAGAAAGCAAAGCAAAACCATAGTAATAATAATATAGAACATAAAAAATGAGAAAGTCCATATAGTATCTGTGCAATCAAAGCTTACATCTTTTGTTATTCTAAGCTGTCATGGCATGAAATGTGTTCACAGATCACTAAGGAATGTGGAATAAATGTGAGCCGTGCGGATGAGTTGATTCTGAATTGCATGCAGCATTTGGTTGAGTGGGCTGTCACCTAATTTTATGGCCTGGGTTGGAAATGTGCATGGGTCACCAGGTGTCCCGTGTCTCTCTCAGATGTCAGCTTGAGCTTGATGTCTCTTTTTTCTCTACTGTACAGTCATGCATACATACACAACAGAAGGCCCTTTTTAAATATTTCATCCTAGAGGTGATGAGAAATCAACACTTAATATGTGAGCATCAAAGTTAAATGAGCAGTTTAAGATAAGTTTAATACTGAATGGATCTTGAGAGGAAATTATAGATAATAGGCTTGATTTGATGCATTGTTAAATTTCGAAATATGTCAGAACTGAATTCAGAACAATGCAAGTATCTACTGTACTCTCAGTGTTGACACAAGGGGTGCTATGATTAGAATTAGTGTAACTTGTTGTCTTCTCCCTATTATCTTTTACAGGTCAACTACTGTTGTAGTGATAGTTTGAAGAGACTTTTATTGAGCAAGTTAAAGTATCCCTTAGGTACAGTAGAACAGTAGCCAAAGGAAACAAACTCCCTTCCAAAGCAAAGGAATTCTCATACCCTTGGAAGAATGGGCTGGTCCCATCAGGGATTTCCAATCTTTCAGTCATTAATGCATCTTAAATAGGAATATGCATAAAGCCTGCCTACATCATCATTGTGGTGACCTCAACATGCATGAATCTTCACAGTTGTGCATATTTGTTAGTGTTAATGTACACAAACACATCATAAATACCCACATGCCCACACACACATTCCATCGCACCAAAAACATCCTTGTCTTTTTGACATTTTAATGATTACTCTTTGCTTCATCCTTTACTCCTAACATAACCTTCCATAATCTTCCTGTGTGATCCTTCACTTGGAGTCACTCAACAGTCACAGTGCAGGCCAGTTAACACTAACAGCTAACACTGTTTCACACACTCTGTTATGACTTATTCTTACACACTTAAAATGATTTTTTCACTTACAGTCTTTTCTCCTAGGAAGTTTTCTTCCTGGGATAATCACCCAAACGTGAAAATTCTGACATCATTTACTCATCATGTTCTTCCAGACTAAACTGTATGAGTTTCTGTCTACTGTGGAAAAGATACACTGAGAAAAATGTTTAGACTAAGGCTGGGCAATAAAACGGTATTGGTATTTATTGACGGTACAGCATTATCAATAACGGCAGAAAAACTTTTAACCCCTAGGGTGCACCACCTTCAAACTTTGTTAGTACCCTCAAACAATGAGGTTGATGAACCATACCAAGTTTTGTAAAGATATGTAACTGGTATCTTTACGCAATATGCAATTGATATACACAATTTGTATCTAATGCAATGTTACTGCATTTTATGAACATTCTCACAAATACACAAATTTTTGCGAAGATACAGCCTTATTTTGGTGTGCTTGCCGTGAAATTTGTTGAAGTGGAATATAACAAGATAAGGGGTATCAACACAAATTCCATAACTTTTTGTCAGGGGTGTCTCTAGATGCTACATACCAGAATTTGTGGAAATCGGACAAACGCTGTAGGAGGAGTTCGAAAAAATAGGTTTCAAAATGGCTTTCATGATGGAAAATTATGTAACAGGGTGCATTGGAGCTGACATGAGCCAAGGAATTTGATAAAAAATAATTTTGTTTCTAGGACTTATGGTTCTGAAGTTATGGACATAAACGTGAGTGAAAATTTGTGTGCCAACTTTCCTATGTATAGTGCCCTTCCACGTTTGTGTTTGCATTAGCATTGTTTATATGTTTGTGGTGTTGTATTGTTGCTGGATTCAGAAGTGTCATAAAATTTCTCTGCAACTGCCTGCATTTTTACTGTACTGTGCCACATGGAACAGAGCACGTACTTGCTGCGCAAGTCAGCTTAATCAAGAGCAGGTCACTGGCGAAGACATTCAAAGGTTAAGAAAGGGAGGTCATGTCAACTCACAGCAGTCAAAAATAACTTTCTAACCTTATGTCTAGCCTCATCTCATTTATTGAAGAACGTTTACTCTTGCACCGTGTCTTAACCTAAATTTGACATCTCATCTAGTCCCACAGCCTCATCCGCACTGTTCTTGTTACTGTGAATCTCTGGTTGGATGCAGTGTGTAATTGGATACAGATGTTACCATGGCGGCTCTTGCTAGACTGTTGTTTTAGCCTAGGCAATCCACTTTTCTACATACCTGCTTGACCTCCCTTTGAAACGCTTCCAAAATTACATGCCTTTGTAGCGTTTTATGGGATTTTCTGATGTGCAGTGACCAAAACAGAAAGGTGAAGTCTTTTTTGGGAGGGCTACAACTGGGTATAATGGAAGGTCCTGTCCTGGTATGCACGGCGTATTCCATGGGTATGCATTCATGTTTTGTGATTTGTGACTGGGTGAAACCCCAGCAGGGTGTTAAGTGTGGTTGACATGAAAATGACATCCTGCTCCAATTACCACCATTAGGGGTGACACTGTTGTGTAATTACCGCAATAACATTAACTTCTGCCAAGGTCCTGTAGTACATTCAATGTATGTACATAGTACATTCAAGTGTATGTATGCAGAATAACCATATTTGTGATGCCATTGTTATCAGAATTCATTAAATGTAATCTTGACACTGGGAGATTTTAGGTGTTCCTGATTAATTTAATTGGGCTCTGGTTATATTTTATTGCCTGCATTAAAAACAGCTGCCTGGGAGTCACTAGATGGTCGCCAAGTAAACTTAAGAGAAGGGGCTTTTTTTGACCGTTTAAATTTTGCTGGCTCACCAGCTAGACCAGCGCCAAATCAGCAATGACCAAAATAAGCCATGCTGTACCAGGAAGAAAGAGCTTGCTGGTCCTTTTAGAAGGGGAATCTGCACATCCTGTGAACTACTGAAGTACTATACAAATGATGCTAACATGGTTTCCAGACAAAAGCCAGTTAGTCTTTTAATTTCATGCAATTCAGTCAGAGCTGTTTCTTTCTGTGATTTAAATGGAAGGAATGTTTCTTTTACACATGACATCTGGAAGATGACAGCAGACAGAGGGACTCTGAAATGATAAAAGTGGGAAGAGAGTAAATGAGTTACAGTTGGAGATGCAGGGGATTGTGGGAGATTTGGTCTTTGTCCACGGTCATGGACTGTTTCCCCTTTGAGAGTTCATGGGGTCAGCATTTGTAACAGAGGCTTGTTGTGAGAGCATGAGCAGAAGCATGGAAGCAGGAACACTGGCCATTCATCACCACACCAATCAGACAGTGAGGGGAGCCATGACTGAAATGATGAGTAAAACGGGATGTGTTGCAGATTGACTCCAGAGCTTTTCTGTAAGCCAGAGCTCCATACAGTATGTTGCCTCCTTTCTTGCACTCACTCATGTTATCTTGAAAGTCACAAGGTGTCTTGAAAGGTGTGGAAATCTATTAGATATCTCAATACGTCACTCTTAGGCTGGATCTAATTGTCTTATAAAGTAGTCACAGATGTGTAAACTAGATTGAGTGTGCATTTAAAAGTGTTGGTTTTGAGTTGATTATATTAGTGCAGCACTATAGATTATGCAACAAGGCATTGATCTATTAATGAATGTTTGTTTATCCTATTGAAATTGTAATATTTTAGAGAAAATTAGAAGATGCACAGATCATTTTCATCATTTATGAAACAGAATAGAATGGTTATTATTTGTTTAATAGTTTTTATTATTAACACCTGTCCCAGCATGTCCTAATGAAGAATCAGGTATGCTACATTTTTGTCACATGGCCATTTATTTATGTTTTGCTCATGTACCATCAGTGAGGGTAAGAGGGTCATTCTACTATTAGGTGAAAACCATGTATTACGTTTCAGTTCCTAACAAATGTATTGTCCATCTAACTGTTTGGCAAGTAACTCTTGCCGAAGATAATTTTTACTTGTATTTACCACTTAATGTGTGTTAATTTCGGCCCCTGTGTGTTTTTATTTAGTCACAGTGAGTTTTTTTAAACTTCTCAGTAAGAGGGGCACTTGTAGCTGGAGGGCAGATGGTGTACGAAACTACCGAGTCAAACTGTGACCTGCTGTAACAAAGGTTCTCTGTGTGGACGAGTGGTTTCACGTCACACCTGCATGACCAGGTGAAAGACATGGCAGGACAGGATACTAGCGGTAAGGATAAACGCTTCTCTGTTCTCACTAGCTATTGTTACTGACGCTCATCATTAACATTTCCCATATAGCATTAGCCAGACTCATTCCTCAGATGCGTGAACATTTCTGATCAATACAAAATGGTTCTTGGTTCTTATGTATTTTTTTGTTGTGTAACACAATTTGTTCTTTCATTTTTATATTCCCTCACTTCTGCAGCACATCACAGGCTATGTGAAATGACAGCTCTCATCCCCAGGCATGCCGAGGGAACAGACCTCCTAAACTATTCAAACATATGCTTTTAACTTGCTGTCTCCTACTCTGCTTACTCTCTCAACCATATAGCATTTGCTCTATTTCCTGTTAATTGCTGCAGGCACAAAACTACCCAGCACCGTGCATTTCAGTTTATCAACGATGCTCAACAGTGCACTCTTTGCTGAATTAGACCAGTAGACCTGTCTGATCTGTGCTCTGTCCTGGCCTAAAGCAGACTTCTGAACAGCTGACAGCTGCAAATAGAGCAACAAACAAAGACTGTGTGGAATATAATACAAGGTGCTTGTATTGGTAAATATTTACTATTACACTCATACTTTAAACAAATCTTTGGCACCTATCTCACCTGATAGCTTTAATCATGTAGCTTCCCCTACACTGTCAGCCTTATGAACTTTAGTTTTGTGTTTTTGCCTTGTATCTTCCAGTGCCTGTTTGCCCTTGTTTAGTTCTTTTCCTTATGTTGTCATTAGTTAATTCCACTCACCTGTTTGCCCCTTGTCATCCTCCCTACTTAAGTTCTCCTTGCTGTCCAATCCCTTGTCAGTTATTATGTTTACCTGAAGTTCCCATTTAGGCTGAAGTCACGTTTGGTTTAGGCTGTTTTGTTTCCTCTGTTCCCTGTGGATTATTATTAAATACATTTCTGTTGGATTCACCTTGGTCTCCATTGCCTTCCATTTTGTTCCTCGTTGAAAACGTGACATACGCAAATGTACATATATCCAATGTCCATATATATGAAACCTATTAGAAATTGGAACAATTCCCTATATTGACATATGATTGACATTGATAAAGGGCTTTTTTCTAGCTTTGCACAACTTCAGTCCTGCCTCTAGCCTGTTTCAAACCATCCTTGACGTGTACCCCAGCTACCATTTGTCATTCTTTTGTAGGTAACTTTATGTCATTCTACAGTTTTTGACTGACATTGGAATGAGTTGGCCATCATCTTTCAGTGTAGAGTCATTTTCACCTTTTACAGGTCTGTAGATTTGTTGTCCCCAATGTCTGCAACTTGACCTTGTTCTTATGAACCGCTGTCTTTGAAATTTTAAGGTTGGAAGCAACCTTACGCTCATTGTATCCCTCTGCTAGTAAATCCAGAACTGAACCCTTCTTTTCCTCACTCAGAATTTTTCTTTTCAACTCTTTTAACATGGTCAACAGTTATTATTAGATGCCACTTACTTTTGAGGTTCTACTAGCACTGTTTTTGCCATCCAGCAGGTCCTATTTCAAGAGAATAGTGATGACCACAACCATGTTTTTTGTTGTATTTGGTTCAGGTGATCCCGTTCAGGTTCAGTACTTCATTAAGCAGAATGAGATGTGCCTGTGTTGGAATTCAACAGACACTGGAATGGAATGGCTGTCATAAAAGTAGAGATGCTGATTTAAGAAAAATTTGGAGGAGTCTCTTAATTTTTTCCAGAGCTGTATACACACACACACCGCATGTTATTTACATATGTGACATATAACTAATATATCACTAGTCAGTCAACATCATATATAAGTCACACATATATATCCTTACCATAAACAGTTGGAAAAGTCTCACAGACGTAAACTGAAGGAGAACCCTGAGCCATACCCAGAGACCAGAATATCATAAAGACTTTTAAGGATGAGCTCTTTTGACTTTTACTAGTAAGCAACCACATAACACGGCCTACCCTGCTAAATAAACAACAGAAACAGGTCTTTCCGACCTGTTCTTTTCATACACCTTTTTACCAGGGGGACATGAAAGTGCCAGAGTTATATTTCTGTTTAAAAGTTTATAGTAAGTTAAGACAAACTGCTTTACTATTAAAAGGCAGTATTATAAGTGCTATAAGTATTCCTCACAGAATGCAAAAGCAGTAGCCAGTAAAATACCAATAATTTTCAATGGTTATAGTCAGAGTTTAATAAACATATTTTTTTAAAATGACCTGTTTGATCATTTTGATGCACTTACAGCAGCAGTAAGACTATGCATGATGTAGTATCACAACAGTAATAATGTGGGCATGACTAGATGGAGGTGAAATGAGAACTGAAATCATAGCCCTCGATGGGTGATTAAAACACTATGTGTTTGCAGTGCCTTGTTTGTAGTGCTGTGTTTTTTATTGAATTTTATTGTCTTGGAAATATATTTGCATTTGTACATTTAACAGCATGGTGAGAGCATTTTATCTTCCTTTAATTTCTCTTTCAATTACACCCACCTCCAATCCCTTCTACCTTTTTGTTTTTGCCCTAAGCATTGTTTTCTCCCCACCCTTAAGAGGGAGTTTCTGTCCATAAACCTTGATTGTTCTGTCCCTGCCTGATTAGCCAGACCTGTATTTTGTCATGGCTTAACAGCAGCATTGTCATGGTTCAAGGTTTTCCCCTTTGGCAGTGTGTGGGCCTGTCCTCACAACCCCAAAGCTGAAGTGATGATATTTAAACACAGAAGGTCATTAGAAAGACCTATGACTTAGGCTCTAGTACTCTACCCATTTAGGGTGGATAGGGGCGTAGACAGCCTCAACCTCTGTTCTTGTTTTGCCCTGTGGCCTTATAAGAAGAATGAAAGGAAAATGTAAAAACAGAGACCCTCTTTGGCAAATTTGTAACTAAACCGATCTCCTATGAACACAGTTCCGATGATGTAAGACACAATGCAATGACCAATGACTGCATGTGTACTCTACATAGACCAATAACTGATGTACTTTAGTTTTGCTATTCATAGACTATTGTTGTAAACTATTGTTACTTGGTTAATTTAAAATTAACAAAGTAAAAAAATAGCATTCAGTAAACCAGATGCAAGCTGTATATATATGAAATTGCAATTTTAAAGCATGCTGAGTGATCAATACTGTATAGACTTGGGTCTGGTGTTTAGGGGGAACACCTAGCCATGCGACTTATGTGGATCAGCGATTGAAGGGCCTGAGGGGCCAAATGCTCTATTTGTAGTATAGTCATCCATTACAGACCTGACCCTATGTTTTCCTAATGTCTGTACGCCTGGAAGTCTTTGATGAAGACCTTCCACTGACATTGAGATGGCCTCTGCTTAGATGCACAGCTGTATGTCAAAGGTCATTTTGAAAGTGATTGTGACCCTGTTGTGGACCCCAAAATGCCACGTCACCTCTGCTGCTGTAATTAATGCCTTGTGTTTCTGTGGACTTTGATTAACAATTTTCCTGTCTCTGTTTTGTGCTAGAGAAACACGTAATAATTATGGGTTGAACCAAAAATGCTTTACAGCCTTGGGAAAATATTGCTAGCACTCCCAAAACAAATTAACAGCTCTTAGAAGGCCACTGATACATAATTTACTTATTGTTTTTTTAGATAGTTTTTATAATGTACTCTAAACCAAACAAATTATGTTTGACCAGCGTGTCTTATGTAAAGCTAAACCTATGCTTTGTGTAGCCAGTGTAATAAGTAAGTCAAAATACAGAATATTTCTCAGATTACACACAACTAGTTTTAGAAGTTACGAGATGAAAATTCTTGATGTTGTGGCACTTAATATTGAAGCAGATGTATTGGAATATAATTCAGAAATCTGTAGCCTGCAAAGGAAGAGGAAAAATCAGATTTAAATTGTAAGTGAAACTAATTACCTCTTTTCCCATGGCCAGCTTTAGAAGCTAAAGTCCAGGATAGCGAAGCACTAGGAATATATTTATGGATTGTATAGTTACTGTAAAAGGTAATGGGAAACATCAAGAAATATTGTGGAAAGGAAGAGAGATAGATAGAGAGAGAATGAGAGAGAGAGTGTCACGGACACATCCATATCACCAGCCACGGACACATCCATATCGTCAGCCACAGACACACCACTACTGCCAACCATGCTGACATGCTCACCCACACCTGCCTCTAACAATCAACTAACCATGCTTAACCATGCTACTCTCACCCTTTGTCTGGTCTCACAGCTCAACCCTGTGACTCACTTGATTTCCCGTTTAATGTGTACTCACCTGAAGTTTCTTCATTCGCCTCTCCAGCGATCTCCAGCATCTCCACAGCTCCAAGCCCAACGTCAACCTGTAATACAAAGAAGGACTATCAATAGACTTACGTTAAGTTTTATTCAGCTTTGATCTGCCACATGCATACCTACCTTTAACCAGCTGTCTGCCAATAAACCTGCTGTCTTTGACACTTACCTGCATGTGCTTGTTTGTATGTATGTTGACAGAAGACCAGACCAACAAAAAGGAATAGCATATTCACCAGCAGATCTTCATTTTGGATACCCGTAACCCAACCACTCCAGATCCATTCACCAAACTAATTAATTCACTTTGGGCTTCCCTCACATCTGATCTGCCTCTGGAAGTGCCATGGCTCCAGCTCCTTACTCGGGTGAGGCTGTGGATTGTAGCAGATTTTTACTCAAGTGCTTCCTTTTCATCGAAATGTAGCCCCACCAATTTGCTTCTGAATGATCCAAGGTGGTCTTGCTCATCTCGCTCCTGTCAGGTCAGGTGCTGTTATGGGCTCGTTCTATATGGAACTCTGATATATGGAACTGACTTGTTCACGTCTCACTTCAAGGAAGTCTTCAGACAATCTGCTAGCACTCTAACTATTCAGGATGAACTCATCCTCAGATCTGATCGCAGATGACCATTTAGGACCGGTGGGGCTGTAAAATTTAATGCAGAGAACAGTACGGATTTCTCAACACCTTACCGCTTGTCAATTAGAGGAACTTGCTCATTGCCATCCACCTGCCTCATCCCCAGCTTCACCTCCATCACCAGAACCTGTGGAAATGGACTCTAATCAACTCACTAAAATAAAGCGCACTCGTTGCTTGTCTACTGGATTATGTTTATACTGTGGGTCTCCTGGACATCTCCTCAAGATGTGTCCCACTCTTCCCCCACACCCTGCGTTGAGTACTTCACAAATTAGTTCAGCTGTTACTTCTTTAAAAACTCTAACAGTGCATATGGTAACCTCCAATCATTCCTTCCCAGTTTAAGCCCTCCTAGACCCTGGATACTCTGGGAACTTAATTTCTCAAGCTCTCCTAAACCACCTGCAGTTACCCCGAAGACGACATTCCCATACCCTCAGTATTGAAACTATTCAAAGAAAACCGCTAGGCTGTGGGAAAATCCGGTTCCAGTGCCCCCGATTGTACTACGCGTAGGGTGTTTTCATCAAGAGAATATCTCCTTTCTGGTGCTGGAGGGCCCAACATTCGACATCATCCTGGGACTCCCATGACTTCCTGAACATTCTCCTGAAGTCCAATGAAAGACCAGCCAAATCATCAGAAGGAGTAAGTTTTGCAGAACTGTCTATTAGAGAGACCGATCGCTTCCTCCTGTCCCCAAGCATTCTAGCTCTGTTCTACGAATGTAGAAATTCCAGAATCCAAGAATTGCAACCTCATTCGCATCTGAGAGGATGATGAATGTAAAACTGCCTTCATAACTCATACTCGCCTTTATGAATGCCAAGTTATGCCCTATGGCCTTTCAAACTCCCCATCTGTCTTCCAAGGATTTATGAGCGAGTTGTTCCAGAAGTTTCTCCACTCCTGGAAAAACTTAAACAAGCCTTCTGCACCACTCTGATTCTCATTCACCCTGATCCACAACTCCCCTTTGTTGTGGAGATTGACGCATCCACCATCGGAGTCGGAGCTGTGCTATCTCAATACCATGGAGAGCCTCCACTCCTCCATCCATGCGCTACATCTACGACACTGGGAATCGCGAGCTACTAGCCATTAAATTATCCCTGGAAGAATGGCATCACTGGCTGGAGGGAGCTCAACACCCTTTTCCCATCCCTTCTCCCCTATCCTCCCTCCAGTCATTATTGTAAGCCCTATTCAGTGGAATCTCAATGAACAGATCTGTATTGCCACCCTTACTGAACCTGCTCCACAATCTAAAATCTACCTTCTGGGCTCACTCCTCTCTACTCACTGCATTCATATTGATTTGGCAAAGGAGAAGCAGGAGACGAGCTCCATCTTTTCTCTCACACTCTCTGCCGAATCAAATGAGTGCATGTGAGCTTCATAAGCCTGCTCTGTGGTTTCTTCCGAGCCAGATGATGAGCTCATGCTGTTATTGTCAGATGACAATCTTACGACTGTCAACCAGGCGGGTGCTGAGGCAGACCAACCTCCTCTTTTATCTGCATTTGAGGAACTGGTTGATAAGATTTCTTGTGCTGTTGAGAAACTGAACCTTGAGTGGCTGGATGAATGGCAGCACATAAGATTGGATGATAGATTTTTTCGTCCAACTGAGAACAGCCTCCCCACCATAACCTCCCATTTCTTCCTGACCTTTACACTGAGGTGTTGTAGTGATGGAAAAAGTCATATTCGGCTTGTGTTTTTACTCTTGCAATGAGAAATGACTTCTCCATCGTGGGGCTAAATGAGCACGGATATGAGATGATGCCCAAGGTGGAAGAGGCATTGTGGGCTACCTCTCTCTGTCTACAGCCTGCCTTGCCCTTCAAGCCATGTAGGGTTATATCTAGTTTGGTGGGCAAGGCATATACGGCAGCGGGTCAGGCTAGTTCGTCCCTGCACACTATTTTGCAGATGTACCAGGCTGACCTACTTAAAGACCTGAACCAAGGTAAGGGATTAGAACCAGATGCAGCGCTCTGCCGAGGCACAGATCTCGCCCGCTGAGGCACAGATCTCGCACACCATGTCACTAAGCAGATGGCCCGTGCTATCATCTGTTCTATGGATGCTTTGGGAGCAACAGACAGGCGCTTGTGGTTCAACCTATCTGGCATTCAGGATAAGCCATTAGTTGTGTCATTGACAGATACTGTGAGACTAATAAGCAATCAAAGGTGTTTAAAGAGCTTCTCCGGTGGTTCATCTGTCCCATCTTCTCTCTTTCATCTTGCCATCTTTCTCTTTTTTATCTTGCCACTTCTCTAATTCAGGAGACTGGACAGGTAGATAGGATGATAATTCTCTCAGATTTTCTGGCAGTGTGGGAACTTATGCCCAGCCCATGGCTGCTAAGTACAGTAGAGAGGGTACAGGATTCAGTTTGCTTCTTGTCCTCATCCAGTTTGCGTCAACAGCATTTTGCAGACTATGGTACTAGGAGAGAATCTGGGCTTTTACAGCTGTTATTTTATAGCTCCCAGGAAGGATGGGTCTGCGTCCGATTTTAGATCTGTGTAAGTTATATTGGTCTCTGAGGAGATACAGAAGATGTTAACATTCCAACCGGTTATGTGTCAAATTTAGCCCAAGTACTGGTTTGTCACAATAGATCTAAAAGGCACATACTTTCACATTGAGATATTGGCAGAACACAAGAAGTTTCTTTTGGGGGTAAAGCTTACCAATATTGGGTGCTTCCTTTCAGCCTAGCCCAAATGCCATGCACCTTCACAAAGTGTATGTATTCAGGTCTGGCTTCCTTAAGACTCCATCTGCATTCTAAATTACATAGATAACTGGCTAGTCATGGCCAGCTCCCAAGAACTAGCTAAACGGCATTGAGATGTCATGTTAGCTCATATGAGGTGCTTAGGGCTGAGACTCCAACCCAAGAAACGCATGCTTTCTCCTCTTCAGAGAACCACAATTCTAGGGGTAATTTGGGACTTCACTATAATGCAGGCACAATTGTCTCCTGCACGTACGCAGTCAGTCTTTGCCGCTGTGAGCAGCATTTGGCTAGGCCAGCAGCTAACAGTCACCCAGATTCAGAGGCTGTTATGCCTCATGGCAGCAGTGGTCAACATGATTCAGTAGAACCTATTGCATATGAGACCATTTTAGTTCTCGCTTAAGGAAAATGGGTTTAATCCCAAAAACCACTCTCGATGGATGGTAAGGGTTACATGCAGAGGGCTTTGTTTGTTTTTCTGTGTGGATCAGACCCCGGTTTCTCACCTTGGGTCCCACTCTAGATATACAATGCATCTCTAGATATACAGGATTCTCATGACAATTGTCTCACGGGTTGGGGTGCGGTACTTGATGGACCAGTCCGTGGTCTATGGGAGGGCCTCATCTTTCCTGTCTTGCAAATTTCCTGGAAATTACGGCAGTGTTTCTGGAATTGAAGCACTTATTTCTACATCTCAACAGCCAACACATGCTATTCCATACAGACAACACCACAGTGGTCTCATATATAAATCACCAGGAAGGGCTGTGTTTGGGTCCCCTTTTTAGGCTAGTGCATCAGATTCTTCTTTGGGCAGAGACCAGACTGATTTCTTTCAGAAAAATGTACATCCCAGAGTATGCAAATCTGGGAGCAGATATCCTGTCAAGGCAGGGGTTGAGGCCTGAGAATTGGCCTACAGTAGGACCCCTCTGGGGACCTTACTGTAGTTTATAAGGGCTTAACTTCAGCTTCAGTTGCACCTCCTAAGTCAGCCATAGATACGTTTCTTACTCATAAGGTGGCTCTGTTGTTAGGTTTTACATCGCTTAAGAGGGTAGGGGATTTACAGGCTAGTTCTGCAGACCCTGCCTGATTGGATTTTGCCCCTGGCTTTGTTAAAGCCATTTTGCACCCTATATCCCCAAGGTGCCTGCTACTGCTGGTCACCCGGTGGTGGTTCAGGTCCTTTTGTCCTTTTATATGAGTCACCGGAACAGGAAATGCTTCATATATTGTGTCCAGTTAGAGCTTTAGGATCTATTCCACCACTCAAGTCAGTGGCGTAAGACCTCTCAACTCTTAGTCTGTCTAGTGGCTGCAACAGAGGTAATGTTATAACAAAACAGCGCTTATGTCACAGTATCACAGATTCTGAGGCCTGTGACTTAGTGTCACCTCTGGGCATTAGAGCCCATTCTATCAAGAGTGTAGCATCACCTAAGGCACTGTCTAGGGGGCCATCTCTGTGTGATGTTCGTCCTGTGGCAGGTTGGTCCTCTCCAGACTCATTCATTACATTTTACATATTAGATAAAGACTTGATCTCATTAACTCAAATTTTAAAGGCAAGCTGATCTTTCAAAATGTGAACATTAGGCTAATTTCCAATGCTAGGAGTCAGAAACACTTGGTTTAAAACCATCCTCTTCTTAGGTATGTATCATTGTTCTCTCTAGTTCAATGTCCACTGCCCAGGGCTGTGGTATCTCTGATTGTCTAAGTGTGTGTGTGTCTGCGTGTATGCTTTTCATAACTGCTAAACACCCCCTGCTGTGATACCTGCTGTGCAGGACAACTAGATCCAGTCTCTAATGCAAATTAAGTTGTTCCTTCTTAACTTGACATTTCACTTAGTGTGCTCTCAGCCCCAGGCTACTGGCCTGCATAGTAGAAGGTTATGTTTTTCATTTGGTGCTCTGTGCAAATACAGAACCCAAATGGGGTAAAAAGTTTAGGGGGCTGGCGGCAAACATTTTGTCTCTAGTTTATGGATTTGGCAAGGACAGCTGGTGATGCAAGCACTTTATAGTTCATTACAGAAGGAGCCTGATGCTTGTCTCTATAATCAAGGCAGGACTGCCTGGTTCTGTGACTGCACTGCATGTACAAAGTGACTCTGGCTCTGACTGCAATGAAACTGAGGTTCCCAGCCTTTCTTAAAACCTCATATATGTGTTTGTTTTTAATAATACCAACCTGTGAAAGCCTCTGTATCCTTTATCAAAGAGTTCTGGAAGGGGTCTGTGAGACAGACTGAAAAAGAACTAATAAAAGACCAGACTGGTGCTGAATTTGCATGCACGCTACACTTAAATGCCTTTGATGGTGGAGTACAGCAACAATTTTGTTTCAAATTACATCATATTCAAGAAGTTACTTTTTTGTTTTCTGAAGTTACTGCTGGTAAATGGGGTGGTTTCCCAGGCAGGGCCTAAGTCTAGTCCTAGACTAAAATTCATGTTTGACATTTCTTAATGTTTAAATTTCTTAACTTTCTGAGGCATGTTTATAAAAGCTACTTAATGTCCTAATTTAACTAAGCCCTGTCTGGGAAACCACCCCTACATTGACGGAATAAAGCTCTGGTCCAGTCAAGTCTAGTGTCAGCATTTAAAAACATTAAACAAATGGTTTTGATGAAAAAGCTTTTCTATGCTATGCTACCTTGGGAGACACTAAATTCTAAAGCCATTCAATCAATACAGAAAATAATTCATATAGTTCATTCATAGTTCAACATTCCAAATGTGTGTTATGTGTGTATTATGCTTGATAAGTGCCTTTAACTCTAAAATACAGATACTCAAACTGTCTTTTTATACACATTGTATTCATGCCACCCAAATGATAAGTACATACGTACTATATGATAAATAATAAAATTGTTCACCACTAATGGCAACATACATTATAAATTAATCACTAGTGATCACTGTTTTGATACAGTTCTGCTCTGTTGTGTCTGCCGCAAAGTAACAGTGCATGTTTTAATATTTTCTTAAACTGCACTCTAAATACTGCACTTACTGCAACCTGCTAAGGTTATTAAAACTATAGCAATGAAAAGATAAAAAATGTTTTCTTAACACAGGGATTTCCATATTTAAGAGCAACACTTTACATAAAAGTAGCGTGCAGCAGACTGGACAATGTGTCCAATGTGTCAAGGCTAATGTTTGCATGTCAGAAGTTATTCCGACTGAAAGCGAGGCACATGTAAACACCAGATCGTATTAGATAATATCTCATGTAAACAGTCACCCAGAATCTTTAGATCAGAATGAGATCAATGGGAAAGACATAAAGTGTAAATAAAGTGTAAAAAAATGTAATAAGTATAACATGTAAACATGGCTACTGTGGGACTCATTTATATTTAACACAGTCTAACTGGAAAATAGTATTATATTATATTGTATTAAATCTTTAAAAGCTTTGCTTCTGTGTAACTCAAAGTTACATCCAAAACAATATCAACTGCAGAAGATAAACTCACAAATGGGCCAATCAGATGGAAACCTAAAACAAAGCATCATCAACAACAACACAGCTTTACTGACACATAAGAGAAAGGTGACTTGCTTAAGCCTGTTAGACACTCTTTGAGGCTGGTAAGTGTAGCTAGTTTATGCATGATGCCCTGATATTGATTTGTGCCTTACAGGATGATCAGGTTAGAGCCTTGTCAACCAGTCAGGCACAAAGCAAAGCACCTTATGCAGTGTCCTCCATACATATTTGTACAGTACTGGAACAATTGCTTTGTTAATTATAAAAGATTTGACTCCACAGCAAACATAATTTCTTTACTGTCCCAATACTTATGGAGGGCATTGTATAAATCAAAGTTTATCCTCCAATGGGTGTAAGGGTAGAATTAGATTTGGGGCACTAATGTGGTGACTCCATCAAGGTATGACACTATGACTCAGCTAGCAGCAAGAGTAAAATTTTAAACTGTGTTCCAAAAAATGCTGTCCTCTAACTAATACAAGCAGATGATCCCCGTCTGAAAACCCAACAGGTTCCATGAGTGTGCACCACGGGCAAAATGAGACAAACCTGAAGTCAAAAAGCTGACCTGGTTAAAAATCTGGACCAGGGTGAGGGTTAGAACCAGACATTGTACAAGAGCTCAACTGAGCCACAGATCTCACCTTGCAGATGACCAAGCAGATGACCAGTGCTATCAGCCGTTCTATGGCTGCTTTAGTGGAACGGGAGGCACCTGTGGCTCAACTTATCGGGCATCAAAGACAGGGATAAGGCCTTTCTGTTGGACACCCAATTGCGTTTCAGGGTCTCTTCGGTGATGCCGTTACTTCCTGCTGACAAATACTATGAGGCTAAGAAGCAATCAGAGGTGTTCAGAGAGCTCCTGCCCCACAGAGGCCAGTTAGCTGCAGCATCAGGTGGTCAATCCACTTCTTTTAAATCTTCTTCTGCTATATGCAGCAATGGAAAGCCAATGTGGCAGCCCGAGCTCTCCTGCAGAAACTTAGTGGAGCTGGGAAGCATGCACAGGCCTTGCAATCCAAATGGAAGTTCGATCTCAGGGGCTTTCCTCAAAGACTGCAAAGAACACCTAATGCCAGCAGCACCATACTGGGGGCCAGCCCCCCGAGAGGGGGTTTCTATGCACATCAACACCTCGTGCCAGACCCACCTCAGAGCCCCCAATGGGTTTTTCTGCTTTCCCTGCCACCCCAGGTGTCTCAGGGGCAGAAGCACCTTCTGGTTTATCCATCCTATCTTCCCTCATTTCTGTCAAACCATCTGGTGCCAATTCTGAAAACATATCTGATAGCCTTGCTCTCCAGGATTCCTTCCAAGGGTAGTGCTGTTCTGGCCGTCAGCTCCATTTGAGCCTCTAGAGTCAGCCATACATAAGTTAAGGTGGCTCTATTATTAGCTCTGGCATTGTTCAAGAGGGTAAGGGATTTACAGGCTCTTTCTCAAGACCCTGCCTTGGATTTTGCCTCTGGCTTTATTAAAGCCATTTTCCACTCTAGACCAGACTATAACTAAGGTAATGTGGTCACAAAACAGTGCTAATCTCCCTGGATCACAGATTCTATTACCCTGGCTTTTGGGGCCTGCGACTTAGTGTCAACCCTGGGCATTAGAGCCAATTCTACCAGGAGTGTAGCATCATCTAAGGCACTGTCTGAGGGGCATCTCTAAGTTATGTTTGTGATGTGGCAGACTGGTCCTCTCCACACACATTCATTCAGTTTTACAGCTTACGCTGCATTGCTTTGCCACACTTCAGTCTTGCCTACACTGCGTTCTTTTAGACTTGGAATCTGATGGCATATTTTGCAGCTGCCTTTGAGGGACATCCCCAAGATTTAATGTACACAACTGCAAGTGTGAGTTGTTGAAAAGCTGTGCACCTGCAGAGAGAGTCTACATGGGACAGACCTCATGCCATATGACTGTTTCTGGCTTATTTAACATGTCAGACTAGGAAAAAATGCTTTCTGTTGTGGTCCTTTATGCCACAATAAAACATGATTAATGGAACAAGCCTGTTCGTCTGGCTACTGAGAGACTCTTACCTGCTGAATAATAGATACACTACTGATAAATAATGCAGGGACCTAAACCTGCCTACATTTCTCTGTTTTCTCTGCCCCCTGCTCAAGAATGTGATGAAGGCTAGATTCATTTTTTATCAGTTCTCGGTATTGACAGACAGTGAGATGTTTTGTGACACATGGCTTATGGGTCACGACTGGTGTTGTAGTCAAAGTTGTTTTGTGACTATACATAATTCAACAGCCAGGCCAACTCATGCCCTCTCATGTCAGCTACTAAATTGTGCACCATAATTTGGTTGAGACATTTTAAAGAGCTTATCCCTACTTCTTAAGTAGATAATAGCCTTTAGTTTACGTCAAGAAGATGGGTCATCAATTTTTTTAGGTCTGTTCCCAGAAGTGAAACTTATAGGAGTCCTTATAGCAGACAGAAGACCTTAAAGTGTAATGAGGTCTGTACAAGAGTAATGTACAAGAACGGAAAGCCTGAGAAAGCAAAATAATGTTTGAAATAATTTCATTAAGTCTAAGACGTAGTGCAAAATAACAATAGGTGTAATATATTTGGCAGGATGAACACACACACACACACACACACACACACACACTGACCTCCTGATCAATATAGTTCTACCATATGTCTGATACAGTACACACATAGATTACTGCTGAGTTCTGTTACCCAATGCTAGATCTTGGGGGATTTAAAATTTAGGATGTGTTATGGAAAGGCAGTGTCAAATCAACCAAATTTTGGAAATTTCCAGGAGTCAATTTTTTTTCTACTGTTTTTACAGAAGAAAGACCAACATGAATAGTAATGAAAGCCAATATTAAATGCCAATAAAGAACGGATTAAATAAATAATTTGTCGTGGTGGGGGGTGGGTGGTTGAAGTCATAACAAAGGGCGTGAAAAGTGAAAAGGTGTTTCTTGCATTATAAGCAACTATGTATTTATATAGTTTATATGCTTGTAACCATTTTAGACATTCATCTTATATTTCTTTCATTCCTTCATTTTCAAGCTTCTTTTGGGAAAGTTTCTTTTGGGAACTACATTTTTAAGGCCCTATATGGCATAGTCCCTGAGATAAGGGGATTTAAATGTTCCTCCATGAGTAAACTGTTCAATTGTACACATTTTCAGTTGTTAAAAACCAAATGTGGGTCACTTTGTAAAGATGAAGAGGAAGAATGTCTGAACAAATATAGTTTTTATTTTTAATATCTTGATTTCTGAGATCAATAATGATGCTGCCATCTTTCTTAAGTCATATTTCACCCCTGCTAATATGGCTGCAAATTTCAGATTAAAATTGTCATTCTGACACCCCTTTGCAAATTAGTGGATTACTCTATTCATCAATGGCATTTAATACTTTGACTTTCATCACTATTTATGCTTCTGTAACAATACTTGTTTTATGTGCTAAAAATGGTATATTAACAACACTCTCTTAACAACACTGACTTTTTTGTATGTTTTTCATACTTTACCCCAGTGGTTAGAAAGAGTTCTGAACCTCACTTTTCTCAAGGCAGTGTCAGTTTCTGGTTTCATTTCATGACAGATGCTGGCTTTAATTTTGTTATACAGGGAACTGAAGTTTCCATCCTGAAATATAGTCAAATCAAATTTGAAATATGGTCCATTAAAATTCTGCTCAGTTTGAAACGACTGTATGTTTGCTTATGCCAGGCATAGTTAAGCCTGTGTATTATGTGATTGTGTATAATATGTGAAACATGGATGTAAACACAAGTTAAGTATGTGGTACTAGGGTAAATCTGATAAAAGTAGAGAATTTCCTCTATAATGCCTCATTGTGCAAAACTTGGCTGGGAACCAGTCCATAGCCTTTATGTGTGTAGCTTTCACTCTAAAAACTGCTGGCTTAAAAACAATCCAACCTTAACCCCACTGCTGGGTCACTTTTGGACAGAATGCGCTGGGTTGGTTTGACCTGGGTGCTGGGTTTTACCATTTAACCCAGATTTCTGGGTTGTTCATGTGACCCAACTGGGTTAAATATTACCTATACATTGGGTTATTTCCTTTTACATTTAGGTTTCACTTTTACAATTATTAATAATAATAAACAATAACAAATCAAAACATAACCATGTGTGGTGATGTTTCTGAACAGAGAAGAGTAGGTTCTGCCAATGCCTTATTGCTCATGGCATACAAAGGTGCAGGCGATGATCATCGCAGATTCCCATCACCTTCTGGTTGACAATCATTAGGTGGAACGAGGCTGATCATCTGAATGAACCAGAGATGGGTCTGTCTGTCTCGGGTGTCCCTGTGAACTGATAGTTGAGACATGGAAACAAAAAAAAATGATTCAAATTTCCACAGAGGATATATGTGTTAAACTGCCATTACCTTAGGTTAGTTAGTTAACTCACCTTACAACTGCATTTGTTTACCTAAGTCTCCAAACTCGCCACTGTTAACAAACCTAAAATGGAGAGCTTGCCCACTTGATTTTTTAAATCGATCTCTCAGTTTGTACAGCAACAGTGTTGACTGAAAGAGAAAGAGTAAAACCATTAGTTAAAATGTAATACCCCCAGCCTCATAACGTTACACAACCAGAAGTTACTGTATGTAACATTAGCTAACGTAACACTGATAGCGTAATTGATTTAAATCATACCACTATATTAAATTCATGAATAATCACAAAATAATTTGGCCACCCAGAGCCACAGTGTTCATACAAGTCCTAGCAACTTGTTAAAATGGGTCTTAAGGGCAATAAAATGCTTATTTGAATCCAGAAAGTTTAGCGAAGAATAAACCTATAACCCATAATAACCCCCTCAAAACCCATTGACTTAGCATAAACAACCCAGCAAAGTGTTTACTGTGCCCCAAACAACCCAGAATTATGACCCAGCACAATCAACCCAACAATGTGTTTACAGAAACAACCCAGCAACCCTTTTTTGAGTGTTGAGTAGAAGTTCTCAGCTCAGACTTTGACAGTCAATTAATTCTGAAAGTGATTTTAAGAGCATTCATTGTGTCTATTGTTGAATGTCATTGGCTTAATCATGGCAGGAAAAGTAACAAATTAAGTAATATAGCTTTGCCCTCACCTTTGTAGCGCAGGGTCATGACCTCATATTGGAGGAGAGGGAGCCAGCATTCTCCTACTAGACCTCAGTGCTCAACAGTACCATGTCACATAAGCAATTTTAGACTTTTTATTATTTTAATATTACAGTGTAATCAAATAAAATGCACATTTTTGTTTTTTGTGATAAGCAAACAATTATTAAAAACAAAGAGCATTTGTTATTTTTTATATGATGTCTGATAAGCCCTCAAGATAACCTCCAGCGTCCCAGTGTGACATTTGCCTCACAGCAATGGTCCACTTGACTCTACACCCAGCAGGAGTCTCAATGACTTCACATTTCTTTGCATGTCATGTGGATATTCCATCACCACTTACCATAATTAATGTCTTAACAATCTAAGTTCCACAGACTCAAGTCTTGCTGCCTGTCAAACTTTGTGCAGGTCTTTAAAATACTCACATTTCATTAATTTCTCCTCCTTCTATTCAGCAAAACTTAGACAGTCAAGCTGGTCACCCCACATGGTCTTTCAGTGAAACTGGTTGACCAAGGAGGTCTTGTTAGGAGGTCTGATGTTGGAGGTCATATGATCTAAACATATGTTGGCCTTTTTAGTAAGAAGAACATGCGTGATGTTGAAATTGTGGTCCTTGCTTGTCCATTACTAAGGTGTTCTGGTGGAGTCTAGGGCATGGCAAGTTACTAGAGTATTGTACTGTAGTTAGTGTAGTTGCAAGTCAAAAGAGCTGAATCTAAATTTGCATGGAAAATAAATCATACACTTTTCCTTAACATTTTACACAATTTGAGATATAATTTATGTCTGAAGTACAAACCTTGTGGGACAACTTAGAAAGTTGAATACTTCTGATAAAATTTCTAACTCTAAAGAATAGAGCAATAGTAATCATTATTCTTATACCTGTCTTCGTTAATGCGTATTCCCTCAGAAATTGGGGCAGCACTGATGAAAAGTTCTTCTCTAAATGCCATTTAAATGAGCTCCAGGCTCCATACAGCAGGGCTGAGAGGTTACTGCTCTTAGATTTGGAACACTGTGCACTCAGTCTACACCTGAGGAGCAGAAGTCTATCCTGAAGCAAAAACCTCTGTGTGTTTACTGCCTCTCCCCTCTCCAGAACTATTCTCCCACGTTATGCCTTTTATTTCCTCTTTTTCTTTTCCTAAACAGCACACTGTTGTTTATTCATGCAGAGTCAACCTGACCAGAACCAGTGGAGCCAACCACAGTACCAGCATCTTCACAAATAAAGCCAGACAACTCGTAAGAGTGTAAACGCCACACTGGATATCCTATACTGATAGAGAGTGATGGGAGCTCTTAATCCAAATATTTGACTCTTAAGTGCATTGTGGAGAGCTTTGAGGTCTGCCAGGAAAGCACTTTAAAAGGATCTCGCTCGTTTTGCTTGTCTGGCTCAGGCATGAATAAGACTGATATTGAGGACAGTGTGCAGTAAAGAAATTGTATGCTCAAGCTTCTTATTGGCTATTTGCAGGCTCAGATGGAATCTGTTGTCTTTTTTTGCTATTACTGGGCTGATGTTTTGAAACAATCTGCAGAATTCTGTGGAATAGTTTTAAATGTGTTAAAAAGAGCTGAACTTATTTAATTTCATTAGCATTAAATTGAAATTGAGTTTAAATTGGTTCAGTACACACACAAAATAAAGAAAAACTTTAACTGTGCTTGTAGTCTTTATTATAATTTTATTCCATTCTATTATGTTTGTCCAAATTAGTATTACATTTACACCCTATTAGTACTAAAGCAACAGACAATGTACATGTCAAGATGATATAATTATATTTTGGATATAAATTTAGATTATTTTGAATATTATTGTTTATATCGATATATTATAGCAAACTGAAAGACTTTCACAACATATTTTTGGGTTCTTATGATAAATTTACTGTGTATTATGATAAGGCTCTTTTATTTTTTGGCGAACGGATCTGGGATGATCCAATACTGTCTGTTGCCTCTAATTTGGACATTTTCTTACTCATCCATGATAAGTTTTATTTAAGATGTTTCAAATATCCAATATGCTATCAGTTGTAAGCCTCACTTTCATTAGAATACACAGCACAGCCTATTTCTCACAAAGGCACGCAGGGTATGTATACTTGTCAGTGACTGGCGCTACATTCAGCATAAATCCTCTGTTTTTTGCATATATCTGCAGGCTCTGCTATTCCAAATATCTGAGTGAAATCCATGAGCCTGACATTCAAGAAGTTATTTACACCATTGACTTTGGGCACCCTGGGGTTGGGACGTGCCTATAAAGCAAATTGTTATTTTTGTACATAAGATTTGCCCAGCCAGTTATATTTTTTAAAAAAAGCCCCTGTTTTCCTTTGGTCTAACAAACAAATACGGTAGTCACCCCCCTTACTCATTGTTGCTGTGTCAGGGTGGCAAACTTGCATAACATATTCAGACTAGTTTCCCAAAAAATCTTAATACTTTAAGTTATAATTTGTGCAATAAACAAAACAAATTCAAAATATATTCTTGAAAACCAAGTTTTTTTTATCTTATAGAGAATGTGCACCTAGGTCACAACATGTTTGTTGCATATTGATATTTGTTGCATAGTTGAGTGACAGTCATACACATAAAGGTAATGTTTGTTATCAAACCAAACAAAATACAATTTCAGCAATGTGATTCTTTTATTAAGAGATAAGCAGTGGGTGTAATCAGTGACAATATTAACAGATTTGCTACCCAATGTCTTCTCGTCACCTCCTCAACCTGCTTCCCCAGGTGTTTTAACATATTGTCCAGTTTCTTCCTTAAACATTGATGCAAGTTCGTGTAACTATTCTCGATGTAGCAGGAATGACCTAAAGTGGTGACATTATAATATGACAGAAAATCTAAATACTGCCCTAAATCACTAGAAGAAAAGCAGCGCTTTGTCCTCTTAATATGGTGTCGAAACAAAACATTTACCCAGAATTCAACATGATGTGACTTCAGCTTTACATTCTCTACACAGTTCTATTTCCCAAGTAAACGTATCCTTACAGCGATATTTTTATAGAAAAAACAAGATGAATCAAATTTATTTTGTAACAAGATAAATAAAATTATGTAGCTAGTCATAACACAAATTCAAAGATGTAAGTGCAAAAAACATCCTTCTTTCTGTCATCTTGTGGCTGTTCATTCATCTGGCTGAATGATTACCTGGTGATGTTGGTCAGATGACAAATTAATTCACAAATTTGGCCTATGTTTTTTCATACAGTGCATGTTGCTCTCTCCCAACATATTCCTTTTCTTAGTCTCTGCCAATGTCCATGATGTGCACAGATGTTATTAGGTTTAAAATATATTGGTCTTCACTCTTGCTATTTTCCTCTATAAACCATAAGTCACGGTTGTAAAAATTTAAAGCTTATGGTCCGCTAATATTCCCCTAAATGTCTATATTTGTCTTCCTCTCAATTCTTGACAAATCTTTCCGTTTTCATACTAGGGTTGAAATATTAGTACACTACAAACATTTCAAGTGTTTTAGGCACTTTTAACAATTAGACATTTTCCTAAACATAAAGGATTTCTTGCAAGTTAAGTACTAACAACTTTTACTTATTTAAGCTGCTTGCTCTGTATTTGTAACAGTATTTGAGGTAAACTCACGTGATGTGCATATAAACCAGTCATTTTATAGTCACAGTATGCGTTTTTTCTTGCTAGATGTCTTTTTTTTTGCGAAAGTAAGAATACTTATGTGACAGTAAGAATGCTTAACATTGATGAACAAGTAAGGGCTTTGAAGTGGTTTTCTCAATGTCATGAATATGTATTTCCAAAGCTAATGGCATGTACAGTATATAGTTTCTTATTTCAGGCATTATATTATATAACAATGCAGCGATATTAAACACTAGCATTAACTTCAGCAATGAATACACTATGAAAGACATTGAAATAATCAAGTGTTCCTAGTATGGAAAACTGGATGTGTATTTACTGTAAATGCACTTGAAGAACTTGAAGAATGTGTACTTTGTTAAATGGTACTATGTTAAATGGAAATTCTAAGGATATTTTTCAATAAGCAAATGTGTTAAGATAACACATAAACAAACAGCACCAGAAAGTAACATTGTATTACCGTGTTTTGTTTTGTTTCAACATACTATGGTAATATTGTAATTATTAATGATATAGTTTAATATGTAAATATACTGTACAGTATAATGCAAAATGAATATGGCAATCTATCTGTACCATGAAACAAATTACATTACTGTATGATATCATCACTGTACTATAACCCAGCCACTGTATTTTTGGGACTAGAATGAGGTCAGGAGGTTAGGATATGTGTAGATGTATTTTTATGTTTGTCTCCTGGAGACAGTTTTGGTGTATCTGTCTTAAGAAAACAAGTTCTGATTATTCCAGTGCATCTCTAAGTATCGATTTCTACACATTCTATTTATATTTGGAATTAAATAAGGGAAAACACAAAAACCCCAAACGTACGAAATAGAAAACTAGTTGTTTATTACAAATGTAGTATAAAGTACACATATATTATATGGGAATCTAGCATTTGTTTTAACAAATATTTAGTACACATTTACCATATTTATCTCAGTAACTACAATGTTTTGAGCTGGCTAATTACACAAATGCTTGTCTTTTTTTATTTTAAACATTTAATTTACAAGCATTTTTAGTCACTCACCATGTTTTGGTATTAACAGAGAACAGAAATTTACATGACATTACTTAAGACAAAGTTTAGCATGTCCCCTCATAGTTATTTATGTTGCTGGTTATTGGGTTATAATGGCACAATACCCAATACCATGCAGGGAGGCAACACAATGCAATGCAACCAAATTATATCCCATAACAATTAGCTCCTGTTACAACCAGTGAAACTGTCTACACTGCAAACATAGCTATGTAGTTTTCTCATACTGTATCATGCCACTGGCATGCAGTGTAGACACGTTTTAGTCCAAATACGGAACTGTTGTTTGTGTTACTTTGTAGTCCTGAATAATGATGATTTAAAATAGTTACAGTTCTATTTTGTAGAACATTTTGTACATAAAAATATAAAATATATATATAATAGAAAAATAAGAAATATGTGAACAACCAGAAAACTACTGCTTAATACAGAGGTGATTTATATGTTTATATACTGCAAAACAAATGTAACATGTCTCATGTTAAAGACGTTGCCAGTGAGCCTGAGTGCACTGAGGAGGCCACCAGCGAGGCAGAGAATGACACAGCCGTTTTTGATCCTGCTTCATCGTTTTATGTTTGGGCAGTATGTGACAACAAACAAATTAAGTATGCATAAATTATTATTTCTATTATATATTTGTTAACATATTGTGATCATTGTAAACATCAATGAAAAAGCACTAAAATATTTTTATATTTAGGGTTTTCTGTTAATTTTGAAAGTCACATTACCAATTTTGCCCACCAAAAATGAAGGCAATGTTTTGCATTATTTAGACAGTATGGTGACCAGCATTATCAACAACAACATAAACATTAAACATTTTCTTTGAAGAATTCACCACAGGATTAGCATATGAGTGTTCAGTTCATGGTGTTTTTTTACCACTGTATTATATCTAATACCACTACAGCGCCCTGTTATTGCCACAGAACGTTTTTGTATCTGCCATGTGACCAGATCCAAATAAGATATAACCTTAGTTTTTAATCTACTCGTCATGAATAAATTGTGACTGATTCTTTTTCAGTAGCTTTAAAACTCACACACTCATACACGCATGTTTGGTTATGATCTTTCACTGCCACTGCTCTCTACAGGAACTTATTAATAAATAAATGAAACTGCAAATGGTAATATGTAATATGCATCCCTACAATGTTCAATATTAACTGTTTAGAAAGTTTAGCAGGCATAGGGTTCAAATTTCTCTTACATTATATTATATTGAACTGTTTTATTGTTGTTTACCTTAAAACTGATTTTAGAAATATGATTACAGAAATATTGTTGTAACAATGTAATAACATGTCATTAAACATTCTTTACAAAATCTTAAAACATTAATTTTCACATTAATTCATTAAGCAGCTGGTATCTTGACTGTACAGCATGGGTTTGTCTTTCTCTTAGTATTAGCTTTATCAGGACTCTTCCTCTTGAAATACTTGGCTGGACTGGGACACCATCCCTTTCTGTCTAACCACATGACAGCTTCAATGCCAGACACAACTTATCAAAGCGACAATCACAAAAGATCAGCAGGGAGCAACAAAGGTTGTCCTCTAACATCAGACTAACTCTGACAGTTGTTAAATACATATCACCAAAGAAAATAATGTATGCAAACAAGATTGTGATGGGAACGTAATATCCTTATTAAGCTCCCATCACAGGGTTTATGCTTGATGCTTGACCCTAAACCTGTCGAGGTTCATATGGAGATTATGTCCGGGTGTTGTAATGACATTAAAGGTGTCATATGTGACTTTTTTTTAATATGTACTGTTCTCTGAGGTCCACTCATAAGGTTATCAAGATTTTTCTGTCAAAAACCATCATCATTTAGAAGTGATTTTCTGTCCTGTTTTGACCCCCTTGTCAGATGTCATTTGGGTTAAAAATGCATAAATACTCAGTACTTATCAAACAATTTGTAATAACAGACAAAGCAATAGTGACCATGTAATAAAAACAGTTACACTTGAGTGAAGCATCTTTACTGTCGGATCCAACATAGTCAGCACAGCATTTTCTTTCAGTTTCAGTCTTTCAGTCAGTTTTCAGTTTCTGTGTAGTTCTGCGTTTGCCTCTCATGTTTTACCGGTTTGGATCAGAAGGAAGACAATGCAAAGTTTCTGCACTAATCTGCGTTACCTCTTGTTTTTTACCTACTACATGTGTGAATCGGTGGGCAGAGCTAAACAGGCAGTGATGTAGAAGCAGGCGTAGATCTTCCTCTGGCTTCATTATGAGCTGTTCTTATATAGTTCTTATATATAAATGAGAAAGTTTTGATTTCTGAAACTTTCTGAAAACAGGATGTTTTGATTGAATAGCCTCTTATGTCAAAAGATCAAGGGAATGTTGATTTCTTGGTTCATGGCCTCTTTAAAGCGAGTACCTAACATTAACATATGGAAGCACACATCGTTGTAATCATTATATTTATAACATGAGAGCCTTGAGATATTGTGTGACCACTCACTGGCATAGTATGCTGAGCAAGGCATGGCGCCTTTCAGTCTTTAAGAGTGGAAGAGAGGTCAAGAGAGTCAATGTCAGAAGCACAGACCTCTGGGAACTGACAGTCACTCATATGGAAAGGTTGAACAGATGAGAATTGAAATGTTTGTTATGAACATACTGTAGCACCACCAAATATGAATCAAAAATAACACATCAAGAGTAAAATTTAATAAGAATACAGAGATCTCAGATACTCATATATTAAATATGATACAAATGGCTTCATATGCCTGTTTACAGAACAAGTTGTAAGAAATGCTAAACAAATACTTTTAAATCCTAAACAAACAGTTAAGCAAGCAAGTTTGAAAGCTCCACAGCTCTTTTTTCTGATTTTGACTGTAAATGACAACAAGTGTCGAAGTACAAGAAGAACCACTAACTATGATAATCTGAGAAGACACTTAAAGCAACTGTGAGAGGGTTTAACCATTTTAACTTCTAAACTTTGAGGGTTCAGCTGCACCTCCATGCATACGGCAATGTACTAATAAAAGATTTATGCTGGAATTAGGAACTTGCTGATCTGACACACTTGGAGGCTTCAGTCATGGCAAAAGTGCCATTAACCAGCATGCCACTTTCTCTCCCTGCTTCTTCTTGCTCTTCCTCTCGATCTGATCTCTCTCTTTCTAAGCTGAGAACATTAGAATGATTTTAACACAGCTTTAAAGGCCAGACTATGGAGCTCCTCTGAGGCTTATGAGTAACTTTGAAATTCATCTCCTTCTGATGGGAGATGACATGCCCTCCTTTTCTCTTTCAAGCTAACACCAACCCACAAACACTCCCACTGCACGCACTCACATTCTGTCATACTCATATAGGTGATGGTCTGGACTCATTTCTGGCATATGGATGAATTGACCAGAGTAGCGTGCTGTAGGGACGATGACTATTCCTGTGGAAGCCACACTGGCTGATTGTGAGCATGCTCACTGGCAGGATGAGACATTATTATGGGTTCATATGGAAACTTGCTGCCACACACACATTGCTTCACCCTGAGGGCTTACAAGAGCCCAAAGCCTCGGAAAGCTCTTGTGTACTCTCTCTCTCTGGTCCTGATGTGCAGACAGGACCAAAAGGCAGGGGAAGAAAGACAAAAAGAATAAAGATTTTGGTTAAACCAGGCATTTACATTATTAGTTTGACAACTCTTGGTCTTATAAAGCCCCTTACCCCACTTCTTACACCACTTTTTGCAATTTAAAAAATTAAAATGAGTCATTTCTACCTAACTAGATCACTGTCATAACACAATGTAGTCAAGTTATTTCAGTTATTATAAAAAATATTTTTGATTTGTATAAAATTAGTTAATGAAAATTACCTTACCTATTACAATTTTTCTCACAATATACTAGGGGTTTTCAAACAGTGGATGCGTGAAATGTGACCAAGATGCAAGTGTTGCCTTAAATTAAATAAAAACAGACAAAAGGTATACAATTGTATAAAACTATGTATTTTCATAAATAAACATTTTTTGTAAAACTTTTAGCATCATGACCCGAGCCATATGATATTCTTGACCACAGCACTGGTCCCTCAGTCTATGTGATTTTTTCACAGATTTTATCATCTGCCAGGTGAAAATGATATGATTGCCTGAAAAAGTAATTGCACCTCTCATCAACAAGTGTTATTCATGCTTATAGTGCAAACAGTACTGGAGCTGGTGCAAAGTCTTTACTAAGGTTAGTGTAATGTTCAGATCAAATAAGTCATAGTAATTTTGATGCTTGTCCACTAAATGAACCACAAAATGTATAACATTGTGCTGAAGTGAACGTGTTGTGAAGTTCATTATATTTATTTTTATTATTTATTAAATTAATTTAATATTTATTACATTTATTGTTTAAAAGCGTCTCAAGTTATGCATGTAACCTGGTTCTCTGAGACAGGGAACGAGAAGCTGCAACATGGCTTGACACTATGGGGAACATGCTCCAGGCACGTCCAAGTCTGAACACAGGTCAAGATCATGTGACTGTAGTGTTACGTGCCATGAAGTCATTAAACATGCCTGCACAATACGTCATCGGAAGAAAGGCCCTGCAGGCAGGACCAAAGTGTGGCAATGCAATGCAGTGTCTTGTTCACTGTCTCAGGGAACATATGTAAACTGAGACATTCACTTTCGAGGAAACTTGATGCTGTGTCATGTCTTGATGCCTTGGGCAACATTAATGTCCACTACTCCACAGTGAGGGAAGTCCTGCCCCAGATGCTGTAAAACATTGGCACAAAGAACATCAGGAGCACAAAAAGAGACTGTCAACCCAGTAGGACCTGAGCGCCTAGGGATTGAATTCAAGTGTAAACTGTAAAATCGAATGTATGCAGAGAGGACCAGCCTGCTGTAACACAAACATTACTTCGAGTTGCCCTCTAGACCGTGCCTTAAATTATGCTACACTCGTGGTAGAGTGGCCTCTAAACTCCAGGGGTGATACTAAGTCACAGGCCTCATAAGCCAAGGTAACAACATCTGTAATCCAGTGAGATAAGCACTGTTTTATGACCACATTACGTCAGTTGCAACCACCAAAACAGACTAAAGGCTATGAGGTCTTACACCACTGGCTTAAGCAGTGGACATAGATTCTCAAAGCTCTGAATGAACACACTAAGTGAAGCCCTTCCTGTTCTGGCGACTTATATGACGGAAAACAGAAGGGCTGAAGCATCACCAGGTGATCAGCAGTAGTGGGCACCTTGGGGATATAGTCTGGACCCGCAAGGTAGGCAGGTTCTACAGAAAGAGCCTGTAGATCCCCTACCCTCTTGAGAGAGCTAATAATACAGCCACCTCAAGAGTCAGAAACTTGTCTAAGGTTTACTGTAGAGGCTCAAATGGAGCCATAAATAAGAGCCATAAATAAGCCCCTTAAAACTACTGGATGTAAAAGATCGACCTTCTTGGAGTTGAGTATCCCCCACTGCCCCTCCACTAAATCAAGCTGTGAACCCAACGAGTGCAGCCTCTGCTCTGTCTCAACAGAAGAAGGACCTGACCCGCAAGGTGCAGCTGCTCGGCTCCCATCTGAATTCAAGAGAGCCAGGTGGGAGCGGAGTGTTCTCAGTGGAAGCAACTTACACTGAGTACAGTCAGCTCTCTTGAGAGCTCATCTAGCATATAGCAAAATACATACTGTGTAAGTCACCTGCCGAGAGGTAGCGCAGGCAGGGTGGGACACAAACTTCTCAGAACTCATCATTTTATCTTTTTTTTTTAACTAGGTGCTTTCTAGCGCTAAAATCTTCTTTTTTCCCTCATCTAGACCTGACTTATGGGCAGACAAACAGGCTTCTTGAGGACAAGAAGCTGATGACGTATTTTGCCAACGCCTTTTACAGGCTTCATAGCGTTCAACACTATGTCACATGACCTTGACCTGCCTATAAATAGGCGTGATTTTACACATGTTCAGACTCGGGCATGCCTGAGGCCCGTTCCCCACAGTGTCAGGCCATGACGCAGTTGAGTTCCCTCAAAAAGGGACAATTTATGTCATAGTTCAGCTGACAAGAAGTGTTGCATATGTCTGTTTTACACTAAGATTCTTCCTTTCACCTTTCAGTGTCAGACATACACTTGCGTTTTCTGTCTCTCGATTACTTGACGAATCTAGCACATGCTAATACACACACACACACACAGAGTGCCTGCAGCGGTGCGTTGAGTAGACATTTCTTCCTCTCACAGGAGCTTGTGCACAGAGTGTGAGTAATCTGCTATGATGCACCATCTCAGGAGGTCCTGTGTGTCCTTTATATTCAGACACCACAACTCACGTCTTTGCATCCCCCCACGTACACATTCTATCAAACACAGACACACACCAGCACCACTTTCACACTACAAAACCTTATGTTTAGAATGATTGAACACATTACAGTACAGAGTGATGCATAATTAAATTGTATTGAACTGATATATAAACACATTAACGCTTTAGCATAAATCCAAGCTTTACTGTACATTTCTGCTGTTAAACCCTCTAGTCAACATGATCCCATGTGCCTTGCAATGTAATTAAATTACTGTGTAAAAAATTACTTTTTTATTGTGTTTCCCTTTCCTTTTTTTGACTGTTTTTGCACAATCACATGCAGATATATCAAATAGTAGCCTTTATTAAATGGAGTCGCCGGATGGGAACAATCAGCTTTAATTTGAGCAGTAGAGGCACTAAGCAAATCTATCAGCAGTGACTGGTGAGAGAAAGCAATCAGATTGGTGACTAGAAGTTCTCAAGAAATTCTCAAGAACTCCGCTGCTTCTGCACAATCACTCTTTTTCGGTCTGCCTCCCCTCCTATTCATAGGGGAAATGAGTGTCATCTCTCTGGGATTTACTTCTTGTGCATGTAATGTTGCTTCTTTTCTGCACACACAAAGCATGTAGTTTGATAAATTCTTCAAGCCAATATTGTTAAATGTTTTTGCTTGCTATCCACAGAGGAGGAGGTAGAAAAAGAAGCTCAACTTAAGATCAGTCACACCCTCGGGGCTACTAATGCATTAGTATGTAGGGCGAGAGCTGAAGTATACAGGTGGAGTTCGGAAGGTGGAGGGATGCCAGAACAACTGCTGGGGATTGTCTGTTTAACTGTTTTATTAACACCCTGGACTACCATATAAATAGCATAAATGTAAATGGTATGTATGTATAGAGTGAATATGATTCAGTACCATAAAATAAAGTACTTTCTGATATCATATTTTTTTGGATTGTACTGCCACACTGTTTTGTTAGGTTTAGCACTTATTCAGCACATTTGTCTTTGTAGTCTTTCATCTAATTATGTCTTGCATCTTACATCTGACTAAACGATTCAAATACCTGAAACATCTTTTCTTTCAGCTGGTGTTAAAAAGATCTCTTATTATAAAATGTGATTGGCTGCTGATGGTCACAGTGAGCTCTGTGATGATAGGTCTAATCAGAGACGTGCCTCCAGTACCCTTTAGCTGCATTCACCCCAACCTTTGTATTTATAATGTGCTTGTATTTATCCTCAAGGATATTTGCTTGAACATTTATTGAACAAGTCCCAAATGGATCCTTTTAAATTTTGCCTTGCATTGTGTTGTTATGGAAAAGACCAGTTTTCAAGCTCTTTAGCATTTCAGTTGGACAATACTTGTGTAAGCTAAAACTAAGTGAGCACTCTAACACAATTATATCTGAACTCTGTGCTCTCTCAATCTCTACAAAGACCATGCAACATATATACATATATATAATGCAAAAACATTAGGCAATACAAGGTTGTATATAAGCTTCTATTACATCCCACAAAATTACAGTCTGACAAATGCAAAATAACCATATTTATTTGATAAATGGATGCCACTCGCTAAGTAACATAATAAGGTTATGTGTAGATTCTAAACATATTTATTGTTTAATCTGCTCAAATATTTTACGATTATTAGGCAGGATATAGTATTTGTATTACATTCATATTGCTTTCTGAACATTTTTCATTTTTGTAACAGGTTTGCTTTAGTTTCAATGAAATAAGTCTGATGGATTTACAAAAATCACCATTACAGCCGACTTTGGGTTTGATTTTCATCTACTGTAAATGAGATTTTTGTGTTCTACCTTTAATTTATCTCTTTCATCAAACCCCATCTGCTATTGCCTACTCACAGACATTCCCACCCAAACTTACCAGTCACCCAAATGCTTTGCTCCTCTGACCTATGAACTCCACTTGAACCTCCAGTTGTCAAGAGGAACACAGAGAAGTTCATATATAATTACATGTTTACTTGAGCAAGTGTCCGTGGTTGCAATAAATGTGACTAATATGCCTGTATGACATGTTCATAGAGTGCAAAGTGTCCTTTCTGCTTCAGACTTAATGTACTTAAACAATGGTATCTTATACCAATCCCAGGCTGGAATGTGTTCCCAAGAGCAGCAACACATGGTGCATTAAGACAGAAGAATGAGCCAGTTAACTACACTTCTAATGTGTCAATTACCCAAGAACAACCCCACTCATTGCTGCAAGTGATCGGAAAAATGCGTGGGAATCATAGGCTACTGGTTTCCCATAAACCTGAATCCTGCATCACAACCGTATATAACTTAATAGCTAGTGTGTTGTACTAGTTTAATATTAGATTACTGCTAAAAAGTGTCTTTTTGTAGTCATCTTTAGAAACTTTCTTAAATACATAAATCATTCTTTCACACAAAACACTAGTGTAATATCATTAGTATTTGTACGTATCCTTAGGTTTATTTCTAGCATACATACATTTATTTATGTAGACACGAATACATATAATATTGACGCATTACTGGCATTTGAAACATAAATCATCGCTGTAGAGACAGAATGATTTTCAATTATTTAAAATGTATTTTCACTCCATCCACCTTATTTTTAACGTGAGAGCTGGCATGACAGTTTGTAAGTTTAAAGTGTCCTGTTTCTGGAGGCCCCCCATTGAGTTATTAGCTGTACAAACCAACTCATTACGCTGTGCTTGATGATGCAAACTGGTGTTTCTTATCATATTATTTTAACGTATTGTCGTATTTATAAACACAGTGCAAATAGTTTTACCGCTTACTGCAGGCTCAGCAATTATTAGAAAAACTCAACAAACAAGCAATCCAGAGACAGTCAATGAAACACAACAACAAGCAAATGGCAAACAGTTCCTTTGGGTGGCACACTGGCAGCTGAGAGACAAAGGACAAGACATCAGGCTATGGGGAGGGAAGAACCTGGTTTAAAGCTAGGATTGGGGAACACTGGGAGGGAGAAGAGCAGGTAAGGATAGCAGCTGGGCAGCATGGTTGAAAGAGGAACAGAGAAAGCTGGGTAGTAGGCCAGGAAACCGGTGAGCTGGATGATGGAGGAGGGAGTAAGGAACCAGGTAACCAGAAACAGGCAGGACAGTAATCAGGAGCCAGGGAGAACAGCAATAAAACTGGCTGGCAGACAGGTAACAAGGGGGTGGGGTAAACACCACAATGACACAGCACATGGAGCACATAGTGAGCATTTTGGTTTATCACCATCCACTGGTGCCTGTTAACATTGATGTTAGATACTAGAAACTATTAGAAACTATTTGCAATACACTCACTATGTGCAAGACACCCACTGTGAAAATATTTTATTTTGTGTAGTTTCTGTATAGTTCTTGCATAGCCTTTTTATATATTTAGCTTGGATTGTCTAACATGCTGATATGTTGTTTTGTGTATATTACGTCCACCTGTTATTGTCCTGCTCGTACCAGCTTTATGTTGTTAACTTACGTGTGTCTGCACTCAACTTGCACATTTAGCTCAGAGAAATGCAAACCTGTTCTACTGTATACTATTTGTTGTATGGTTGGAATGACAATAAAGTAAACTATTCTTTTGAACTACTATTTCAGGTCATCATGGTGAACATTAAATGTGATGTACTGACTTCTTAAACTGGATTTTTGGTTAGATAAATCAAGTGTGAACACAGGCTCTGCTGTAACAAAGAATCATGTTATAAAGCAGATAGCTGCAGCTCTGATTGGGTATAGCTGAAGCCACTGTAAAATGGCTTATGTAAAACCACTGAAGAAATGTAATGAAATCTAATGAAATAACTTGACACGTTTTCTTTCCTGGGTTGTTGTATTTCCTATTAAAACAGGAAGTTTGTCCAGGGCATATATTTTAATAGCCAACAGGCTTTAGATATGTTACACTGTACTTGCTACTTGCCTGTTGGGTACAAGGTGAGGGACATTCTTATTTTAGACAGCATACAGATGACCTCAAAGGTAACATACATTAACTAAAAGGCACAATACTCTAATTTTTATTTCATGGAGTCTAGTCTGGAGCACATCTGTTTCCCCACTCCGTTTTCCATCTTATTTTCCCCATCAATCATCCAATCAAACAGTGAATCAACTCTTTAGTTCTATCTATAAAAATACTCCACTCATCTTATTCTATGAGTGCTAGAGACAGACGTTTGCATTTGAAGATCTTGTGTATTATTTGGTCTTTTGGACAGAATAATTAATTCCAGTACCAATACAAACTCTGTCTAATACAGTTTCCCATGTTCCTGGCTTGACTGTAGAGTGGCTGAACTAAAATGCACACACATACATTATATTCTAGCGAGGTCAGCTTTATTATGGAAGTATTCAATGGGCTAAAGTGGATACGTTTTGGAACCCAAGGCCAGCTGTTTTGGTGCCCTGCTCAGCCTCCTAATTGGGCCTTATGTTTGAGTGTCCCTTGGTAGAGTGAATTAAAGGTCCTTGTGTTTTTGTATTGGAGCCACAGGCCTGTACGAGTGTGTGTGTGTATCTGGCTCTGTTTTGTGCTTGTGATTTAATTATCGGAGATAATTGCTTGGACCTGGCTCCAGTTACAGACGGGCTCTCTCGCTCTCTGAATTTCCGTGTCTCTATTGTCCCATACTGCTGTGAAGGGAAACATTTGTCTGATCTCTTGTGTAAGTGCAGTCATAAAGTTGTGGAAAGGTCTCTGTCTGAACTGTTTATGAACTTGGTTCCATCTCAGCTCAAGACATCTACTCTGTCATGGAACATTTGAACTAGCATATAAACTGTCTTTAATCTCTAACCTGTGCTTAAAATAGCTCTTGATGAAATATGTAATTTCTTGAGATAGTAACATTTGTCAGACACATGGAAAAATGAACCTGTGGGGACATGAATGAGTGCTATAGCCATGTTTTATTTAATACAGATAAAAGATTAATCTGTGATTGCCAGAGCATTTTTATGTAGGTGTGGTATTCTTAGTTTGTTTTAGTGTGTTTCTATGTAGTTGCTAGGGTGTTGCTTATTCTAGTCTGTAGACTAGGCTTGGGCTTGGGTCTCTTGTTACAGACGTGTAATGTTTCTATGCGGGACATGTAAGAGAACTAAAAAAAATGCTATTTTTCAGCAAGTGGAAACCCTGTAGGAATGTGGGGAGAAAGCTACTTACTGACCACGCCACATATAAAAAGGGTTTGTTGCAAATGGCAATTTTGTGTGGTATTCATGTAGACATACTCTGTGTCTGTTGTAGCCTGAAACCCTGACAACACAACAAAGTGCACTTACAATTACTGTTTAAACATGCAAATTTTGTCATTGTTTAAAATGTTGCGACTTTCCATAAGAACGAATAATGTGAGATCTCAGTAGTGTCTCAACTGTTTCTTCCTGACAGCGTCTCAGTTGCTTCTCAGATATGTATCCTGACAAAAAGTCTCTTGTAATCTCCCCTGGAGTTTTAGAAAAGTTCACAACAATGTCACAAGTTTAATCAAGGTCTGCAATCAAAAGTCTGTAATTTCAACTCAAAATGTTCTCATCAAATTCCACACAAGATCAAATGATCACCAAACCCCTCAAACCCAAAGCAAATAAAATACAGTATTTATAAATGTAAGTGCCCATAAAAATATAGTCATGCCACAAGTTGTAAGTGAGCGAAACTTGCAAAACTTAATTCATGAATTAATAATGATTTTACATTTCAACTAACACTGATAGCTACAGTATATTCCTAGAGTGCTGGCTCCCATAAGCAGGCATAAGAAGGATGACTGTGGCTGAGGTCGTCGTTGGGTTCCATGGGTTGTGCTTAGATGGGCTAGATGTGGTCCTGAGAACAGAGATGAGATGTGTTGGCAGGCTAAAAAAGTCCCTAAGGGTGTGTGAGGAAGGCTCTAGAGACCAAGGGGCTATATCAGATCAAACTCCTTCAGCTATTCCCATCACTCCCATGCCCACAGCATTTGTGAGGCAAGATTATATTTAGGCCACTTTAACAAAATTTAGAGAAGAAATCTGCTGGTGTCAAAGCACAAATTCAGGAAATTGTGAACTGCCAATAGCCATAGCAAAATAAACACAACTGAGATCTCTTTAATATCGCAAATGTTTTTCATAGATATCAATAAGATTAGATGGAGAGGGCCTAAGTCTCTTGCTTCTCAATGTTTTCTCCTGAGAAACAGACCTCAGTAATCTTACGTGTACTCTATAACAGTCTGTACTACTGCTTATGAATGAGCTTGTGTAAGTGTTATAACATGTTTGGATTCTTGTGTGAACTGGTTCTGAAGAATTTAGAAATAATTTGCATGTACTGTATACATGCTGATCCTTGCAGTAGTCTTGTTGCAATCTTTATGGAAAACCGTTTTAATAAATCAATAATCCCTGTGAAGTTGTTTTTAGAACAGCTTAGGGGGTTTCAATTCTGCTCGCAGCTAGCCTAACAAGGCACCTTAGCTGTAAATTCACTGTTAACCACAACTTCACGGAGCTTATTGCTTTAATAAATGAGTATCAAATGACCCTTTTCGAGTTCATGCATTTTAGCACTCTGAAGGATAGGGTAATCATTATTGGTTATATCTAAGGTGTTTATAAAGGGATGAGGCTGGGGCAATGTGGTCTCCTGAGTTTACACAATGTTGAGGAGATAATGGTCCCTAACTTTAACATTGAACTCAGCAGGAGACAGCAGGAAACTTCCTGTCCATACTCAACACACACACAAACTGTGGCCCCAAAATGCATTTATACAATTAAGATATGCTTAGAAAATGTATGAATTTCAATTTTTATCTAATGCAATGACATTCATACATTTCTAATTATAGTTTTAAAAATCCACATTTGGGGCTACAGCATAGGCAGGAACATGTGGTCACAATCAAATAAACATTATTAATGTGACCCTGGCTACAAGTACTTTCTAGATCCCATAATTCCTTAAGAGGAAAGGGTTGGTACTTGACTTGGAAACAGATTCCTGAGATTGTTTGTGTATTAGGAAGTGTAGCGCTTCCTGTGTCCAGTTGCTTATACAAACACACATATTCTCACATGCACATACATACATTATCAGAGAATAAATAATGATGCTGGTATCATAGAGCCAGCAATGAGCCTAAAGATACACTTCCAGTCCCACAGATAAGAACTGTTCACATACACCAACAAAACCTAGAAAGATAAATGCATGGTGTGATTAGTCTTGCTGTGATGTTTACCTTTACGTATGTGTGCGTGTGTGTTGGCTTGTAAATGTCTCAGAGAAATTCATTGTCTATGTGGCATTCTGTTGTATATATGCATTAATGGATGTGTTTTTGTGAGTTTAACAAAGTGCATGCGTGTCTGTTTATGAGTGCGTGTAGGTGGATTGTAGTTGGAGAGCACGCCAGACTGTCTCCACACATGGTCCAGAGCTGCAGGAGGAACTGATCATAAATCATCTCAGATTAAGAAGAAACCATCAAACCTGCCTTTGTGCTCTGGGCGACTCCATTAAACCCACTTTAACCCAGTCCAGAACTAACCCAGCCTGGATTTATTATCAATATTCAACATCCCACACAACATTTTTGCACATTTTCAATTCTAGCTTTAAACATAATTTAAAGTTCAGTGTAGCCACCCAACATCCATACTCAACAGAGAGCAAAACATTTGTTTTGAAGAATTTGAGATACAGATTTCCTAAAGAATTACTGAGCTATGATCAATCTTAATGAATGACCATCATCTGCCCGCCTTGCATTCAGAACTAATAACATCATAACGATTTAACCGACACAGATCTCACAGACATAGTGTGTGAGAGCAAACAATATATAAATATATGAAACAGCTCATTTAAAAATATAAGTGAATAAATGTTTTCCCTTTCCATGCTCAATCAGATGCTTGCAGCTGTGCTATTTGAGTGATGGCAGAGAATAGTTTCTAAGATCAGTCAAGTGTAGCCAGACTGCACATTATTTTGCAATGCAGTTGTGCACTGTTCCAATTTCCTCATCAGAATAAAATCTAACAAATGTCTCTAATATTTATGGGATCTTTTCCCTTTACATAAAATGGCAGTGAAAATACAACTGTATACAGTTGAAGGTATATTGTGTATCAGGACACTGACTGCCAAACATACCATATTAACGTAATGTACAATGATATTTACATGTAAGAGTGTGCAATGTTGTTACCATGACAAACATGCAGAAAACATGCAGTATACATACATTTTTATGGTAATTTTAATAATTATTTTATAAAAAGTCATTGGTTTAAATTTATATTGAAATACACATTTTCTGTTTTCTGTTTATATTGAAATGTAAACTATAATGTTTTGAAAATCACTGGGGGCTTTGAATTGCATCCACATAATATTCAAGTGTGTGCATTTTTTAGCACCTTTAATCTATTTTAGATTGCCTTTGCTAGAAACAGACTTCATAAATTTACATTTGATTAGAATTATATTTTGTATTTATAATTTTGAAACCTTGAAAAACTATTGCTAAGTAAAAGAAGAGTTTAATGATTTTTTAGAAGAAAAATATGGCCAGTTTGGTTTAGGCTGTGCTAGACTGCACTATCTGTCTGTTTGTATATTTAGAGATTCACTAAATGCAACTTTTCTTTGCACCCATTCATTTTTTGGCAGACCCTTCTGGAACAATAGTTTTGTATATAAAGTCCTGGCCACCATTTAATGCCAGCAACAGTTCAGTTTTTACTGAGCAGTTTACAGTGGCAGCATGTAGCAACTGGGGTGCCCTGGAGCAAGGCACCTATCCCCAAATTAGTATTACATTTTAGTATTAAATAAAATAAAATTGTAGTTTTAGTATTAAATTTGCATGATAAGCTTTACACAATACAAAACATTTTTCTCAACAAGATGCCATCCCCCACATCACCCTTAAATTCAAGCCCTCCATGTCAGCCCATTTTATTTTACTTTATCAATGCCCCTCACCTCGGCTCATTAATCTCTATGACTACAATGAAATTTTGCAATGCTTTTAGAGTCACTTAACAAATGAAGACTAAGACGACTCTAGATGCCTCATTGATTTTGATGTCTGAGGTTTGATGGTCATCAGCAACAGCGACATTACAACGAATGTGTGTGCATGTAGATGCGAGTGGTAGCAGCTACCAGAGTGTGTATCAGACAGATCCGCAGTGTATCAGCTTTCCAAGGAAACTCTGATCACATATAGATTTGTAGATTTAGATAACCTCAAATACAGTCATCTGTATCTGTGAGCGAGAGAGTTGTGTATGAATCCAATAGGCCCCAGAGACCTCTTTAGTCCGACATTACATACAATATTGGACATAGGACACCTTAGATCAAACTCCATGACATTAAAGAAACATTAGACGCAGTAGTTAAGAAGGGGATAGCTTGATCCATTTACATGTCAAAGATAGGGAAGTGCAGTCGCAACCAATTACGCTGGTAGAGTAGTCTGGCTCTCTGGAGAATTTTCTCCTGTCTTCTTCTTCTGATATCTCTGCTATTAATTTCCTTTGTTTTATGGAGGAAAATGGTATATTGCATTTCAATTTATAAGCTGCGGTATTGAGTTGAAAGCTGTTTGTCGCAGGCTGTATTTTATTCGGCAGGTTTCATCTGTGGATGATCTGATCTCAGTCTGATTGTCAGCAAGTTCTCCACAGCTGCATTTGCAAAATATTCTGACAGCTGTCTGAAATGTTTTATAAAAGATTGTAGTAAACAAAAAGCCTAGTGTTCTCTTAAAATTAACCTCTGATTTTGTATTATAGTACTCTTGGTAAAAACTATAACTGTGTACGACTGATATTGTTGCCTCCCTATGATTTATTGCTTCTTTGTTTTCTCACATTGTAAGTCGGTTTGGATAAAAGCGTCTGCTAAATGCCTAAATGTAAATTTTGCGCAAATTCTATGAATTATATTGGTAACACATAACCAGATGTTCATTCACAGATGAAGGTAGTGCCACTTTAAAAGGACAATTTGGCAACTTCACCATCCAAATAAATATATTTTGTAATTAACATTTCAAGTTTCACAGCTGCTGAATAGACTGTCCAAGTGTATTATTTTAACAGTGTTTTCTGAGTTACCTTTTTTTTGTGGTAACTGACAGCATGTCACAGATGCTGTCGATGGAGCTCAAAATATCTTACCCGGAATATTCATTTAAAGGGGTCATGACATGATACATTTAAGAGGCCTTGATACAATGAATAGATCCTGCAAGTTTCATAGCTTAAAATGTCCTTATCAATAACGAAAGCATTTCGTTATCGAAAAAAGCAAGTGAAAAATAGCTGAATTTGTGGTGTCACAAGGTAGATTCATTTTCATATAACCTGCCCCAGAGCAGGATAACAGCAGCTACTCTTACATCATTGCATCATTGGCTCTACCAACACTTGTTCAGTCATAAAGAAGCAGAAACGGTCCTCAACTGACAGAATATCACGGCATCACCCTCTTTGTTTGGGATTAATCCACTACAACATCACGCAACAGGCTGAAGACAATACTTTGGAGCAGCAAGATCTGAAGGCCTTGTTACAAGCAACATATGATTGTGATAGCAGTAAGATGTCAAGCAACTGCTGTGCTGTTCATGGGACAAGACGTTTGCTGATCATACATGTTGACAATTAAAGGATAACACTGAAATCTGACTTTTTTAATCACAGGATGAAAAACTGATTGAAAAAAGGCATACATTACTTCATTTTAAATGTTTTTGGCCAAAAAATTCAGTAATATTATAATTACACCACAGGAAACAAAATAAAATAAAAACCATGCCACAACCCCTTTCCTTAATAATCGTTTTCACCCCATGAGATATTGTCAGGTTTAGCCAGATTTACTCCAGCCAATAGCAGAGCTGACAGTGTCAAACAAGCAACAGGAACAGTATAGTTGAGACAGAGATTACAAGACACAGAAGCTAAAAGATGGTGCTAGTATTCAAAATGCTGGATTAATCCTCACATCCCAGAATTTAAAAGCTTGTTTCTGCTTTGTGGGCCCTGTGTGGAAAAAAAGCATGTCTGATAAGAAATTGTTTGCTATGTGTGTAATCCTGACAGATCAATTTATGTCCCTGCCTCTGAATGTCGTATATTTCACAAGAGTGCCGTAAGAATTAGTAGCATGGAGACATACAGTTATTATTATTATTCAACTGCAAAGTATATGTAGAGGATGAGACACAAAATGATTTTTGGATGGAGAGCCAATTCTTGTGTTTATCATCCTCAACTTTATTGTCTATAAACCTGAGATTTAGAGCTCCTCTCCAAATCTCATGCTAACTTCTATTTGTAAGATGTTTTCCAAGACATGTCCAACATGTCTAATGCCTGTTTTTTAAATATATAATTTAGTGATAAATCAAGTGCTGTAAGAGGGTCATTAACACATAGTTGAAACTCTTCACAGTCACTGATGTCAGATTGACCCACTAATGAATTGAACTGCTTGTATACTATATATCTTCAGTGGCTCTAAAGCATTACTGTATGTTTCATTGAACCTAGCACCTGGCCTTCAATGACACTGCTAGGGTTTTTAAGTTAGATAGAAACCAATGATTATCTCTCCAAAGAGGGCCATTGCTGTTCGGATCAGAAAGAAGTGACAAAACCAGCCACTTGCTCTTGATAAGAAGCTCTGTGGCTGTGAAGGCAAGCTGTATGTAGTTATGGAGGCTGGTTGTTGCACATTTATCTTGGCATCTGGATTGTTTTTGTGCAAGGGTATGTGTATCTGTATAACATGCCCTTCCTATTTTTGAAATATCGTATTACAAGTGGACGTAATTAATACATGAAAGGAGATTATATGTTTGTGCAGGACTTCATTAGGTTGAATCTGAAAGAGTCCTATAAGGTTGCAGACAGGGAAAAGGTTCCACTGATTACTGTTAATGAACCGCAAGGCTATAATAACACACACACACACACAGTATGCAGCAAGTCTGAACATAGATCATGTATAGTGTGTATGTGTGTTGGGGGACTTGCTTTTATCTGGTAATTAAGTGTATGCTTTGCCTATCCTTTGATTTTGTTTTGAAGTATGCTTTATGTGAACGTTTGGAATACCTCAAGCAGGCTTTCTGTTTTGTTTTGGGCTTTTGCCACTTTAATGGATAGAGCAATAGAGAAAGAGTCTGGGGGTAGAAAGGGTTCAAGCCTAATTCAAACAGTTTAAAAAACAATGTAAGTATTAAGAGGTAGTCTCATCTTTAAAGATAACTGTCGCTGGTTGCTTTGAATGCTCAGATTTACCTTTCCTGTCTAAGTGGGCATTTCCTAGTCAGAATAAAGGGCACTTATAGATGGAAATTATATATATATATATATATATATATATATATATATATGACCTTTTATATATGTACATACACACACACACAGTAATAGTATTACTATAAATAATTTTACTGTTTGGATTTAAACAAATATTGCCATTTTTGCCATGTCCTGGCAAAAAAAGACAAACATTATTCCAACGAAGTATGTTTCATGAATTTTACCTGCTTTTGAATTTTTTCAAACTTTTAAACAAATCTCTTACTTTTTTACTGACTAACTGGCTAACCATTGTGTAAATCAAGTTAAAATTATTAAAGTTTATAAGACTAAGTTTGACCCAAGCATACTTAATTAACACATACATACATACATACTGATAATAAAAATACTTTCTTAAACTACACCACAAGCACATCCTTTTTTACGTTACAGAGATCAAAAGGTAGTGCATTACAGGAATGACCCTGTCTGAAGGACTTTCATCCTTCATCTGATCGTCACTCAGTCCTCAGTATAAGTTTAGTTTAAACAAAAGCAGCAGACATCCGGCCATGGCACACAAACAGCTGCGTGTAAAGCTCCCACATCATACAATTCTCAATACAGTCTCTAATAGCTGGAATGTCTTGGATCTTAAGCAGTGACCCAAATATTTCCAGGCCTTTCATTTAGGTCTCACCCCAAACCAAGCAGTTGACTCATCAGTGTTTGTTTCCCCTAACCCAAGGTCTGCAGGCTGACCAGAGGACCGGAGCTTATGGCTGGAGAGCTGGACAGTGTTTCCGAACTGTACGCTGTGTCTTCTGGGGAACAAGGCTCATTTGCTATCTTAATGGGGGTTGTCTCCTGCCCTGTGCCTCACTGCACTCTCCTTGAATTGCAAAAAAAGTTTTTGCACAGTATCCCTCATAAAAACAGACTTTTTAGAAGAGAAAGAAAAGAGAAACATAGATACACATCTGAGAGGGATCAATGGAAGTGTCACAGAACCACACAAAGACTTGTAAAACTCTTGTAGGTCATACATCATCAACAATCTAGCCCATTATACTATACTGTGTCCCTTTACATGCATATTATTTGAAACATCTCAGTTGTTTCTCTTGACGGCATAAGGTTAACCTGTTAACAGCATGCATATCCAAGATTAATTACAAATCTAAGGCATAGGTAACTCAGGATTACATTTACTTGGGTCTTAGAATGACCCTGGGTTAACTGTTTTAAATATGAAAAGTTCATAGAATAACTAAACATTCTATAATGACTTGGAAAACACCCTTACTGTCAGTACTGGAAATTATTCATAATCACAACATAATGTTTGGATCTTACGTTACTTGTGCACACCTATTCCCTGACATTGGTGGATCTGCATGCGTTAGCGAGAGAAAGAGAGAAGGTTGGAAATTGAGAAGAACTACCAAGATCATTGGAAGTGGCCTCTTCCCGTTCCCAAAGCCCTGCTTTGAAAAGCAAACTTCAAGATGAGAGTGTTTACCTTGGCTAGGGAAGAAGCAGATCGATGATCTGCAAAGTAGATTTGTTATTGCCTTGTTTGCTTTGGCAGTCCTTGAGAGCAGCCCACTGATGGCCACCCCAGATGTCTACAGTATGAACACACTCATACACACACATACATATATTGTTTTTTAAATTTATTTATATATAAATACACACACTCCACACTTCTTGTCTCAACAGCATCATAATTACCACTATCTTAAGCATTCTCTAGAGTGGGTCAAGTTCCACTGTGTGACAACACAGCCAGGGTGTAATGGTTTAGTCAGCTAGTATATTTATACTTCCTCTCATCTCCTGTTGTTTGTCACAGGTTCTCCATCTTACCTCTGGAGATCTATCTTCCTGTGGGGTAGAGTTGCAGCTTTAATGAAACACATCTGGACCAGCTAATCAAGGACTTTAGGATCACTTGAAAAATTATAGGTGGCTCCTGTGGATCTTCTACAGAAAGAAAGTTTTCCAGGAGCTTAATTGAACACCCTTGTCTTAGTAGGAGCTCAGCTTATGTCTGGTAAAGAATTCACATGAACTCTGTCTCTCAGGATTTTCATGATTGTGTGTCTTGTGTTTTGTTTTCACGCTTTTGTTTCCAAATGGTTCTAGTCATGGTTATTATAGTTGTTTCATGTTTCCCTACCCTAGTGTTTCCTGGTGTTTCTTGTCTTCATTGATTACATTGTGTTTCCTTAGTCCTTTGTTCTTATGTTCCACTGTTCATGTTCATAGATTCTCTGCAATGTCTGTGTACCAGTTTTGGATTTATTTAACGCCATTATCTGCACATAGATCCTGCCCTTTGCTTGTTGTTTTTTCAGCAGGTTACAAGAGACATGTTCACAAGTCCCTGAGGTCCAAGTCAAGTCCAATTTTTGATAATTTATCTTTCAGATAAAAGTATTACAGTAAACAACAAAAAGAACAACATTCTTATTTGTTTCTGATAAGGTGATATAAATATTGATATAAATGCAGTAAATAGTGATGTGGATAACATAATGATTAAAATTATTAGAAGAATGACTTGACTAAGTCAAGTCTTGAGTCAGCTGTTTAGGAATCCAAATCAAGTCCCAGGACATTTTTTTTACAACTTAATAGCGATTCAGGTCCAAGTTGCAGACTCTATTTACCATCACTGCATTGCAATGATCACATCCTCATCATTGGTAACAGGTAAGCTGTAATTTTCATTCACTTTAAAAAGTATTAAATCCTCATGTTAGCTCATGGTAAACTGGATTTTAAATAGAAGAGAATGCATTGGTGTTTCAAGGTAAAATTAAGTTGTATGTTTGTGGGTCTAATATCTCCCCATGTCCACTCCAACTTTGACCTCCAGGGCTTACATGCAATGGCAAGACACAGTTGTGTGGATTTATGTAGCTTGTTTCCTCGCAGTTTAAAGTTAGACTGTCCAGGGCTTATGGCCTCTGTCAGCACATATTAAATGTTTATGCTGTTTGTCTCACACACGTCCTTTAATTTGAAACCAATTGACTTTTAGCCTCTATGCTAGCATGTCTTATTAGTGCTATACTACAATATTGCGACGGCTTTTAAATTACAACACAATACATTCCCTCTTCCTTGTTAATCAATGTTAAATAGTAATTAAAATTACATGCAGTATCCAGCAACAGTTGAACCAAAACAAAGTGTGAAATTCTCTACACTTTGTTTGAAAGGGGTTGACCGTAATTTTGCCAAATTGTGCATTAGACGCTTTGTGTCTGCAGGAATGAGAAAGCACAAATGAAATCTTTTCAATATCCGAGTTGTTTTTCTTCTGGATAGCAATGGAGATAACTGAAAGAAAATTAACACTTTTTAAGAAATTAAGATCCGCTTCTCAGATGAAGAAACAACTAAGAAGTTTATCATTATCTACCTGAAAACGTCAGAACTACAAAAGTTGGGTGATCTCTGGGTGATGAAACACAGGTTTAACTTAATGCCAGACTTCTGCACTCTCTAGTTATCTGCCAGCATATTAACGGAGGCCTGTAACATTCTTTATTATTGTACATTCTTTAATATGTTTAGGTTTTTGTGTATTTTTGTTAACACAGCTTGACGCATTTATTGCAGTGATTGAGGTTAAGCAGTTTTATTAAAGGTTGCCATATGGCAATTGAACCTATAACCTTACCTTTACAAGCACAGATCAAAAGCAGATTTTAGAGTTTAAAGTGCTGTGTATTTAGTGTGTTTAAGGTTTATATCATACTAACTTTCAGAAGCTGGTGACCACAAAGTCTTATATTTAAACCAGGGTGCCAAGAGGCTCTATTAGACCTTTTAATTTTTAGATTTATTCTAGACTTAGTAAAACAGCTTATAGTGGTTGAATTGGATGTTCATAGCTCAAAACATTATTAGATTTATATAATTTATTGAATAAATCAATTTATTCGACCCCTAAATGATTAATAAAGTATGTAACGATAACACAACCAGTACAGTGACTGGTTTTAGGGGGGTGAATCAGGCTTCAGACAGCATCCCAGATATAAATGAACCTTATAAGTGACTGACACAGAATGTTTACAAATTGTGCTCCTCACATGAATTAGCATGTAGCTAAGCTAACAATGTAATACCAATGTAATCCCAAGTGGACGTGGAGTTCATTGCGATCCTTAGGGAAGCAGGGCATGTTCGTGTTCCGGGGGCCCAATTTACAGGCCTGTGTAATACTGTTAAAACATACAATTGTACAGTATAATTGGATGATATTTTTATTAGTATATTAGTATAACTATTTTTTAAAATTAAGTGCTGCAGTAAATATGCAAAAAAAAAAATCTAGGCCTATGTAAATTTATAATCAACATCTTAGAAGTCAACATAATGTTACTCCTTTTGGGAACAATCGATAGCATGGTTATAAGATTTTGGAACAGAACTATTGTTTCATAAGAGCTTGCAGTGGTTGTTGAATATTGTCCATATTTTAAACAGATATAAACCATAAGATCTGGCTGTCGTAAAATACATATTCATTTATCCAAAGCAACTTAAAGTGCATTCAAGCTGGACATTTTATCAGTTTACATTGCATTCCTGGGAATCAAATCCATGACCTTGGCATTGATAGTGCCATTCCCTACCATTTTAGTTGCATAATACTCAGAATTATGTTTCTCTTTCATTCTTTCACACACCCAGAAAGAGTATCTTTCTCTTTGGATTAAGGTGCCAACCAAACAGAGTGCACACTGACACCTAAGGAGGCATATGACACCTCTTCTGTCACTGTGAGTACGTGTCCCAGCACTTCTCATCTGTAGCCCAAAGGATAGACAAGGGGCCTAACATTTGCAAGGTCATGGATTTAATTCCCAGAGAACACACATGCTAATAAAATATACACCTTAAAATGCAGTGTAATGCAACTTAAGTCTTAAGTCAGGTTTAGAAAGTCCTCTTCTGTCTAATTGTGAACATTTTGTCAGTGCTAGCTGTATAAGTCATATTAAATAATTACAGTATAGAGAAAGTGAGCAGGCCCGTTGCATGTTGGGGCTGCGCCGCCATCTCAGGAGGATCATCTGTTGCTGATACTGAAGTTAATATAGATACTTGCTTACCATTTGTTTAGTTTTGCCTTGAAATTAAAATTAAATTACATAGTATTGTTTGCAGGGAAGAGAGGCTATTTATTGTATTTGTCTGGAGTTTTTTCTTGGATGTTTTTTCTCTCCTCTTTCTGTTGTTGTAATTGTTTGCAGGTGAAGCTGTTAAAGAGGACAGACGTGGCTGTTGCGTGGATGATTGCCTCTCTACTTAAACCTCCTGTAAGCGTGGATTTGCATCTTGTTGAACATTATTTGGTCAGTGTGTCATACATTGTGACTATTAAAGAATTGCTCCATGAAACCTCTGTTGTAAAGCATTTTTTAAGTTGCTATTTACTTGTGTTTGGCTCCTATCTCCTGAAAATGTTCAAAGTGGAGCATGGTAGGGAGGTGGGTGCCTTTTCGTGTTTTATTCGTTTTCTCCTGTTTATGTTAAGTAGGGAGGAAAGTTTTTGTTGTTAGTTATGTCTGTTATCTGACTAGCACTATAAAATTAATTGACTTTGCCCCCTCCCGAAGATTATGTTGCTCTTTAATTAATTTAATTACTTTAATAAATTAATTCCTTGAACTTGCTTTCGTATTTTCTCTCTCTGAAGTCTTGGGAGTAAGTATGGGCACTCCAGGAATCTTTTTAATAGGATCCTTGTTAATTGTTACAGTGTTTGGTTTCGTCTCTACTGTTTGAATTGAGATCTAAGTAACATGCACAGTTCATTCCAACAGTCTGACATTAACATGACTCAATACTCTAAGAAGCCCAAAAATTGTAGAACATACAAATATTTGTGTGAAATAAATAACCATTTTTATTTGTACTTTTCAGCACTGTAAAAACAGAATGTTGTCATTTGCCATAAGCATATTAGCCATGAATTTCTCTTATTTTCTCTGTTTTTGAGTAAAGGGTTGCTGGACCGATGTGTCACATATGCACACACTCTCTCAGAATTATTCTTCATAAACATGCACAAATGCTATAGGCTTATGAGCTGAGGTGAGGACCATATTGATGCTGGCTGCTTTGGCGCTAAAATAATAGTTTGTTAGATTTTGTGTTGACAGAATATAAACACAACGTCAGGGCCAGTGAAACAGAGATAAACTAAAGCGGCCATTAATCATAAAAGAAGAGCGCAGCTGAGGTGCTAAAGTAATTAATATAACAAATAGTGATGTTTAGAATGAAAGGCGTGTCACTTTTCTTGTAGCACCATGAACATTTCTTTACACATTCTGTAATTTATATGTTTAGATGTAGAAAAATGTACACAGACGCAAGCTCTCTTCATCTTGTGCACACGCTGAACAATGAATAATAATGCTATTATTTATACTACAATAATTCTATTGTTTATAATACTGTTTAATAAATCATCTTTAATTGTTGGTGAACTTGAATGTGATGGGGCTGTTCTCAAAAATCTCCATTAGCAAGCCCAGTGCTTGTATTTCCATGCAGTTGCTCCATTAGATTTCTATATACACTACTTTCACCAAGAATCATTGCCACCTGAGAGGGTGAGGACTAACAACAGCTTGCTAGGCTTTAGCTAACTGTTTATTATTGATGGTACTGTGAAATATTTGTTCACCCCAGCCACCCTGTTCATTCATAACAGTGATGAGATGGGGGCCGAAATTGTTTTGTTTTGTTGGTTGCCTGAATTACAGTTGTTGGGTTAGTTAGCAAGGAGAGAGTTTGAATTCATGTCTCCTTTATTTCTTGTTTAAAGGGGCGTATGGCTGAATCACGGTTGAACAGAGGCCATAGTCTCAGCCCACAGACCTCCCACAGTCTGTTTATTGACTGCTTGATGCATAATACATACAAAACTATCTAGCTAATAATCACTAGTGAGAAATCTGATTGTCTGGTTTTAGGCAACTTTTATCAGTAGTCATAGAATGCCTGATTCTGAGGAAAAATACTTTTTAAAGATATTTTAGTTTGAGACACTTAGTAGGAGGTAAACAAGATATTCACAAGCTGATCACACAAACAGGGTTTTCACAGGTTATAACTGCTGTTTAAATGTCTGAATAGCTTTTACTATTCAGTAATAGTCTATTACTATGCTAGTAATAGACTTATCTAAACTATTTTAGATAAACCCCTGAAGAATATCAAGACAAATCGTGATTGGGCACAAGCCTTCAGAATAAGCTGCAAGTGGACCAGACTTTATTCTAAAGTCAAAAGCCTCTATGTTGAATTAAAGCTCCGAGCTGTTGGCTGCATTAGAAACTAGAAGATAAGTTCTGAATTTGCCTGATCTGGCGCAACAGCAAACCAAAGACTCAGCAAAAGCATTTAATAGTTAAGAAGAATATAAAACAATGCCGGTAATACTATGACTATCTGGGACCAATCCTGTGGGGGGGTGGTGAACAGTGCAAATGTTCCAGTACTTTGCATTAAAAGATGATCATTGAATGTCTAAGGGAAAAACTAGAATCTTCTTCAGGATCATTAAGGTAGAAGCTACCTGAATAATTGAAATTTAAAATGACAGCTTAAGTAGCAGCTGAAAATGTCCTTATTTGTATTTGAGTGCTCCAGTTGGTTGATGTTACTTAGTTCTGTGCATAATGGATGGTGGATGTTCACCCCGTGACTGGGTGATGACTTTTTTATTTGTGTTAACTGAGTGAACCACCAGTGTTCCTGTAAAATCAGGTTAGGTGTGTGAAAAACATATATATATATATTTTTAACTTTTAGAGTTTATGCTTCAACACAGCCCAATACTGCTTTTAAAATGACTTGCATGCATGTAAAATGTGTTTTTGTGAGAGAACAGAAAGGCATATGTATTGTGTAAATGGGATAGCATGTGAAAAAAGAACAGATGTCTGCTGATGGGATTACTCACACTCTCTCAGCCTAAGGACAAGAGAGAAAAAGAGATAGATAGATAGAGAGAGAGAGAGAGAGAGACATTGAGGACAGAAAAGTGTGTGTGTGTTTGTGTAAATGATTTAACAACTTGCTCTCTGAAAGCAGTGAAGGTCAGAAAGGATGTTACAAGCTGTCCATCATTCTGTGAATCCAGAGGGTTCATGTCCACATTAACATCCCACTTCACAAAAAACACTACCGACGGCAGCTGGCAGAACTCATTAAAGAACTGGAGTATAAGTCCCACAAAACAAGGGCTAGGTGTTCCCTCTAAACAGTAGGCTCATGTCTATACTGTACTGATCAGAACTGATGGTTTTGAATTCATTTGATATTTATAATCAACATTTTTCTACCACCCTGAATACACATTACTCTACAGCATTGCCTCCTCTACACAAAATAGGTGTTACATTAATTGGGTATGTTGCATTATTGTCATGCTGCATTAAAATTTGATCAAATGTCAATTGGAGCAGCTTTGGTTTCAGGAGCACACCTGTAATGTTTTCAAATGCTGCCTATGTAGACAGCTCACTGAGTTTTGCAACAGAGCCTATATATTTCTGTTGCTCTAGTTATTTCTCTCTGATCTTTTCTATTGTCTTATCCTAGCCTAGATCAAGGCCTAACTAGATCTATATGATCTATTCTCGTCCCCTTATATGACTAAGCATGTGGTCTTTTAATTGGAGCTTACAATTTATTTACACTGTACAAATTATGGCTGTTGTTCTAAGTTGGTGGAACACTCCCTTTCCTAATGTGATTTATACCATGGAGTTATAAGGAGGTGCTGACTTTACACTGTTTCATACTGTAATGTATGCCCTTTAAAGCCAAATATAAGTCATTGTACATCTGTTTCATAAGAAAATAATTATCCCTCGTTTAAAATGGAGCAGGAGTTCTTTTAAAGCAGCTGAAGTAGAAGTAGTTTGATAATCTGGGTGTTAATAAAATGCATTTTTCTTCTGTTGGGAACTAAAGTGCAGGACGTGTTGCTGGAATCTTCACACCAATGTTCTCTCCAAATCCATCACTTGTGTAAAGCTAAAGTTCTGTTTGGTTGCCAACAGCTGTATTGCACAAGAATAAGATGATAAAAATCACAGCTTTCACAGAGTTTTTTTTAATGCTTCAATTTATAGGTACAGTGATTAGGGCAGGAAATGGTGGGGAGCCAGATTTGTGTGCCAGATGTGAACTCATATTACCCAAAGAAGCATCATGGCTTAATGTGTTAGCATATGCACCCAGTCTCTAGATCACGGTTTTAATTGTTATGCTTTTTTAACCCTATGGCTATGGTAAAGCATCGCCAATAAGCCTAGTCTCTCTCTCACTCTTTTTCTCTCTCTCTCACTCTCTGGGAATTCTGGCATGTGCAAGAATGGTGGGGGTAAAGACAGTGGAATTTCACGTGTCTTTTTCCTTTAAGCTTTGCTTTTCCATTTCATCTTTACTCTGCTTAATTTACTGTTCATGTTTTGTTTTCTTGTTGCTTTTGAGGTTGAGGGAAGGTGTCTCGGGCCGATGCGCTGTCCTTGCGCAATGGGTTCAGGTATGTACCTGATAATGGGGTAATGATGAAGGATGTGCTGTTCATGACAGGGGAGGCAGTAGGCCACGAAAACATTCTCTCTGCCTCTTGAATAAGGCTGTAGTGTTTTTGTTGAATGAGCAGAATTTGATTAAACAGTTAATTGAGATTGGCCTTATGGAAAATAATGATATAGTGCAAGTTTCTCGCATTATATATTGCTGTTGATAATATGAGTGGAGTTATTGTTGAAAAACATGTTGTTTTTATTTTTTTTCGCTGAGAAAAATTTAAATGCACTCTGTATCCGGCCTTAGTGGTAATCAGTTTCTAGTGGAGAACTTGTGGTGGAAAATAAGCAGCTTATGTGCAGTAAAGAATGTAATGAGAAGAGTGTTATGGATGAAATGTTGTCAGACTGCATCTTTACATGACATGGATTCATGTTCCCAGGGAGAGTCTCTGTGTAGTGCTGAGGTGAACTCTCAAGTTCCCACAAGATGATTCCTCTTTATATACTTTAGAAGAGATTAATGCTTTTCTAGATGATACTTTTGGCAAAAAGGTTTTTTCCTGATGTTGAGAAGTTTGAAAGTCACTTTTAGTGCATCAGAAGAATGTGGGTTTTGAACTCTTAAGTGAAAAGAAAGTATAATGGCAATTAGAAAGTATAAAAAAGGGAAAAAAGAGAATGTTAAAGGCTTCAATTTAGTTGACCATTTCAGGCATCACATGGTGTTTCTTTCTGTAATGCTTCATTTATCTGTTTCTTTCTTCTCCCTCTTAAACAGACACATGGAAGTTTTAAAAGTAGGGTCTCTTAAAATTAATGGATGGAGGGACATGCACAAACATGTTCTGAACAAACATCTGAAATAATAGATCAGAAAAACTTACATCTTATTATGTTCAAGAAGCCCATAGTGATGTGGGTAATGCATTTGAATGGGGTCTTCGGTGGAAAGGGCAGAGTCTGTTTTATAGACAAAAGAGCCAGTACATGCCCGTTTTCTTGAAGTTAAAGCTGACATTGAAGGGGAAATTTATTACTTCATCAATGTGCATGCACCAGATGTAGGATATGAAAGATTATTGTTTCCTTTCTGTCACTCAATCAACGTTGTGTCAATGTAGTGACACTGGGGTGGGGTTCGGTCTTGGGAGATAAAGCACTCTGCTTATCAGAAAGTGGCAAAATTAATTTTGACCTTACAAAATAAGCTGCATTAGGAACTGGCAATAGGATTTGCATGTCAATCCCCACCCCAGATATCTGGGTTTAAAAGGGAGATGGTGTGCACTACTCATTGAGATTTGCTATTAGGAGCCCATCCATTTTCTTACACAATCTCTGCATCAGATGTCTGGGCCATACTTATGCTGAGGCGGTGTTCGTCAAGGGTTCATATTCTAATTGTAAAGCAATTAGATAACTTATCAATCGCAGCATTTGAGGCCGGGCTTACACCATCTGTTCCGAATGACTCAGGGATGCCTGCACCCACGACTACATCTGTGCTGTCCAAGGCAGACACGGAGATGTTTGTCATGCTTTCTTAGGCTGATGTGCGCATCAGGCTTGAGTGGAACCCTCCACAGAAAATTTGCAACTGGATGATTGGTTTCTTTCTTTCAAAAAGTACATGACGAGGTCACCAAATCATGGAAGTCACCCTTTACTGCCTGTACAGAATTATGGGTTCATCAGTCCTCACCAGCCTTGATGGTGGGGCAGCAATGGCATGCTTGACCTGAGGAACGCATTTATGTTTGCAGGGCACTGTCTCCTGGAGAAGCCACATAAGGCTCCTTTTCAAAAGCCTGTGTTCTTCACTGATAGTAAATGCATATGGTGTGACTAGACAGGCTGCCTCTGCCCTCCATGCTATGGCCATCCTGCAAGTACATCAGGCCAAGGCACTAAAAGAGTTGGACAAGGGTGACCTCACCCTCAGGGCAATGTAAGTCACATTGCAGGCGCTGGACCGGGCGATGTCAACCTTGGTTGTCCAAGAGCGACATCTTTGGTTAAACCTTGCTGAGATGTAAGATGCTGAGAAAGACTGTTTTGATCCCTTTTCTCAAGGAAGCCTGTTTAAATATGGAAGCGATTACACACATACCCAGTTTTTAAACCCCAGAGGCACCCCCTTCCATTTGATCCTTGCCAAAGCCAGCCCCCTGTGACTCCTCAGCCAGCTCCTTTTGCATCACAGTTGGCGTCCTGAACACCTAGGTGGTCTAATCACAATAAATTGGTGCCAGTCACCTGGCAATCGACCACCAAGAACCTTCCAAGCTTTCAAAGGGGTCCTGAGATGGACGACTCAGAGAAGCTTTCCATATAGACGGGCCCCACCCAGGGCCAAGTGGTGGCCGTATTCCACTTTTTGGGCTTGTCCCAAAGGGTGGTGTCTTACCATCTGGCCTGTCAGATCAAGGCATAGTCATCAAATCATCTATTTATGTTCTGTTGCAATGCAATGCCAAAAGGCTGTGCATTGCAGCCAATCCTAGATCTGTGCATATTAAACTGGACTCTTCACAGACTCCTCTTCGAGATGTTCATGCAGAAGCGCATTCTGACGTGTGTGCAGCATCTAGATGGGTTCACGGCCATGGACCTAAAAGACACATACTTTCATGTCTTAATTTTATCTTAACACAGGTCCTTTTTCCAGTTTGCTTTCAAGCATTGAGCATTTCAGTACAGGGTCCTCCCGTTTGGTCTGTCCCTGTCCCCCTGCATTTTTACCAAAGTCATGGAGGCCACCCTCTCCCTGCTGTGGGAGACAGGCATACTACCTCAACGACTGGATCATTTTGGCTCACTCCTGAGAGCAGTTGCGTGCACACTGTTTCTTGGTTCTCAGACATTTAGACCTATTGGGGTTTTGGGTCAACTGGGACAAGAGCAAGCTCTCCCCAGTGCAAAGCATCTCTTTTCTTGGGATGGAGTAGGACTCCGTCACCGTGACAGCACACCTTACTTAGGAGCATGTCCAATCAAAGCTGAGTTGCCTCAGTCATTTTAGAAAATGTTGGTCTCAGAGGCTCCTGGAGCAAATGGCATCATCGACAGCAGTAGTGCTTCTCGGGTTGTTCCATTGGTTGCAGAACAGAATCCTGAGGTGGGCATGGTGCCATCCTGGACAGGGTTTCACTTGCGTTAGCACAAGTAGGTTGTTCAGACAATTAAAAGTGGCACAAAAATTTTCATGACTGCATGAGCCAAGGAATCAGAGGATAAAAGAATTTTGTTTCTAGTACTTACAAGTTAAGTTATGAGCATAAACGTGTGAAATTTTGAACTGGTGATGGTGGGAAGGTTTGAGGTAGAGACTCCTAATTGGCTATGGTAATATTTCAGACTGACCTCTATCTGTGTGCCAAATTTCATAACATCCCTATGTACTGTTCTATGGGCTGTTATAGACTTCAAGAGCGGAAGAAGAAGAAATATAGCTGCAAGCAGCAATTATTGGGTCAAGCCCGTTAAGGGCACAAAGGGAAATATATGGACATCACTGATGATGGGTTTGCAAAAATAGGTTTAAAAAACATAAGTAAAACCACTTTACAGTAATATGAAATTACTTAAATTTTGATAAATAGGTGGCGCTGTCACCAGATTGTTATGAGACAGTCAGGTTGTGGTCACTGTGACACACACTGTGACACACTGTGACAGCCATTTTTCTAGTTTTCTAGCTGAATGTTCTAGTAGTATTTCTAGTAGAATTGGAAATTTCTAAAATCTTTAAACTTAGATTTTTTTAAATACATTTTTATTTTTTGGTTTATTTATTAGATGGTTGTTTTAGGATTTGTTCAAAATTATGATAATTTCAGTTAGCATTTTTTCAAGTTTTTTTTAAATGAATTATTATCATATGCGTGTAGCTTTCAATAAAAATAATGCTAACTTAACACATTGGTCAACCCTAATCTGACAACACTTCTTATATGTTTTGATGACAAACACACAGGTCTGTAGACAGTTCTGCCCCTCTTAAAGAATAGCAGACTTGTTCAGACATTTTTATAGATCTACTGTTCTGCAGTCTGCTTGCTTGAGTGTTTACTAGATCACAGTAGTGTCTTCTCATCCTCCAGACCCTCCGTACTGCAGTTCTTATGTGCCCCTCTCCTCTTTTGTCAGTGTATATGGAATGTGTGTAGAGATCACTAGTTTGAGGCTTTCCACCATGTAACACCAGCTGTCTGAGGCTTTGGTGTGTGGCTGAAGGAGTCCAGACCCCATGCACAGGTGTAGATAGCCACTGGGCCCCACATCAAAGTTCCTCCAGATAACCCAGCAGTGTTTCATGAGGTATTTGTCCTCAGAGCAAAGCGTCCACCCCTCGCCATTTTCCTGCTTTTCTTAATCCTGTACTATCTCTGCTGACCGCCTGTGTCTGTGATCCACCAGACCATTTCCTCGCCTACTGTTCTTTGTTTCAATATTTGTCTTTGATTTCATTCACCATAGTGAGACAGGAAAAACTGATTTGGCCGTCCAATCATAACCAAATTAAGTTTCATTGAGTATAAATAAATAAAATTCCTGCTTTTTAAAAAAAGACAAAGAGGTTAAGGTAACACCTAAATGTGTTATTTTGTCATGGAGAAGTCATAACAGTTTAGTCAGATTGCTGTTGGCTTATTCCAAAGGCACTTGCCTATTTATAGTGCATTCTGATAGTAAAAGAATACCTTCTTGATTAAGTATAGAGTCATTCATTGAGTGACTTTATGCTACCTCCAAAAGCAAGAGCATACAGGATTTGTTCATATCACTGTGCTGGGAAACAAAGTTGTGTTATCAGGGTTCCAGGCTGACTCAATGAAGTAATCACTGTATTGCCGGTTTAAGTTAGTGGCATTAAATCGTTGTAAGATATTCCCAGATTTTTTGTAGTTAGCAACATTTTATTGTAAACATACTCATTGTGACTCTACTCTTTAACTTCAGGTCTTATTTGGACTTATTATTGTCTTATTTTGCAACTTATTATTGATTCAAAGTCGAGCTAAGAAGCCGAGTTAGTTAGACGCACAAACCTCTGCATGTGACATTTGATTTATGGATAACAGACAGCGAAACACAAAATGAAGGTTTCTAGAATCTAGAAAACACCCGTTTCCTTTTAAAGGGGCGCAGTGTTGCCTTTTCCCATATGTGAACAATGGGGCCTTTTGATTTGACCCAAATCAAAATTTTGTGGAGAGCAGTGGTGGGAGGGTGGAGGTCACAAGGCTTTAATATGCTTAGCATTGACTGTCTCTCTCTTTCTCTGCAGCGCATCTATTAGGGTCCTGATTTGATTTTCGTCTATTCATTTGCAGTCCCAGCAGTAGCGTGCAGTGGTCCACTCTCTGCTTCTCTAATTGGTTGTGTCTCTGCCTGTCTGTCATTAGATTAAGTCGGACTCCTTGTAGTCTGCGCTTGTCCTTCCATTTATCCAGTCCTAATGTAACGCAAAGTTCATTACTGATCACATTAAGAGTGCAATTGTAGATGTCGGGGTGAGGGCTCACGAGCACTAACCTGATGGAGGGAGAGAAAGAAGAGAATCGCCACCGGACAAGAGAAATGTTGCATACAACAAGAAGAGGAGAATAGTTAAAGATTTTATTTTAAAATCAATGGAAGGAAGGCTAGGAGTATAGGAGAGCAGGTGCAAGGATTGTGAGAAGTATATCCCCTACCCACTTTTGAAAAAGGTTTTATCACCCACGTTTTTTCCGCATCCCAGTTCCAAGGTAAATCCATTAAAAAGGGTGGATTTTTTTCAACATTTAAAATTCTGTCATGTTAAGAGATGAGACATTGTGTGTGATATTGTGTGATATATTTCCATGACACCATTCGTTCGATAATATTACATTAGTCAATGTAGTTGTCACATATGTTTACAAAGTTGTATGTATTAAGGATTTCCTGAAATCAAATTGTTCTATGCTCCTGATGACATCAGCATTTACATGATTACATCATGACAGTGTATTTATATAATGGCATCATTTCAGCTTTACTTATTAATAAAAATGCTATACACGTTTTGTATGTTTTTCAAGGTGGCTGAATGAAAAAAGAAAATTGAAAACTTAAATTTTTGAATGACTTTCAACCCATACAGTCTTGGTGTGGGGTTTGTTTGGACTGTATCAACCCATACAGTCCAAACTAAACAGACAAACAGCACCAGACAGAAGTTTGTGGAGAATAAGAAACAGAAACATGGTTTCCAGGCCAGAGACCATCAGCCCCTAGTGGTTTCATGGTATAAAGGTAAAGAACAATATAAACATGAACATGACAATGGGTCTGATTAACATAAACTTCTCCACACCACTATTCAGGAATGGTGAATGTTTCTGCTTTCTCCTGAGGCAGAGAAAATAGTGGCAGATGGTTAAACGTTTACTGTCTGTGTGGGGAGGGAGGTGGAGGTCTGGATTAAGAAGAGAGCTGACAATATGAGGTCATTTCTGTTTGAGAAGAGCAGAGGCCTCTTCCTTAATATTCTTTAAAGATGCCTTGATAACATTTACAAAGTGGATGATCCTGTGGACAGAACCTGTAATGTAAAATATTTGTAGGATTTGCACATCCTGCAAATACTGCAAATACTGACCAAGAACAATATGATGTTTGCCTCATGACAGAATATGCAGACATACCAATAAGCTTGTTCCACAAATACTTGCAGAATTTGGAGAATCTGCAAAGGGAGACGGTAGAGAAGGTGAGAGAATTTCCAAAAATGAACAAATTAACTGCTCCAAGTCTAATCACATTCGCACACTCAAAGTAACAAAGTTACACATACTGTCAGACATCATGGTTATGCTTAACAGAGCTTATTGACTGGCAGGCTTTAGCAACATCAGTAAGAAATTAACAACTTTATCTACAGGGTCAACTCTGAAACATTACACATTTGATATGCTCAGCTAAACTCACACAAACCTGTTGTTAAATTCAAAAAGTAAATAAATACATAAAAAACATAATTTTCAGGCCTTTTTAAGCCTGCCTTTCCTCTCCCACCGTCATTTCAAAGCAAAGACCATCTCTGAAATCTAGCCAGTTGCAATGAAGCTAATAGTAACTAAATCCAAACCAATCATTTTTAGTGAGGTCATCCAAATTAATTTTGTAATGCCTTTATGATTGAGTAAATTACTCCAAGTATGGTTTGCCATTCAACCATATCTTTACAAACTTTTGTGAGGCCCTCTCTGAAGATTTTTCATATGCTCCTTTGCCAGATCCTTACCACTCCTCAAAACATTTCATTCAACCATAAACTTTAACATTGATTCATACGTAACTACATTCATATGTATTCATATAAAGTTTCAACATCATATAGTTTTAAATGTTTGAGTTTTTTAATGTAATTTGACATTTTCTCAGATTATATTAGAAGTGTCAAACTTGTTAAGTTTCTGTGTTTCATAACTTGCTGGATTTGTCCTAGCAACAATTTTTAGGGTAAAAGAATCTTTTTCCCCCTTGAATTCACAAATTCAGATGTTTTATTTAGCAAAGCATAAGGTCAGAGCATAATTACGACTTGGTTATGAAATATAATTGGGCCTTACAAAATGTAAGATGAGGTTGACAGAGCACGCAATGAAACCCTCCTTTGTTATGTGCAATGTCTAATAACGATGAAGTAAGCTTTTTGCAGCACAGGCTATTTGCAATGGAAACAAATCTGTTCACATTGCCCCATCGCAATGTTGGGTTGATTATAGAAGTTAATGCAGCGCTGCATTGGCGTGTCTTGACATAGATATGCATCTCTGCTGTGGCCATGCCATGGCTGAGTGCCAGGTCCAGTGCTCAGGGCTTTCTGTGCCCATTTGCTTAATCAAATCCTGATTCAGTTTGTTTTTACAGTGACATTCATGCTTCCCCTGTTTTCTGGGTCCAATCTAACAATTCTAAGCTACTGTGTGACCAATCAGTGTTTGTATTTGTGAGTGTCATCTGAACAAAAGATAAACTGGGTTATTTACTGCAAAAAAAGGTATGTTGTGGTATTCCAAAAAAGTCTAAACAATATAGCCTGTTTATCAGCAACGTTTTTGAATTGTGTATTTTTTTATTTTTGTTTTAACCATAAACCACTAAATTGTTCGATTTGTGCTTAAAAACAATAAAATCATTTTCCAACAGAAAAAAGTTAATTTACCTAAGTAAAGTAAATCTCATTTTAAAGATGTTTCAATGTTTTTACTGGGAATGAAAAAATTAAAAATACAGGCAACATGTTTTCAAATGCCTGTTTTCCATATGCAATTAAATGAGGCAATAAATTGTGTGAACATGGACATGCATGATTCTGTGTGAATATATTTCCTTCCATCTGCTCATACTCTGATCTGTCTTGGGCCATTGAAAACCGGCCTAGAGCACTTTGATGTTCAATTTAACAGCGCTTGATGCACCCCCCCTCCCCCCCACCCCAACAGAATATCATTACATTCCATGCACATGAATTTTGACAGCCAGATATGCAACATATCTGATCTGATCTCAGTTTAGTGCTACTGAGCTCATGGGATATTTGGACACAAGATATTAGTCTGGGTCTGTGGATTAACTCAAAGCTAAGCAGCACAGGTCGCCCCATGCCCCAGGTCTCAGCCATGCTAGGTTTTTATTATAGCATAACTGAAAGCGGCTCTAGTTCTGCACAACAGACTTCCTCCACTTCCATCTGCAATGTCTGGAAGTGTATTTAATGATAACAATGCTTCATGCCACCAGCCTCATTTATGATTTCCCTCTTCCCAACAAGTATGTATATGATGTATCTGTTTCAGTTTGTGATTGGTGCCTGATGGCAAAGCTATGCCCACATGATCAAGGAAATAGTTATCAAATGTGGCCAATCATTGTAGGAGGGGTTAATGTGTATACATTTCAAACATTATTCAAAACAGCTTGGCACCAAGACCTCCTCTACTAGTTCTACTGCAGATTGGATTCTGTTTAGTTAAGGTCAATCACAGTGACAGTTAAACACAGATGCTAAATATTATTTAAAGGTAAGTATGTTATTAATATTAATATTTTTAAAAACCCCACCTCAATAAAAGACACAATTTATTGTTTGATTTTATGGACAAATGAGTACTGATGCTCTGCAACACAAACACAGCAACACTTATGCTGCGAATAATTAATGGCACAGAAATAACACTATTTTTGCCCAATTAATGGCACAGAAATTACACTATTTTTGCCCAATTAATGGCACAGAAATTACACTATTTTGAATATATTTAAATATATACACATCAGGACATTTCCGATGTGACAGGTGGAAATTTTGTACTATAATGAGCATGTTACATAATCCCATCCTACAAGTCACTGATCAGCTGGGGTACCACAGTGAAATTATACTTTAAACAACATGAATCAGATAAAGGAGGAGGGGCAGAGGAAACACAGGGGTGCATAGATGTGAGTTGTTGCAGAGGATGACCCAGATTGAGCTGGGGTAAGTCAGGAGTCAGCCTCAAGTCCCTCTTTCTCACATACTGGCACACAATTTGCTGATTAATAGCCTCCTGTGTTTCCTTTTGATCTCAGGCTCAGTTTAGAATGTCCCCCTTCACGTATCTCTTTCACTGTCACTTTCATTTGGGGCAATGTGGATGGTATTTGGGGTGTGTGGATGTTATAGATCTGATCTGAGACAAGATTTGACTATCTTAAATAGATGTAGAACTAAAGTAGAGGATGCTGTTTTTATAGAAGAGCAGTGCACACAGCCTATGACACCTGGATGGAACGTATGTTCTGGTCTATATCACTCAGAGTTCTCAGTTTTGCAAACAAAAAGACATTCTGATATAATGTAAAAGCTGACAGATTTATATCTGCCTGTACAGGGCTGAAAGTGAGACCAAAAATGTATTTTTGATCCACTCTTTTGCAACATATCAAATTTTAAAAGTGAGACATTTTACTATTTTTAGCCTTTTGTTGCCCCTGTCCCAATGTTTTTGAGAGGTGTTGCTGCCATCAAATTCAAACTGAGCTAATATTTTGCATGAAGCTCAAAATTTGATATGTTGTATATGTTCTAGTGTGAATAAAATATGGGTATATGAGATTTGCAAATCATTGCTTTCTGTTTTTATTTACACAGCGTCCCAACTTTTTTTTTGAAACAGGTTTAACCTTTATATTTGTGTTTAACTTTTGCCAAGTGAGAAGTAGTAAGTAAACTTGTGTTTTGCAAAAAAGTGGATCAAATATACATTTTTGGTCTGTAACCTACAATCACTTTGCCACAGTTTAATAGCTCATCACACAGCCCAACACTCCGAAACCTGAGCTGCCTATATTTGAGAATAACATTTATCCTAGAGCTCAGTGAATGTTTAAATGGGATTTCTACTTTACAGTTATGACCTTTCAATGGCACCATCAGAGCCCAAGGTGACCTAACATAATGTTGAATGTGTCCCAGGTGTGGACTGTGACCAGGGAGGTGAAAACAGCCAAGACTGATGTTTCCCTTTCTGCCTGCTCACTGCTCTGATGTTGCTGGGATTGAGCTGGTCATTTAGAGGTTGAGAATGTGGCCAGAGAAAATGCAGAACACCTCTTGTATCCTTTTTGTGTGCTTTTCTGTCTTTCTTTGATTTTATGTCTCTCCTTGTTTCCTGTGTTTTTGTACCTTTGTCTTCAAACAGTCACTGTAAAGTTTATTAAGGGCAATGTGGGAGGAGAACAGAGTTATATTTTGCTCTTAAGCTGTGAAACAAAACAAACAGCTTTACTTGTCATGGCAAATAAAAGAAAAGATAAGAAGAGAGGAGGTGCAAGTAATGTTCCATAACTCTGTAATGTCTTCCCTACCCCTCAACTCAACTCATATGGCTTTAATTACAAGTTATTTCTTCCGGTTTCCGGGGAGCCATTACTCTTGTGTGGGGCCTCTGAGATCACTTCCTAGATGAGAAATGTACTGTCATATGCCTGTAGACTACACAAATACAGACAGGAAGTATGTGTGTGAATATTGTTTTTAACAAAAAGCAACACAAACAGTTGGCCAGTTGCTTACTTGTAACCAGACGGTTGCCGTTCCAATGCTTGCAGGTATCAACTAAGGTGCCCTTGAGCAAGGCACCTAACCCCTGATTGCTCCCCAGGTGCAGCAGTGCTGCCCACTGCTCTGTGTGTGTGTGTTCACTCCTCACCGGTGATGGGTTAAATGCAGATGGTCATCCCCAGGGTACCTTCCATAAAGTTGTGACCATAAAGGCTCCTGGGGCCCTGGGGCCTTGTCCTGGCTGGTCCTCAGCTTTACACCTTGCTTCTCCTGCTCCTGGCTTTCCCATAGCTCCTCCCACCCTCCACTCACACTTGGACTTTATTATTTACATTACTTATTTTGCCATAGAAGATGGGGACCTAGGTGAAGCCAATGAGCCGAAGAGCCCATGCAACACTGATGGTACTCAAGACTGAGGTAAGGGCCACAGTGATGAGTGGAGATGGAGGCGGAGCTGGTGAGACCGAGGATGAAGGTGGAGCCAGGGGGAAGGGGGAGCCAGATGGAGCTAAAGGCGCAGACAGGACAATGTCTGCCCAAAATAGATCTGGAGTTGTATGGCTGATGGTTTCTGGTGGAGCTGAGGGAGAGATGAGCCATGACAGAGCCAACATATCGACAGGCTGAAGCAATGGGTTCAGAGGCTGGAGGTCTCTGGGCTAGACAGAGCTGGTGGCCTGAAGACTCAAGGCATATTCTCACAGCCAAGTGTAGAAGATGAAAAGAATGTGAAGGAAACCAGCGGAGGTGGGGATAAAAAACTGGCATCAGAGGAGGTGAGAGAGGGAGGTTGGGAGGTATCACTACCAACATGGAGCAGTATGGAATCAGCAGGGAAACAGGAGATTCAGGGCTGGGTGGAACCAGTGGATGGAACCAGTGGGGAAACAGGAGATTAATGGGCTCATGGCTCACACACCTGGTCAGACTCTCTGAGGGGCGCAGGCTCCAGGCCAATTTCCATCGTGGCAGGCCAGTCTCCCTTGTCTGCAGTGGGCTCTTAAACCATCTCAGTAAGGTTGCTTGCTGGTGGTGGAAGGCTAGTCTATAGTGGTGTTGGAGTGGGGCTGGTGAAGATGTCATACTCCAAGACAAATAACATAAATGTACACTGGTGTTTGTATTAACCATCCAATGTTTCAGATATTTGTAAAAGAAAAAGATTTAAAAAACTGTGACCAGTGTGAAAACCTACATCATACATCATGCTGTGACCTTTTCAGATGGATAATAGCAGTGTTGCATATCTCATTTTGTACAATAAAGCTTTAAAGTGACAAAAACAATAACAGTGCATGCAGACTGAAATAAAAAAATGTGATATCAAACCTGGTTACTGTCCATATTTGTAGTGAATTTTCCAGGCTTCCAAGATATCAGGCCTGTCTCCAGCCTAACACTGTGGGAGTTTTGGTTTCTTGCCACTGTCGTCTTTGGCTTGCTCACTGAGAGACTACTGACATATGTTAAGAGACATACACTTTGGTAATATCACTTTAAATATAACAGCAGGGGTGCCATGAACAGATGAAATGTTTTGTGTTGGACTTGGGGATTTTAATAGTATATATTTTTTTACAACATTATAGAAACTAGATTCAATGCTGTTAGATAATGCATTACAATATGCCTTAATACAGACTTAAATGATCTTACAGGGTCAGAAATGAACTCTTTGTCCCGGGGAATTGATAAAATGTTATCAGCATTAACAAAAGCCATCTTTACACTGCAGAAGCTGCATCTGACATGACATTTATGTTTTATACATACTTATGTTTATTTACAGACTGTTTGATGCTGCTCCATTGTGACAAATGCATTTACATAACAATTGCACAATATTATGAGGTTGATTTCATTATAAATACATAATGTATATAGATAATATATTTTATAAAAAAGCCAAAAATATTGTTTAGGGCTGATACCTCTTTTTATTTACACAGAACCAAATATAACCAGCAACAGCATATCAGATGTTATTAATATAAAAAACAGGCATTACAGAGGGCAAGATTAAAACAAAAATCATTATTGTTTATTATTGCCCTTGTCATTGTCATCATGGCTATTGATGTCAGTTAATAAAATAAATTAAAAACGTTTATATTCCTATAGGCAACACAGAATAACACAAGCAGAGAACTGTTTGTAAATTATCAGGACTTTGCTTTGCTTCACAAACAAACGGTTATTCAAACTGCGAATAAACTGTATGCAGAAAGAGCCCCATCACTGAAGCGGTCAATGGCTTCTGTAATTGCGCAAAAACTCCCGTTATAAAGTCGCGCAATTCATTCAAGTTTTCTGCTTAGATGTTGATCAATTAAATGTTACATTTTTGTTGTGTGTTTATTTTAATCAGATTTGTACGTGAACCCTGTAGGAACCCTACAGAGGAGCCTAGATTTAATCATGAATCGTTTGGAGAACACCAGTTGTAAAATGATCTTATACTATAAAGGTGGATGGAGATCCTGTAGTATGAGAGAACCTGTCATAACTTGTTGGAAAATGTATTAAACAGATGTTTCGATAATTAAACTTTTTAAATTTTTAATGTTGTTGCACATTAAAGAAAGATATGCATTGTTCAATAAAGGCCAGTTATAAAAGCAAATGAATGCCAACTCTTTTTAAACTCATTTCTTCATTCTTAGTCACTTTTTGTCTTTATTTTGTCAATAAATATGTTGGTTTACATTTTATATATCATCTGCCTTACCATTTTAAAATTAAGGAAAAATCAAATTTACTTCAAATGTACAATCTTTACGTATAATCAGCATTAAAATCCTCTGGATATGTTGGATGTATCACCACAGAGTGTTAAAACTGACCCTCACACAGTGTTTGTGTAAGTAACACTTTGGTCAGTGTTAACACTAGTAAAGATGGTCCTGTATATTCATTTGTAGTGAATTGTGTTAATTTTAATACTCAATGTTAAATCTTCCAACATTATTATGCTGTGCGCTCATAACAATGTACGTCATCAGACTGTTCTCTGCCAATAGACGATTCATTACTTTTCTTTCTTTACGAATGTGTATGTAAAATATATTGAACACTGGATCTCAATATATCTGCGATCCTTTATATAATTTATTGACATGAAATTATTAACTATAAGACAATAATTAATTGTTTAAACATTTAAAGACTATATCATGACAGACTCTGGCTACGCAAAGTACGCAAGTATTTGCAAACAAAGGCACTCCAAAAAGATAACATAACACATTGTATATATTTTTATTAATGAAAATATGGTATAAAATATTGAAGTAGGTTGGATGCCTTCAGTAAATTACATTATGCATTTCATATTAACGTGCGTCACACGACATATTTGTTTATAATGCGATTCTTACTGTGACAGATCACGTCGTAATCTGTACGAGTTCAATCTACCTGTTAGAGTTGTAAGTGTTAAAATGTAGCAAAAGTGATTTAAAACGTAATAGCAGCAAACTGTTGCAATGTTCATAATGTTTCTTTTATTGAACGTCATCTATACAAAACCTTGAATTGCAAAATAAGACAGTTCAGAATAGATTAATATGGCATATCTGCATTATTACATTACTTATTCTAGTTCCAGTGTTTGCCTTAAAGGTTTGAAGGGTTTGTTTGTATACACAAAGGACTGAAGTGACATACAGATAAGATTATCACACATTATTCTCAGTTACTTCCTTATTTTTCCAAAGGTAAATTAAAAAAAAAATTGTTTAAAGTATCCAAACTGACTAAAGTTACTCTATAAAATGTATAACACTATATAAAGGGTTTTTGGATACTTTAATGCAAACATTTTACATATTGTGCCTTGTCTGGCGCCAAGAACCTGATCCACACAACAAAAACAACATTTTCTTCGTGATACTGTGAAATGTTAATTACTTAGTCTTGCACAACCATTCTGACGGTAGCTAAATAGCCTGTAGGGAATAGATGATAAATAACTTTCTAATTCTGTTCTCATTTCCTATGCAGTCCCTCTAACCGGACTAGACTGGGTATAGTGTTTTGAAGAACAGAAAGATCAGAGAAGGTCTTACTGAAATACTTCCTTTAAAATAACACCTGCAGAAAACAGAATTACCCATCGTGTAGACTGGATTTTGGTGTATATTTTCTAGAACAAATAAATGAGTAAGAACACTATATGGATCTTTGTTTATATAATTAACTTTATGAGTATACATGGTAAAATCATTTTCTCATGTGCTGTTAATCTGTGCAAACTTCTCTTTTGAGGCTTCCTTTCGACTGCAGACTGTATAATGGTTACTGATTTGTGGTGACAACACTTTCAGTTTCATTAATGATTTACTTTTGTCCTTAAACATTTTTAATATACTTCGACCTGGTAGACAAAAAATGTATTTTAGTATCTGAATTTAATTTCTATATGCCAATGTAACGATACACACAATAATATTCTTTCAAAACATCATAATGTTTTCATAAGAAAACCAACGAAATTGTCATTAATGTACCAGTAGGGCATATTTACTCCCTTAAACACCCTAAACAATAAGGAATAATAATTCACAATATAGTTCAGCAATATATTTTTTAAACTTAAACCTAATGTTAAAGTTAACATTAGTATATACACATACTGTATGTATTATATGTGATCAATTAAATACTCATGTCTGTTCTTGATGATTGTAAGCCTACCTTTGAAACAATCAAAATTGCACCTGCGTCAATCGTTTATACTTTGGAAACATTAAGCTTGTCCACATAAATAAAGTAAGCTATAGCTCTTACCAAAGAGGAATATGTGTCGATACAGCATTATCCAACACTGTCATTCTGATGTCCTTTCTCTGTTGTGAGAGTCCGTATACCCTTAACTGGAGATTCATCCGTAATTGTTGGGAAGTGTGAATTAAACACACTTTCCAACTTTCTTTTGGTTTCTTGAGCTCCTTGGAACTGTAACCTCAAACAAACTTCCATCTCTGCCGGTATCAAGTCAGCAGCAACCTGCGTCTCCCTCCCAGCACAGTCCTGTTTTGTGCTGTTGGATAGAAAGTCATTTCTGAAGACTACACTCGGGATTTCTAATTATGAAAAGAGCCGATTGATAGAGAGAAATAAAATGCAACCCTTGGTGTCACTTGGTTGTTTCTGGATCGAATAAGAACAAAGTTCATCGTTTTTACGCCCTCCAGAATTTGGCTTGAAAAGTTCAAAAAACACGAGATGAACTTTTCATCATTGTAGTTTTAGGTTTTAATGTTAAATGCGGAAATGTTTATTTTTTCTCGACCTGTAAGCCTTACGGAACATTGAGTGGATGGGTGCAAGCTGTGGGCTAAATATGGGTTAAATTTGTGAGTAAATATGAATTGACAGGAGTGGGTTCTTATTGTGTGAGTACAGCCGACTGGCGCCAAGCGCTCTTAACAGAGTCCCTCTTAATCAAGGATCTGTTGACGAGCCTCTTAAAGGTACACCACTGCTTATAAAGCTTTAAACTCAGTTTGTTACTCTGTGCACCCTGTCGTATGACTTAATGCAACCTATTCGTGAACAGTTCTGTGAAATATAAAACTGTACATGAATCAGATACCGACCCCTGGTCGTGCATCGATGTATCTTGAGTCTGTTACAGAGGTTATAAGCAAAAAGCCATTGTTGTAAAACCATGTCATCAGTAGCTTACCTCGGTTCCTTCAGCAGGCAATCTGGGAACTAGAAAGAGTCTCTCGACAGCCTGCCTCCGTTTCTCTTCGCCTTACCATTATACTCAATGTAACCAGCGTTGTACTGAGCTGGAGAACGATCAAAATGTAAAATTAAATTAAAACGATATCATGCAATATCCTAAAGTCAGTCAATGGTTCACGTTGTGGGAAAAAATCAAGCAAATTTGTCGGCTTCGTTATCAATTGCTTTAACTGCGTTGGACTATCAGCATTTGCTTGATATATGGGTTGCTATTAATAACCCACTCAAAACCCGTTCAAAACAGCGACAATTTATTAAAACAAAAAATAGGCAACATGGTAACATAACCTCAAATGGTAACATTTTGGGGTACATAGCTTCGAAATGTCTAAAGTGTTTTTTAAGAAACATAAAGGGGCATAAAGCATATGGTTTCAAAACTGACGAAACGTAAAACACAAGCCGGGAAAGGCTCTTTCTCACTCGGCTGCCCACATCCAGATGCCCGTCCTTGTGTTAGGCTTTACGTTTTGGGGGTGGGATCTCCAGCTCTCTACTCTGTCATTGGTGAATATTTTACTCTGTTGACATGTTTTCTTACTGCAAATGCTTCTGACACCTTCTAGCCAAACCCCCCTTTCACGATCTTGAAGCTGAAGCTGTCAAAACCACGCCTATGGAGCTCCACAATTGGTCCAGAATGCGTAAAATCTGCAATCAAGTCGGCTCGGTTCATTAGCCGGCGGATCCAGTAAGAACGGACGCAGTTTCAGTGTGGTCCGGGAAATCCACATCAGTGCTCCTGATTTTCCTCATGTGTCCTCATGCTTTCCCACTGTTTTAGATTGTATAGTGACTTGGACGAAAGGAAAATTGAAAATCTGCGCAGGGGTGTCAGTGCTGCTCCTTTGAAGGATATTATCACTGTACTGGAAGCGGAGCATCCTCAGCGGGGTTGACATTAACCCGTCGGTCTTCTGCTGCTGTGACAACAGCGCTCTCATCTATCAGCTGTAACAGGGCGACAGTCAGACAGGCTGGAAATCAGGACGGACAGTCAGCAGAGTTGTTTTAGAGTATTATACTTTCATCTAGCTCTTTGGATGTACCGATGAGAGATCCAGTTTTAACAGCGAACGCTATGGCTTATCACCCGTTTCATGCGCACAGGCCGGCCGACTTTCCCATGTCAGCTTTCCTTGCTGCGGCTCAACCCTCCTTCTTCCCGGCTCTCACTTTACCGCCGGGTCTCAGTAAACCGCTGGCGGATCAGGCGCTCTCCGGCGCGGCTGACTCTGGCTTACACGCGGCGCTGGGTCATCACCACCAGGCGGCTCATCTCCGCTTCTTTAAAAGTCTGGAGCCAGAAGAAGACGTTGAAGACGATCCTAAAGTTACATTAGAAGCGAAGGAGCTTTGGGATCAATTCCACAAAATTGGAACAGAAATGGTCATCACAAAATCGGGAAGGTAGTGATGTCTCTTTTGAGACATTATGACTTCGAGATGTTTGTGCAGTTACTTAAGGCCAAAAACATGGCTTACTTTGAAAAGATTTTGTCTGTTTTATTATAGAAAGTATAATTTTCCTTACTAAATTTTGTTTCATAAGAATCACATTTTAGCTGGATCAGATTGCATCGAATGTAGACTAAATATTCAATTTACAATTGCATACAAATTTTCTACTATACAGTAATAATACAGTAATATTAAGACTGTAATACACTAATATGTGTCGGCTGGGGGGCACCAAGTAATGTTTTATGGATTTATAAATATTGAGCTAAGCTGTTAAACTTATTTTAAACATGAAAACAATAAATTTGATAATAATAGTAATAATAATAATGATAATAAATAAATTGGTCAAAGAAATATTCTTAAAAGCTGTTGATCTCAAATAAATATTATGATTCTCGAGAGTTATATTGTCAACACAATGTCATGGTTATTCGTAATATTCTGTTTGTTCCGTCCACAGGAGAATGTTTCCTCCTTTTAAAGTGCGCATGAACGGCCTGGACAAAAAAGCGAAGTATATACTTTTAATGGATGTTGTTGCGGCAGACGACTGTCGATACAAATTTCACAACTCTCGATGGATGGTCGCAGGAAAGGCCGATCCGGAGATGCCCAAACGAATGTACATTCACCCGGATAGCCCGGCCACGGGTGAACAGTGGATGGCAAAGCCTGTTGCATTCAACAAACTCAAACTGACTAATAATATTTCGGACAAACATGGATTTGTAAGTTACATTAATTGTTGTTTGATTGTGCAATTACTTGTAAATGTGTGTAGTTTTTATGTAGAAATAAGTCTTGAGAATTACTGTGAGCAAACAATTTGCTTCGTATGTTTCTCCATCTTATGGTTGTAGTCTTTGACATGAAGAGAGGTTTGCATTATAGATACAGTTAAGTTATGAATGCAGTTGTTGAGGTTAGCAAAGAAATAAAGGATGTTTTTGAAGATGACTGATGAAGAGAGAGAGAGAGAGAGAGAGAGAGAGGAGGCGGTGGATCTTGGGCAATGTTTCTGAAGTAAAATGGGGGAAGTGTATTCAGTGTCTGTTGCCTAAATGCTGCATGGAAGACTTGAGGAACAACTTCATTAAATGCCACGGGGAAAGCATTGAGTATTATCCCAACAACAAAAATGGCTGTTGGGATAATTGTTTACCACTGTTTTTAATTGCATCTTCCTGCCACTAATGTTGTGTTAAGACAAAATAACGAAACCGTGTCAATAACAGACTGTTTTCTATCTTTCAGACCATACTAAATTCAATGCACAAGTACCAGCCCAGGTTTCACATCGTTAGAGCCAACGATATCCTGAAACTCCCATACAGCACTTTCAGGACATATGTGTTTCCTGAAACGGACTTTATAGCCGTCACTGCCTATCAGCATGACAAGGTAAGTTACTAGAGGACACGTCTGGCAGTGTTTGAATAGGCTATAATCACTTATCAATAATTTTTAATACTAGTGTGTTGTTACTGTATTTATTTATTTGTTTATAATTTAACAATGTGTGGATTTGCCATCGTTAAACTTGCCTACATGCCAGTCACAATCGATATGAGCTAAATAGTCGCTTGTAGGTTATTTGTTGAGATCCACTTAACAATTAACTTTCTATAATAAAAATGACATTTTAATCACGCGTAGCTACGACGTACTTTAATAAACAAACTTTTGCTAACGAAACAATTGTGAAATAGTAACAGGTTTTTAATGATTCAACTAAATTGGCCATTGCCCCAACACAATTATTTACAGAATAAGGTTATTTATTTGGTATATGCCAGGCGATAGATGTTTAAATGTAATGCACTTCATTTCCTTTCTCTACTAGATCACACAACTCAAAATCGATAATAATCCATTCGCAAAAGGATTTAGAGACACGGGGAATGGAAGAAGAGAAAAAAGGTTTGAGTGTTATTTTAGACAATTGAATTTGCAGAAAAAATATATATGCATTTATTATAGCTGTTATAACAGTAATTTTAAATTGCATTGAAGAAAACAATTAGCCCTGCCATCAATGAGCGTGGATGACGATCAATGCAAAGTGAACAGAGATGGAGGAGATTCAGACGCCTCATCTTGCGAACAAACTGCTGGGAGGGATTCAGTTCACTCGCCAAATGGACCTGTAACAAGTCCACATAAGTTCAACAAATCTAGAGGTAAAATAAACAAGACTGGATTTTTATAACCAAAATGAATTATGAATCTGCATTTTGTGCATGTTATCGTCTATTGTGCGTCCCTATTTTTAAAGCCAGAACCAATTTTTCTTTTTTCTGGCAGAGCTTTTGTTTGGGAAAAAGTGATAAAAATAAGCTGTATGCAAAAGAATGATGTTAAACTGCTTGTAAAGAATTGTAGTAAACTGCAAAGTAAAGGAATGATGTCATTCCATTTGCAATGACATAATATGCCTGACCATAGTTTTGTATAATTTGTGATTCATCACATTTCATTTATTCCTTATAATGTCTTACCAATTGCAGGCTAAAAATACTGAATGAGCCAACATGAAGTCACATTGCTATGAAGTGACAAAAATATTTTAGTTCTTGTTAACATTTTCATTATTCATTTTCCCATAATGTTGCATTTAATAGCCTAAGGTCACAGATCTTGCTTAAATTGACCAATTGTTTAAACCAATTTAGTCCTCATATTTAGGTACTTAAGATAACTATATATTATTATTTTGTCTTCTAATCTAGGTTAGGCAAAACCAACGTGTTGAAACTAATTTACTGATATAATAATAACTACTATTTTCTGAAGCTTACTGATGGACAGATTAAATTATAATACATTTACTGCAATTTTCATAAGGATTTAATATGTTTTTTCATACCATAAGCAAACATGTGCATTTTCATTTTTTAACAAGCCATTTCCCACATGGCTATTGCTTTGCAAGTTGTAGATTTTCCCAAACAATAATTAGATTGACAATCTAGCAAGTAGAATGCATTTGTAGATCTTTAGATTGTATGTAAAATTTATAAATAATTTCACTGTTTCTTTGTAAAAATTAGCTGATGAGAAGGATGCACCCACGACTCAACAAATAATAGGCTCATTAGCTAATAATCCATGTACATTACTATATACAAATAATTGCTTCTCTAAGATCATGTTGCATTGGTACTGTTAATTTATTGTCTGAATTGTTTGACTTTAAGAAATTCGACACCTCATTACGATTTTACCTTCAAACAATGTAAATCCCAATCATTTTTTGGAAACAAACGTCATGCTCATTGTGCCATGGATGGAATTTGTCACAAGGAAAGGAAGCAGATTATGGGGAAAACACATGTCTTTCATCACTGTTTAATCAAAAGGAGTGGTTGAAAAGTTACAAGCTTATGTGATATGACATCAAGGAGGGGAAATAACAATGAACACTTATTGCCAAGGAATTCTGTTTAATCAAAATGAAATAAAATTTTCTCAATTTATTTCTATTTTCCAGATGACAAAAACAGCAATGAAAGCATCCATGAACTTAACGAACATGATGACTGGCCAATCAGAGATGGTAGTCCTGGCCAGGGACCACCATCACCTTTCAGTCCACATGAAGACAGAGTCAAGGAAAGATCTAACCAAGAAAAAATAGGGGACTACTCAGATTCAAGGAAGGACAGTGACTCTGTCTTAAGTATCAGAGCTCTGGAGAAGGACAAGCTGGATGGCAGAAATTTGAATGAATCAGATACCTTAAAAAAGGATGGTGACTGTGTGGGCCTGAGCAAATCAAAAATGGCTTCTTACCTCTGATGGTTCAAACAGAGAGCCCATCACATTTTAATGCAGGTCACCTGCAAAGTCTAGCTCTATCTGGTTTACATAATCAACATTTCTTTAACCCACTGAGTGCTGGACAACCACTCTTATTTCATCCTGGGCAGTTTGCTATGTCTCCTATCTCTTCCTCAACCATGGGCATGGGACACTTGTTAGCCTCTCTGTCTGGAGCGAGCGGGATAGAGAATGGCAGCCTCTCCACTCAGAGTACCAGTTCACCCAGCCTTTTCCCATTCCACTTACCCCAACATATGCATGCATCTCAGGTATGATTGTTGCTTATTATATGCATTATTACTGCAATGTATGCCTGCCTCTAAATATTTGCTGACACATTCACACATCTCTAGATTAAAGTAATTTCCAAACTAATGTGCACCTGTAAAACACTGTTTTTAATACTGTTTTGATGTACGATTTCCATAATCTACGGGTTTAAAAATGTATAGCTGTATTTGTAATCAGGCCTAAACAGAGAGAATAAACGTGTTTATGTTTGGACAGTGTCAGAGAAAAATTACAATTATTTCGTCAAATTTAAAAGAAAATGCAGTCCTACCGCCTGTGGATTTTGATGGAAATGTTTCTGTTACCTTACGCACCAGTAACGCAATGTATTGACCATAAATGTATTTATTTTTTTTGTAAGCGTTATTATTATTATTATTATTATTATTATTATCCATATTGATCCGAAATGTATCATAACACTAACACTATTACTGATTTGATTTACATTTAGGATATCTCGGTGCCTCACTTCGGGGGACTGCTGCCCTACCCGTACACGTACATGGCGGCTGCAGCTGCAGCAGCCTCCGCGCTCCCAACAGGCGGTGCCGCGCCCTCCCTCAGCAGGAACCCGTTCCTCAGAAACATGCGGCCAATATTGCGATTCAGCCCCTATCAGATCCCAGTACCTATTCCCCAGAGCTCCAGTCTGCTAACCACTGGTTTACTAAGTACTCTGAACGTGGAGTCAGAGTCGTCGAAATCAGACAGCAGGGAGGGCAGTCCCATATCTGACCATCAAAGCCATAAAACTGGAACCAGCCTGAATGCAGGATCTGCCAGATCTTCAGTGAAGGAGTCCATTAACGAACTGCAGAATATACAAAGACTAGTCAGTGGACTGGAGAAACACAGAGACATGTCCCCAGGCTGCGATTCACCAAAGTGACCACATGCTGTTATAACACACCTCCTGACTTTTACAAAGGTCAGTGTTTTGCGATGGTTCAGATGTTGCGACATTCCTTATCAAGTACATTACATGCCCCTTATCTGGATTTCAAGGAAAACTGTGTCACCTTTTTCCGGATCTGCAAAAGCCTGCTGACTTTCAGACCTGTTTAATTTGGCGACAACTTTGAGGACCGAATTTACATTTTTTGTAGGCTTATCTCGTCTGTGCATCATCTGAATTATTGTCATGTATATCCAAACCATTGCAGGCATAATTCTGACATCTGAGGGTGGTCGACCTTTAAGTAGCTGTGACATGTTTTTTAAAATTATTTATAATAAAAGAAAACGCGTATGTAAATACGATGATTGTATTGAAGGAGACGAATTTTAATTTATTCAGTTCTGTATCTTTGTGTGTAAATACTATAAGGTCTCAGTTTGTTATAATTGTATATGTTTGTATATATATATATATATATATATTTCCCATTTTACAAATATGAATATTATCTATAGCGCTTGATAGCAGAAAACCGAAAGGATGATTGTGATATCCAGATACGTGAAGGAAATGCCACTGTAAATCAAAATAGCTGGTGACACATTTAATGGCTGTTTCATTTCTTCTTTTAAACAGCAATGGTCCATAGGCAGAGAAAACTCAGGTTTCTTTCAAATCTTACATTGAGAAAGTTTTGGTGTTTCTCTTATGAGACATATCTATTTAAAGATGTCGGTGCTGGATTTTCGGGTAAATTAACAATTTGGTTGCATTTTCAATTTCAATAAAACAAAAGTGTTCATTTAGTCGTTTGAAGAACTTTATTTATAAATCATATTTGCAGATAATAGAAACTGTGCTTACTCTGTATGGGCAAAAACATTTAAGGAATAAATAAGGAATAATTAAGGAGATGCACCGGTGAAGGTTTTTTTTGCCCATAAACAAATAGATAGAGTAAAGAGTAAAGTATAATAGTAGTAATTACTTTATTCACATTATTTTCTTTACATTATTTTAAATCGAGCTTTTTTAATGTGGAATAATCGTAAACATTGTCATTTCAATGAACTGAAATTGATCACCTTACCGGCTATAAGGTTGTTGCAAGCATTACTTTCTCTGTAAAGGCCGAAAAGTTATACAGCAAATACAGTTTTTTTCTGTAGACATTATAATCAACTCGTTTATATTGGCTAGCTTTTCGGCATTGGTTAGATAAAAAAAGTGAGTGAATCTCGCAGTTTTCTGTTTTGTGTGATTTGGCATCGGTTAAGATTCATCCATAATGTCCATAATTCAATCTATCTAATAATGTCTAAATATCTCATTACTAAAATGCAATGCATACGTGCAGATAGTTGAATTGCTTCATCTAGCTGTGCACCGTTCTGCAGCCCACAGTTTAGCTGATATAACTGCGCCATCTGTTGAGCACTGGTAAAGTTTGGACTTAACACGTACAAATAATTGTTCCTATTCAGTGCGATCAAAAATAAATTTGGTTTAGATGTATTTTGACAAATACCTTATATATTATTTAATAATTGCATAATCTAAACTTGCTGGCTATAATTAATAATAACCTTACGAAATGAAGTCTGATGTATTTAGTAGGCCTATGCCACTGTAAAATGTAACTAGTTGACAAAAACAAAACGGATTGCCTATTTAGCAAAGCTAAAGTAAAGTTGTAAAGTTCTTCATGAAGTATTAAGGTTTCAAAGCAGCTGTACATATAATGAAAATAAAACACAAATTTATATGTTCATTATAACATTTATATTAATAAAACTAATTATGGATACTAAGATTTTAGTTGGTTTGAATAAATGGACATGCATTAGAAATCTCTGTTGTTCCATGTAAATGCTCTTACCTTTCCCAGCGGTTATATATACTTCAGTATATATATACTTCTAAAACTATGCAACATTTAGTCAATTAACATGACCGGTGATTGGTATCATATTAAGCAAGATATGCTGTCCTGAAAGAAGATAAAATGTTATAGAACAAGGGTATAAGGGATTTGCAATAATACCATTAAATATCTGAACATTGCTTAATGAAAGATAATGGGAGATAAAGTAATAGTGAAATAGTAGCGTTTTTAGGACTGTAGTTAGCTCCTTATGCTAAAAGCAATATTAACAATTACAAAACCCTAAGCTAAGTTAAATGTCAACAGTCTCCCAGTAAGCAAGCCAACAAGGCACCAGTGGCAAGGAACCAAAACTCCAATGATGTATAAAATGGTGAAAAAACCTGCACTGTAAAAAAAACTTTGCTGCCTTAAATTTTTAAGTTGAACCAACTTGGCTATACAAGTAATTTCAACTTAGTATTTTAAATCCTTAGTATTTTTAAAGATTACAAAGAGAAAGTTGAAATGACTTGTGCAGCCAAATTGATTAAACTTAAAAATGCTGCTAAGGCAGCAAAGTTTTTTTTACAGTGTGCAGAAAACTGTAATTTTTAACAAAACAAAATCAATAATACTAGCTTAAACCTCTATGACCTTTTATCAGACCTCCTGTTCTTATTCTTTGATCAAGCATAAATAATCAGAATATTCAGGTGAAAAGGCTCATGAATATTCCTCACAGCATTTTGTACTGATAATTTTAAGTTCTTTACACTTGAATTTAAGTTTATGGATTTTGAAGGTTAAGTGTTCAATGAACTAAGCTTTTTTAAGTAAAGGTACAAACCTTTAGGTAAATGTCCAACCTTAAGTTATGTGTACTAAATTGTTTATGTAAGGACAATATATGGGTTTACATTGTGAGCAGCAGACCATAAATTCCTTTTAAAAAGTTCAGTGTTAATTATTCTTTGGCACCTTCAGCATCACTAAAATGACATTAACGTTTGTTAATTTCTTTTAAATCATTACACTTTCAGGCAAGGAAGTACAGTCACCAAAAGTGACAATATTTTAGTCATCATTTTTAGTCTTATGACATTCAGCCCCAAACAAGATGATATTGTATTTTAGTTTTTGGCTGCTCTCCAGTTTGATGCTCGACATTTAATAAACAAATCTTAAATAAATGCCTGACAGATATGATGCATGTTAAAGCATCTTCTGTGTTATGTGCAGTACAGGGATGTTTCATGTTTTCAAACACTTCAGTGTGGATGAGCAACTTTTGCAAAACACGTAAAAATGCTAGTGTGGACAAACAGCATTTTAAAATAAAAACAAATGCATCCAGATTAGTGTAGGCATAGCCTTAGACTGTTATTCAAAGGTTGCCGGTTTAATCCCAGGCATGGTTGCTCCAATAAGTGGAGAGATAATTAATATTGCAAATCTGGTCCATCACCCTTTGTCACCACCACTATAGCAAAACTTTACTTAAGAACTTAATCGTACATTTGTCTTACGTCTTAAACACAAGCTGGAATATTATTTTGTGACACTACAAATAGCCTTTTTGCAGCGGTGCTCAAAAACAGCTGTTTTGCTTATTATTACGTTGTCACAATTAATTTTGTGCCAAGTAACCCACCAACTCCAATAACTGTGTTGGGAGTTCGCACAAGATCCTCCATTTCCCATATGTGGGAAACTTTTAGCATCTAAATGTTTGCCAGCATTGGTCCTGAGTTCCCTCAGCGCCACCTTGGTGAACAGCATGATCAAAAGCAATGCTAATGTCAAAGCACCCTGCCCCAGTTCCCTGTAATCATTCCCACAATACTGTGGGCAGCCAAGCCACACATGCTCTGTGTCTGTCATTAATGGACATGTGTTCCATATAAAACAAACCTGACTCAGAATAGCCTGCCGCTGAACCTTACTGCTGGTTGCATGACAGAGGAGAGGCTGTCTCCATGTGGTTCCATTATTGTAATGTTGTGATGCTAATGTTAAATCAACATTTCAAGAGCGAGAGAGCTGAAAAGAACAAGAGAGCAAATGAAACGTAGAGGTATAGTTTAAGGCCCTGGACTAAGTGGGTTTGTGTTTGAGGGTTTTCTTAATTTGTGGCTTACTAAAGAGAGGTATTGACATTGAAAAGGAGATGAGAGGAGACCTGTGGGTCTGTCGGTAAAAATGGTAAAATAAAGATCTTATGTCTGTTTCTCTTTTTTTCATAATTTTATCTGGCCAACAATGCAAAGCGCTAGTTGTTTAAACTAGTAAGGTTCATAGGTTCACCATGCAGTCATATTCAAGTATCTTGACTTACTATCCAACAAGCTACGGTGTTAAACAAGCTACAAAACAAGCTGTTATACACCAACATTGGACTCATGGAAAAATATATTGGTTACCATCATTTTTTTTGTCATGACTAATTTATTAATGACTTGCCATCAACTGTATTAAAGATGAAAGAATCCCTTCATCCAATGTTTAAAGTGAATAAAATAGCCTTGACAGACTACTTCCTGGAGTTCCACAACTACTGAAGATCTTTGTTTTCTCCCACTAGACTTGTGTGTGTAGATGGGGGGAAGGGGGAAGTAGTCACAAAACACTGTGATGCAAGGGAGGTGGAGACCCAAAATGTTTTTGAGCACATTTGCGTGTATTGTTATAGTATATATCATTATTTACAATACACAGCATAACTTTAAATGATTAGTAAGTGGGACACCCCTTAAATGGGGTGGGTCCTGAAATAGCATCTACAAATATTAAACTAGGAAACTAGGCAGAAAATGTTAACTAAACAGTGCATGAGACCGTTTGGAGCGAGGCAGCGAGGCAGCGAGGCAAAGTAAGTGGAAAATTGTTTGAGCTTCCTTTCCCACAAGAAGCCGAGTTTCTAGGAGGTCATGATGAAGGGTCATCCCATTCTTGTGCCTTTCCCCATAATTGCTAAATGATGATTTAGCCCTTGTTCTGTAAAGAATATAGCCGAGGCATCATACTGGCTAGCAAGAACTATGTAGATATAACACATGACTAAAGTGGTAGGTTCGATAGCTTTGTGCTTGTATCTGATGGTGTCTGCATGACAATTCCAGTGGAGGCCAGGGGTAGACTCCAAGGGATCAAGGGAAGGATAGTATGACACACAGAGTTCAGTCTGACCTGGCTTCTGGAGGTAGGTCACCTCCAGAAGCTACATAGTTACTATCTACATAGTTCTTGCTAGTCAGTAATAACCTGGGAATGAGGGTGAAGAACACAGTAGCCCCATTAAGAGTCTGAACACTGTGTCTCACTGTTCTCAGCTTTAGGTTGTCTGGCTTACCTACTAACTGGTGTGTCTGGGTAGCAGGGTGCAGGGTGATTCTTCTTATAGTTATTTTAGGCTTATCATCCAGTACGACATAAGGGTCTAAGGATCTGTTTTTATTGTGCAGTGTCACTTTAACTTCAGCAGCTTCTGCAGCACTTTATTGCAGTCACTAGGATGGTCTAAATAGAGATTCTGCACTTGGTTGGTGCTGGACATGGGACCTGTAGGTGCTTCCCATTGTACTAACTGCAGCTTCCCCTATACCATCACCTATGCAGATAGCAGTATATATAATGTATGCATAATGTATATCTCCATTATAGTTCAGGGGTCCTTCAAAGCAAGCTGTCTGGGTTGACTATAATTTTCATTTAGGGCCTGTATAGCTTGAGAGTAAGTCTCATTGCCTGGTCTACCTTAGATGACTAGTTTGAGGTCAAAGGTTAAGTTGGTAGTGTATAAGCTGGAAGCATAAGATTATATAAGGCGGGAAACAGACCATGGCCAGGGGGATGCATGGGCTGCAGAGAATGTGGCATTGGTTGGGTAGGAAGGGCACAGCTTACAGGAGGAAGATGAGGAAGCTGTTCCTGAGGTGGGCATGCGGGTGTTCAGAATCAGGGGTCAGTGCTCTTTCAGATAGGACAGGTAAGTGAGGGTTTGAAATGTCCTCCTGAGTGTCTCCCTTTATGGTCATTTCCATCTCCTCTGTTTTTTTCTCAGCCTCCACTTTCTCCAGGACTGATAATGAGGAACTTCTGTTGTAGGTTGTGACCGCTGATGATATTGTAGGATGAAGTCATCATAGCATGCAGGGGCTGGGTTTGGAGGTGTGGTCACTCATGCTGAGGTAGTGAATGCAAACAGTGACAAGACATGTCCATTGGTTATTATTGAGTTCCGGCTTGAAGGACCATGAAAAGGAGATGAGAAAAGTGAATAGTCAGCTGACTTGAAAACAGTGGGGCTGTCATTTAGTGTCAAATATAATTTAAGAAGTATTTAACATAAACATACATGTAAATAGGAAGCACATTACTTCCAAACTTAAATTATACAAAATTATATTCAAATACAACATAATACAGAACTTACATTGTCAATCACACAAACAAAGGGTACAGAATGCAAGGAATCAATGTCACAGTCCTCTGCACTGTTTAACAAACAAAGAAAAGACAAACAAACCATGGGCACAGGTGCCTTAAAAATGCCTGTGAGGGTGTCCTGAGACTGGGTGGTGGAGCTGGGTGCTACAAGGGAAATAAAGGGACCACCCTATATGCTAAAATAAGTGATATTTCACTGCTTCAGTCAGCTTAATTGTAATATCAGGATCATTGTGTGCACATGTTGTGCATTTGTCTTTCTTAAATGGAAATCACCAGCTCATTTCTCACCCAAACCCTTTTTCTCAGAGTGAATATGTGATTACTCATGAAATCATTGTCAGGACTCTGATCATTAGCTCTATGGCTGCTGGAGCTTCTGTTAGTTCTGAAGTGGCATTGATTGTCAGATTTAGTGGAATGCCTGAGAGCTAGTGGGGTAAATAATAAGAATAGAGGCCATAAACAGCCCCAGCTGGAGCTCCTGCACCCATAACAGCTATGAGGTTAGAGAATTAGAGGATAGAAGCCTCTTGCCTTAGATCACCTGTGCTGTCTAGGTTAACAATGTTCTGTGTAAAAAAAAGCACAAAATAAGCAACCAGAGTTTTCGCTTTTTCCTTTAGGGAAAAGAGACATTTTAATCAATATAAAATTGCATTTTTTGTGGGAGGAAAAGAATGCTAAATACTGTTTAGGAAAACTAAAAAAAACTGTCAAAATGTTTCTAAATATACAAAATGTTGTATTACATTGCATTGTTAGACAAGCAAACACACTGTTAAGAAATCAACATCTAGCATCCAGACTTCAAAACTGCATCCCACATAAAATCCTTCACATTTAGAAGCTGTAATCAGTTTACTCAGCTGTAAAAAGATGACTTGTTCAAAAACATTTCATCACTTTAAAAGCAATAAACATTTTACACAATTTTTTCAACTTTTAACCAAAAGTTATGGATTACAGAGAACTGGCTCTCCTGGTTGAGACTGGAGACTCTCTCAAGGTTTTTCCTCCATCTATACATCATCGGAGTTGATTTCTTGACTGGTTTGGTTTCTTTGCCACTATTGCTCTTTTGGTTTGCTTACTGGGAGACTGCTGACATTTAGCTTGTTTTGTAAATTGTTAATATTGCTTTTAATATAATGATCTAATTACAATCTTAAATTTCTTTTTCTCTTATTCTCTTTTCATTACACAATGTTCAGATATTTTATGGTATAATAGCAAATCCTTTATACTGCTGTTCTGCAAAATTGTATCTTCTTTCCATGCAGCACCTTCATGTAAGCTGAAATGGAATATCTTTCTTAATATCATACCTGTCATCTATGATGTTAATTGACTAAATGTCTAATAGTTTTAAACGTACATAGTGTGTTAGTAGGTCTGGTTACATACCTTCTCATAGGCTTTGCGTGCAGTGACAGGTATTTCTGATGCATGTCTATTTCTTCAAACGGATCAAATGTGTTGTAGTTATCATCAGTTCAGTCAACCTTTTATACATAAATCAATCACAATCTTAGTATCCCTAATTAGTTTTTCTAATATGCATCTTATAATGAACAATCAAATTTGCAATAATACCATGTGTTGTGTATTCAATGTGTTGTAACATATTTCATAATTTTCCTGTTTTCTGTGTTTTTTTCATTATATGTAAAGCGGCTTTGAAACCATGCAACATTATAAGAAGTGCTATATATATATATATATATATATATATATATGTAGCTTTCACAAGCTACTGTCTTTACATTATTGTTTACAACCTTTAAAGTATTTAGGAAAACATAGTAACTTCTCCAAGTTTGCTGAGAGTGAATTTACAAACACTGTTACATTGTAGAATTAGTTGATTGTACCTGATTGATACTACAAAAATAGATTTAAAGAAGTTAAACTTTTAAACTTCAAAGCACTCAATTATGGGTATGTATTATATCAGGTTATGCAGCCATGTGTAAATCTTCACATTTCACTATTAGGGTAAATTAGTTTGGCAGTGAACAATGCCACAATGAAACTGTTAGGACTGCTACTCACTTGACATTGTGGTTAGAAAGAAGTGGGGTTAGTGTAATCTCAGTATTACCTCAGAAAACTCTATACTCCCTATACTCACCTCTATACTGACCTCTATACTGACCTCTGTACTGGACTCTATACTCAACTCTATACTGGACTCTATACTCACTTCTATACTCACCTCTATACTCACCTGTATACTGGACTCTATACTCACCTGTATACTGGACTTTATACTCACTTCTATACTCACCTCTATACTCACCTGTATACTGGACTCTATACTCACCTCTATACTCACCTGTATACTGGACTCTATACTCACCTCTATACTCACTTCTATACTCACCTGTATACTGGACTCTATACTCACCTGTATACTGGACTTTATACTCACTTCTATACTTACCTCTATACTCACCTGTATACTGAACTCTATACTCACCTCTATACTCATCTCTATACTCACCTCTATACTCACCTCTATTCAGGAAGCACTTTGTTGAATGACAGCAGATCAGGTGTTTGCTACTCAAGTGTTTCCTTTGACAAATGGGGATGGAAGCAGATTGAATCAAGGACTGAAGAGAGACTACATCCAAATGGATTAAGCATTAGGCCAAACATGAATATTTGTCTAAATGAAACCACAAAGTTTTCAGGGCAACTTTGTTTGAAAATATGTCTGGACCCACACAGAATCTGCTTGCACATAACCCAGCAGATCTGCTACCTGCTACTCTTGCATGTTTATTACATGTATTGTAAAAGCGTGATGCTTTTTGCAACCACCAACTGCAGCTCCATTTAATATATTTCAGCAAGAAAAGTCTGCAACTATATAAAGACTAAAATCCAAGTGCAAGAAGATATAGACATACCTTACTCTGAATATTGTGGCAAGTTAGCATAGCTGGCTAAACTGCCTGTGTTGGACTAAACAGCTGGTTTAAACAACTGTTATAGGGACATGCTTTGTTTCAGATACCTTCAGCTTTTCTGACCACAGTTACTTTGTAATCACCTAAAGCTGGTGCATGAAGTCAAACCAGGGGATTTATTGCCTCATCCCTGGCTTAAGAAGGATCTTATCTGAGGGATAAGCCACAGCTTAAGGTCTAACAGCTTCATCCAAGCTGCTCCCATACGAGACAGATCTCAGGCAGCCACTGTGTGTGATCTCATCAAGCTCTTAGATCTTGGAGGACAGACACTCTGGCCAGACAGTCTACTTGTGGACTGCTTTAGATCCTTTACAAGTTCATATGGTTTAGGTGTATTTGAATATCCTTGTGTTTACTCAGAGGTCACTCTTTCAAAGCTTAGGGGAGTTAATGGAGTTTTCAATAAAGATTTATTAAACTTTTATGTTTTTTCTAAATTACTCAGAAGAGGTAAATGGAGGCTTATCTTTGATGTATCTTGTCAAATCTGAGCACAGACTAGAGAAGACACGTAAGATTACCTGGGTCTTTTCTCAGGACATAAGAAGCAGGAACCATAAGCAAATAATTATTCACTTGCTCTTAATTGTCTCTTATTCTCATTTCTCTCTAGGAGAAACAATTTGGATTTAAAATCTCATTAAGGTGTTATTTTTAATTTATTTCCTATAGGTGTTAATAGTTACAAAAAAGGTAGCAAAACTGCATGTGAACTGAAGCTACTGCCAAAATTAATGACACTTTGTCCTAGAGAAAGACCTTCTTGCATGTAGTGTCAGCTACTTTTTATGTTGTGAATTTAACAGCGATGGTGCGGAAACTCTCAAAAAGAATGTTTAAAATGCCCCTGGAGCTCACTTATTCTCGCTGATACAAAGCTCTCCTTTCATGATCGTAATTCATGACTGATAGAGCGCCTGCTCTTAGCCTCTTGATAAGATAAGACACAGTCACCTTTTCAGATAAAAGAAGGCCTGTTAACCCTGTTTACAGGCTCCAGATGTACTGTGACTCACAACATACAGTTGGAATGAGAGGGAAAGAGACGCTGATATATATCAGTAAGTATTTGCTGCAGGCTTTCTCGTTGCAGGCTGGATAATGGATGCTGCAGTCTGAACTGGACAAATATGGGCTGTGTAAGATTTATGCAGCGTAGATGAGGTCATGCTAAAGGAGTTATGTGCAATAGGAGCATTTACTGTTTAGTGTGTGACTATCAGATAACCTTTGCAGCCCTGCAGGACATGAATGATTGACAGTCCAGACATCTCACCTAGCTATAAGTCTTCTCTCAACACAAGTTAAACACGTAGAGTCGTGTGTCTGTGTGTGTTCAAGGGCAGGGGGGTGAAGGTGAGCAACTTAACCTGATGGGCCTCCAATGTTGTGACAGTTGTTGCTGATGTGCCTTGCTGAAGATAAAAGATGAGACAAAATGTTTGCTTTGGTGTCAGAGGGCCGATGCAAGACGCTCAACACAAAAGTGCAAAGAGAAGAGAATGTGCAAAGAGAAAAAATGGGTAAAGCACACAAGCGCGCACACACATGCTGAAATGATGGGTGTTTAGGTTTTGGGGAACACTGACAGTAAGAAACTTCCCACACCAAATACAACCTAACAACCTAAATACTAATTAACTAATTAATTGCTTTTGAGGGGGATTAAACCTTCTGTTCTTATCTGACTTAGCATAGACATTGAAGACTGTTGTCTTAAGGGTATTAAGAAATTACTATTATGTGGCATTGTTTTCTTTGTTCTCTTTCTCTAAGTGCATTGCATGTACAGTGAAACTAAAACATAATTATACACTATACCCAGATTTAAAAACGCATTAGATAGCAAAATAAAAGTAAAATATCAAACACATATAAAAATTCTTATCCTTTATAATGGATGTCATTGCACCTCAAATTCCCCCAAATTTTAAGAGTAGGTTAAAAATGGTGACTAAAGGTGGGATAGCTCTGAGTAAAGGTCTAACGTCATTTCTTTTATATCATGTTATTAAATGCAAAAACATTTAAATTCAATTATAATTTGAGAGAGAAGGAAAAATAATAAAAAAATTTGGGGCTAATAGTATAAGACTGCTGGATAACGAATGAAACTAAAAGTACACAGGTCTAGATGTGTCGCAGCACGGGATTCCATATACTGAAAAACATGTTGCCATACACTTGACAACTGAAATACACTTGACAACTCTTTTAGCCACGCCTCAAATGTGGGGACTAAATCTGATTTCAACAGCTTTAAAATGCACTTCTTAGCAATTACCATACCACATGCAAGAATTATGTTGACATTTCATATAACCTACAAAATAATGGTGATGAGGAAGTAAATGCGGAACCTGAGGGATAAAAAATGTATAACTGTTTAACTTAAGAAAAGCTTTTAAGAAAAGCTTTTATGCATTTAAAATGAAGCACAGTAAAACCTATCAAATAATGTTACTAATTTACTAACATACACTAGATGAAATATAGTGAAAAATGACATTTACAGAATGTATTAAGGAGACTTTTGGGAGACACTGCAAATTGCACATCTTCAATTCATTCTTTAGGATTTTCTCTTAACATTGGTTGTTAATTTGAAGACCTATGTCACAAAATATCAGCATTAATAAGATTTTAAACCCATATAGTAAAATAAACACTTAGCAAAAATCTCAATATGGTGAAGGTTTAGTGATTTAGGAGTGTGTGTGGGGGGGTTGTGGTTTACTTAACCATATATTGGCTACAAATTTGTACCCAAAGGCCGGCAAAACCTGACAAATATGAGCAAACTCTTTGCTCAAATATGAGCAAAACCACTTGGTGGTGACATTTTTTGAGGAAACAAGCTTATAAATTATACAAAATGATCTGCAGAAAGTTTTTTGTGAGGGTTAGGTTTAGGTGGAGGGTTAGTGTAGGGGGATAGAATATACAGTTTGTACATAATAAAAAAACATTAAGTCTGCTATGAATTGTCCCCAAAAACCAACATGTCTATGTGTGTGTTAGTTTACTCATTTAGCCTGGCTGTCATTTTATGTTATTTTATGTTTATTTTATGTTATTTCTTTGGTATGATTTGTTTTACTATTGTTTTGCTATGGATTGCTATTGTTGTATCTAATTTTGTGTTTGTGTAAAATGTCTTCATTTCATTCAGAGTAACTATATAAAAGAATCTTTGAGATAAGGGGTTTACATGGGTCTGTTAAGTAGCACTATATTTCTGGTGTTAGTCAGATTGATCTTTGACAAAGACTATAATTTGTGAATAAACTCTATAGACACTTTTCATTATTGCATTTTCTGCCTCCTGCCCCTCCCATGCTGCAGCTCCTTCGTATTTAACCTGACAGTGTTCCTGAATATTAGCCAAAAATCAGCTATTTTCAGACACATATGGAGATCTAGTCTCTGCCTCTCTATTTGACACTCTCAAGTACCTCACAATCAGCCGAGGGTACATCAGTCAGAAAGGACTCAGCAGAAGGTAAATACTGTCCCTCACCCAAAATGCATTAGGCGTGTTTGATCAGTGGGTTTACAGGGAGTGCCCTTTTATGCTTCAGCAGTGAGGAGAGGCCTTTTCTAATTGTCTGCCCATTATCTCTTCCTCCACCAAAACAAGCACCGCTCTGTGAAAGCACGGTGAGAGGAGACGGGCTAAGACAGAAGAGCTGTGTTTATTTTCTAGGTGGTTTTCCTTTTTTCCTGTATGCCTGCACTGTCATTGTGTGTGTGTGGACTGGTGCTATTATCTGCTATGATAAGTCCCTAAGCCGAGAGGGCTACAGATGTGGCAGATTGTATTGTTGTTTTCCACCTGCTCCGATTGTCCTTCCCCTCATTCACGGACAGAATAATCCAGCCATATAATAGGACACATAGAAACATACAACTTTGACTCTTTTCAGGGGTTAAGTACCTTTCATCCACCCTACTGCTAATTGAAGTGGTATGTGTCTGTTTAAATATAATGTTGGATTTTAAGGCGGTGTCTTTGTACTTAGGGTAGGAAAGGACTGGTATATTTTTTATCACAGTGTTGTGACAGGTTGTCTGTTGGAGCATAATTATCTGGGCCGGTCTGTTGTTAGTACAAGGCAGGTCATACTGAGAATTTCTTTTGTTATATGAACAGCATAACCCCTTTAAGGACTTTTAAACAGCATGAAATCTCACAGGATAAAAATAAATATTTTTTGGTAGCACACGCATGAAAACTCAGCATACAAATCTATTGTGTCAATATCCTCTAAAAACAGAAAAAAGAGAACAAATGGCATTTACATCAAAAAGAAATGTCCCAAGGTTGTCACATTCAGAATTAAAAAAAAAATTCTAATTCAATTCATGAATTTCTTTTAAATTGGGATTTAGGTAGCAAACAAAATGCAAAACAATGGAATGAAATAAAAAACAAGACTTCTGTAAGTATATTTTAATAATGCATTTACTTTGTCCGTATGATGCGTAAACAAGAAGCACAGCACTTGTGAGGAACACATAAAACTGATTAAATATGCCATGAATGCACTGTTCATCTGGATAAAACCACCTATTAAAGGCATAAATGTAAAGGTAACTTCATTATTGATTGATACAGGAAGCATCTCAGAAGTGCTTGTTATGACCAAGAGATCCTGGCAGAGACCTTAAATGAGCAGCTGTCTATCTTCATCTCAGCACTGGTTTAGCTAAGCATGTTTTGACATATTAAATCCTCAGCGATTTTACTGTTTACTGAGACCACCCAGAAAGATCAGTTACATTTTGTCCTGATTGTGAGAATAAAACTATTTGCTCATGTTATTCTAATGTAAATGTATGAAGTATTAAATCTGATTGCATTATCATCAAAAGGCATTTGTCTGTACATTGTCACGCTGCAAATGGGAAAATTTAAGTTGATGTTTTGTGTTTGTGTGATTTCATTTTAGATAAAAGTGTCTACACGCTAAATGCCTTAATGTAAAGGGATCAACTACATTAGAAAGGTTGAACTCAGGACAAATGTATTTGTCAGAAAGGTCAGTTTGGGACAAGCCATTTTTATTGGGGCAAGTTATTTTTGTGTGTAGTAACTATGAAATATGTACATTGTTTGCCATTTCATAGCTTGTGCTTCATAATTATTTTATGCTTGACATATTTTATGTAATCACAGGTTACCATTATGAAAACTTAACCCATAGAGAATGACATAAATTAATTTTGGGGCATATTATATGGGACAATATATGTTGGTCATTATAAATGTTTTCGTGGCCAAGGTGTACTGAGGAATCAGGTTTTGTGCATGCCAGCTTTTACTTAATTTGTCATGTTGCTATTGTTTGTGCTAAGAAGCCGAGATGTGGTCCTGGCCATTCAGTAGTAAACTGAACTTGTACCAGACGTAAGTCTGGGTTCCCTCCTTCAGGAAATGAGGGTTTTGTACATAACTGAGATGTTCCCTTTCAGCCAGTCACATTCTATGTTACAGTTAGAGATGCAGGTATGAGCAGGCCAGGATATGGCTCTCTACAATTGCTTCCCTGCCTTCATAACATACCCAGCACCTTATGCAGGCAGATCGCTGCACTCCAAGTAGGGGGGCGGAGCCTTCATGCAGAAAGGGTCATAGCGATTGTTTGTATCACCCTAGGAGAGAGGCACCACAGTGCTTGGGTCTTCTTTCTTTCTAGATTACTAGCCAAGAGTGAAACACTGAGGAAGTGCACTATTCCAAAGGGAAGGATGCTACAGAGGCCACACCCTACATGCAGGGAGGGTGACGTGTGGAGATAAGACAGCATTAGAACATCAAGGGAAAGAGACAGGTTTACCAACAGGGAAATCTTACCGTAGAAAATACACATATGGGATTACACTAAGGGGAATCTCTACATATGGGCACCTAGCACAGTATAAGGGCTGACTGTAGGCATGCACACAAATACTGTTGATATACCCATATGTCAATACATGCACACTCCCACACAGTTGAGCTTGCCCAGGATGCTAGGGGCGTGAAGCAACCTTAGTTGCTGTTGAGTTGAGACGTGACCATAGGCCGCCGGTAGATGTATTACCCGCCTTGGCCGCCTTGGCGGTAGATGTACTAGCACAATGGACGAAATTAACACAGAGCCAGGAACAATGCCAACAACTCAGAGCCTGAAGCCTGCTTATTTTAAGGGCACTCCAGCCTGTAGAAAGGCTGAAAGTCCAACCAAGGGCTCAAGGTTCAACGGCATGATGGTGTGTGCTGCGGTGCCATGCTCATCTCACAACACAGTCATGTTGCCAGTGCTGCAGCGGTCTCCTAAGCATTAGGCTTAGTGGGTTGACCCAGACTGTGGATGCCATATGGCCCAGGAGCCTCTGAAACAGCTTCAGTGGGACCACTGTCCTGGCTCTGAACAGTTTCAGGCATCACAGCAGTGACTTTGCACACCCCCCCGGAGAGGCATGCCACCATGCTGATTGAGCCCAACTCTATACCGAGAAAAGAGATGCTCTGTGTTGGGGAGAGCTTACATTTTCTCAGTTTACCTGAAGCTCCAGTGTTTGCACAACTGCTCCTGAGAGTGGGCCAGAATAAGCCAGTCATCGATATTGTGAACACCTACTTCCTTAGCGGGGCAAGGGTGGCCTCCGTGAGCTTGGTGAAGATGCGGGAAATAGGACAGCCCAAATGGGAGGACCATGTACTGATATGCCCGACCCTCAAAAGCAAACTGAAGTAACGGTCTCAGGACAAAGTGAGATTAGGCAGGCCCAAACTCTAGGCACGTTTTACTGACTGACAATGCCTGCAGGTCCCCAACCCAATGGAGGCGAGCGCAGTCAGGGGCACTGTCTTAAGAGACAATTCCTTAGGCTCAATCGAATCAAGCAGTTTGAGGTGGGCACAACTCTAGTACAGAGAGGACTACAGAGGGTTTCCAAGAGGGAAAAGGGGTGACCTTGGGTGTTCAACCTCCAGACGCCCCTGAACTGGGCGAAGAACCACTATGTGCTCATGGCCAATGCCCAGCGCTTTCCTCTCAGGCCAATGTTCATTGGCGTGTTTTTCTTACTACTCAAAGATGGTAGCGGTCCCAAGCGAGACCCCATATGTCAGTATGTTGAAGTAACGTTGAACATGACTGACTAAAAGGAAACCAAAATGGAGAAAACACCTTAGGAGAAACCAGCCAAGTAATTATAGTAATTTAATAAGAAATTAATACAGATAAAAACAGTTGGGATGCTAAACTTATCATATACAAATTGGCCACATTAGCCAAACTACAAGTCTGAAAACAAAATTATCCTTAATGTTAAAATGTAGAAATAATAAACTTAATAAATAAGGTTTTGAAAAAAAGTGGTAAATTTTTCTATTATAGAATTAAAAGTTCTGGTCACCAGAATATGGCTTTGTTTGTATTTCTGAATACCTCAGACGGATAGGTTGTGACAGATGGACTGTGCACATAAAATGAATTTACAAGCCCAGTCCCTCTAATACCATTAAAAGTGGTATTTCCTTACAGTTGTTCTTTTTGTTATGCATCAAAAACAAATGGGTTAGCATGTCTTTATTTAAGATGAGACTTTAGATTTTAGTGATAGCATCCTGCAAGTGGACTACACAGCAGGAGAGATCTGCTTAAAATGAAAGGGTTGATGTATACCCTGATAATATGTCTGATTATCTTTTAGGATTGGCCTAATCAGTTTGAGTTTGAGTCTTGCTTTGGTAGTTTAAAACTTAATAAGGATCAGCTAACAAGGCTTCCTGTAGGAATTAAGCCTGAACCCTTAAAATCTGTTGCTGACAGAGACCGTCTGAAACATTTACTGACTTGCTGGAAACTGTCATTTGAGAGTTGGTTATATTTGAATTTAGGCTTATGTAAATTAAGATTAACAACATATTGTATCAAAGATGTTCAAACAGCTTAGCTAAATTGTTTTTTATTTGTAATTTGCCTAACTAATGTCTTCATTACCAGGGTGGGGGTGAATATATTAGGGGTCAAGTTGAGTATCCGTCCCCAAGCCCCTCCATAGTTGACAGCAAGCCTAACGCACAAGAACAGCATTTAGTACCAGCAGACAACAAGTCTGAGAAGGAAAATTTGCAGTTTAATACAAAGATCCTAATATATATATATATATATATATATATATATATATATATATATATATATATAATCATAAATTCTACCTTTGTCTAATGTATTAAAATCATTGTGGTATTTCCTTTGTTCCTTTGTAACATGGCCATATTTCCTTCTTAAACATGCTGCCCTTCAGTCTAGACAATGTGGACTTTCCTCTTCACTGAGCATGCCAGAGAAACCAAAAAAGCATCACTGGCTTGGAAATGCAGAAGAGGTGCAAGCTCTTCTTACAGTCAGCAGAAAACCTCTTGTCAGTGCTTGAATGCTCTGCTTGGTATCATTGTTAAAGTTGAGAAGAAATAGTGAGTTCTCATGTGAAGCTCATCTTCATGGTTTAAAAAATACAGCCAAGAAAAGTAAGAATAGCACAGTGCCTCTAGTTCAGCTGAAAGTTTTTTAACACATCTACCTGTTATCCTAAACAGTAATAGATGAAACAAGTATTACCTAAAAAATTGCCTTTCCTTAGTTACATCCTACAGTATAAAAACATAATTTAAGTATCTTACTTCACAGGTAATTTTGCAAGGCAAGACTAGCAGCTGGAAAGACTGAATAATTGATGCTCAACATTGCTGCCTGCAGTATTTATCAGTGTGAAGCTGAAAGCGTAGGGTGTGTAGAGGTTGTAAGCGGATCCAAATGAAATTTTGGCAGCCATTGTATTTTGATGGTTTGTCTTCTGTTGAAGTTAGCTCTGCACTTCCTGTCACATCTGATGTGGGTGAAATACAGTAGACCAGGTGATGCTAAGTTAAGAAATTTTCTTTTAATTATATTTTGTGTAATATTTTTGGTTCAAATATCTATTTAGAAATAATATACAAATGTTTATTGTGTTTGTTTTATTTGTTTATTATTTGTGTATTATATGGATTGAAGTAATGACGATCACATGAACATGTAAAGAGTGTGTAGTTCTGTACTGAAAATGTGATGACTTATTTCCACATTTACGTGTCCTTGTATTCGTTAATATGCCATGTCATGTCATGTGTGTGGTGTGTTTACCTGCGGGTTAAGGAAAAGAAAATATTTAATCATTTAATCAAAACAATGACTAATGTTTTTATATTGTGCTGAGAGAAACCTTGCAGACATTATTGTGAGAGAATATAAAAGAATCACTTTTCATAGTCTTCAAAATCACAGCAAAACTTCTTTATTACCACACAAACATTAGTTTTCTGTTCATACAAAACCTAGTTTGTCTATTCATCGATTGACATGTTTGCATTAGACCAAGGTATGCAAACAAATTTATTCATGCTGTGGCAACACAAGTATGAAGAAAGGCATTTCTTGGATCAGTGATCCAAACTTTTTAGACCCAGACTTATTTCCAAACCCAAGGCCCCCAAAACATTGTTTTTTAGAAACACCTTGCTACTACCAGGTTGGATCCACTTTTGCTATGTGAACTATTGTTTAACTTATTTTAACCCACCTGCATCTGAAAGTTGCAGCAATCGAGACCAGGCAACATTTTTCCAGCCTTCTATTGTCCAATTTTGGTGAGCCCATGCCCGCTGTACCTTCACTTTCCTGTTGATAGCTGATAGGAATGGCACAATCTGCTTCAAGGTTTCATGTTCTGTGTGTTCAGACAATCAATTCTGGAAATCTAATTTGTAACGAATGGTTATCTGAGTTACTGTTGCTTTTCTGGCCATTTGCCTCTGACCTCATTTTTACTCATAGAACTGTTATTCACTTGATATTTTGCCTTTTTTGACCATTCTCTGTAAAACCTGGAGATGATAGTGCATGAAAATCCCAGCAGAAAATTCAGCAGATAATACTCAAGCCATCCCGGCTGCAGCTAACAACCATTCTGCATTCACTGTCACTTGAGTCAGCTTTCTTTCCCTTGCTGATGCTTGGTTTGAACTTTGAACTCATATTAATTGGGAAATTATATTACTGATTGCCCATAAGCTTGTTTGCTATTAAATATTACAATGTGCCATAGTAAAGAGGTGAAAGTAAGCTGCCACTCAATAGAATAAAGAACCGGCCTGATGCACCAGTTAAACAGAGTAGGCGAGAGCCCCAGGTAGGATTACAGGCTGACTAAAGAAGCAGACCTCCCTGGCTCCAGTTGCTTATGATGGGGGAGATCGCTTTACCTACGGCTGTCACATGAAATTGTCAGGTCCAAGTTCTCTGCCCGCCTCTTGGATGGAATGATTACTTATTCATAGTTTGAGGGTAAAAAAGCAGGGTGTGTTGTGAATGGTGGTCCTTGTTGTCAGTGGTAGTGTAAAGAACAGGTGACAGAAGAGTATCTGTTACCTGATGCTGCCCTCTACCCCTCAGCCCCCTTTCTGGGACTTTGCCTTTCCACCACTCTGGTTATGGGCACACATTGTTGTTGGCCAGCAGTAGCCCTGGAATGCAGATAGAAAGTCTACATTAAGTGTTCCTTTACTTCAGCGGTTTAATCACCAAAACATCAGACTAACATGTGACAGCAGCATCCTGCAAGAGTGCTGCACTTCAAAGCTACAGCACACCAGAGGCACTCAGTCTCAGAGAAGTTCAGGGGTCGCACCAGCAAGTAGGTGGATTGCCAGTGACTTTATCACACTTCTACGAGCCCACACAGGTAGTCTGACACCCTGATATCAGCACCAGTGGATAGAGAGCTGATCTCCCCTCTCTCCTGCTCTAACAGTGCCACCCTGTCACCTGAGAGCCAGTGCCATGTTTCGATCGTGTGAAATCTCACACATGGAACTATGACAACAAAAACGGCCAAATGTTAAATAAATTACTGTTATAGACTGTTATAGATCTAACATTTTCAAAGTAGTTGTCCTTTTATAGCTCTGCACACTCTGGGCATTTTCTCACCAGCTTTATAAGGTGCATCCTTAAATGCTTTTTGAACCTATTTCCTACTTATAAAAAGACAGCAAATAATCACCAAAACCATGTTAATAATAGTTGCCTAATAGGACCTTACCATTCCACAAAGCACTGGCCTATTCCAGTCATGCCTCGGACACCAACAGATGAACTTCATTCACTATTTATCAACAGACCCCTCCGCAGATCACTGTGAAACTGAGTAAATGTTTTAATTAAACTGGAGCCTTGCATCATAAGCTGCATTCAAAGATGTCAATCAACAGCAACAGGATGGAGTGAAACCAGATCATGGCTGCTCTCCTCTGCCTTATCACAAAGATGTGTGGACCAGGGCCTCCACCGCCATTCTAACAGTCTGCCAGTCCACAGGAACATGTAACTAAAGTTGCCCAGGACCCATTGTGCCACTAGTAGCAATATTTTCCACTGTGTGATGGGTAAGGACATCAATACAGTTTCTTTTCATTGGTACAGTCCTGATTCTTGCTGGTGTCTATAGAACAGAAAATGTTATTACATCTGCTTTAAAGGAATAATGTAATGAAATGTAATTGTTATTATTAACAATTCTACTTAAAATAAAATCAGCTATAGTTTGTGTTGTTTAAAATAAAACACTTTTTATCTAGCTTTTAGTTCTTTAATTAGCAACTTATTGATAACAACTTATTATTTGTTATCTGATTAATTTGCATTTATTGTAAGATTGTAAGATATTGTAAGAACATCTTGCTTCTTGGGGTAATTACATTTATCAGTATAGTGGCATGCATATTAATGGGCCAGGATCTTAAATGGTGGTATAAAATGTGATTTAAAGCTGTGAAAAGTTACCATAACGTTTGAGTAAGCTATAGTTTTATAAGCAGTGGTCTGTGCTGGCCTCTACTGGTAAACAAAGTACTGAAGTGTGTCAAAAAAGAAAAACAGTTCAACTTGCTAGTTCCTCTTCTTTTCAAGGTTTTATAGGCAGGACCCTGTGAATTATGTGGCATGAAGCATGATTCTACACTGGGGTAAAATGACATTAGCATGACATAAACACATAAGTAGTTTGGCCAAGAAAGTTGGCACCTTTGTTCTCTATAACACAGCAGCACCCTTCATGAGAAACATTCTTTCCTAAGATATCAGCTGCAGTTTTTTTTTTTATCACTATATCCTATATTATATGTTTTTTGTTATGATGTCAGATACCAGTAAGTGTCTTCAGTCAAAAACAAGTACTTGTTACTTACCTTGTAACTTACAAGTACTTGTTACTTAAGTAAAGTACCTTTACTTACCTTGCAGAAAAGCTTGGTACTGCTGTTGGTACCACCATAGCCAGCATGGTTTTTCTGGCAAAACAGACTGACAAAGAAACTCTTGATGGTGATTTTAAAGCGTGGTGGGGACCACTGCAGACCAACATCCCATGCTAGGGAACAGCATCTAAAGCACAACGTGCTGTTAGACATCGTAGAACTCTTCAATATTTACTTTTGAAACACATTGCTCTTGACAAAGCGGTCAGCATTTCATAGAGGAAGCAAATCAATTTGGACCAGCTAAATTTGCTGTTCTGTAAAATTTAAAGTAAAATTTGTGAACCTACAATGAGGTTAAACCAAACATAGCATTTTCCATCTCTTGAATATGTTCAACTTGATCATGTTTATTTTACAAACAAAGGGGTATAATGTAATGGATGCTGGATGTCCAAGATGTTCCTTTAAATGATTGTTAATTTTCAATGCTTTTTAGTACTTGCCTTGAAACCCTAGAACCGTATATCTTATTACTGTTATTCAATTAAATGTCTGCATTTACAAATGCAAGGTTTAGATATATCTTCAGGTTTCTAATATCTAATTCAACACAATGTTAAAAAGATCCACTCTAAATTTAGACTTAAACTTTAACCTTAAACTTTAAATGGCCAGAACTATAAATGTTATCCCAACAAAAAGAGTTCTTTTTATCCCATTAACAGGACTTTTACTTCTACAGCAAACTGAAAATCTGCTAATTACCCTTAGCAAAACATCTTGGTTACATCTGTAACCTCCATTCCCTGATGAAGGGAATGAGACATTGGGTCAATGTTGTGACCTTGGGAGACCAATCACTCTGATTCTTATCAGAAAATGCCAATGAGAATTGGCTTTAAAAATACAATGCCAATAGGACTTGGTGAGTGGAATTGGCATACCATTTCCTGCCCTAGTCATTCGGGTATAAAAGCGAGATGGTATGGACCACTCATTCAGACTTGTGCTGAGAAGCCGAGACATATCCAGCTATCAGTGGTCAGTTCAAAATTCTCCTAAGGGCCACAAGGACCAGTGTGAGATCCCAAGAGGGTATTAGGCACATCTTTGGATGATTCAAGCCCCTAGCACCTCTAAGGAACCAAATTATCAGATTGTGCTTGCCTAATGATTTCCCATCTAGAGTAACATGATATGCTGAGAGGAGCCTTGGTCAGGACATATGACAGCAGCCAATGGGTCAATTCCCAGGAACTGGTTTCATATGAGCTGGATCACATGGGGGTGGAGTTTCCCCTCTCCATGGAACATAACTTGTTGAGAGAGCACATCAGCCACATCTGAGGTTGGCCAGGATATGGTGGCTCACAGAGCTTTCAACCTCTGCTGACTGCATAGGAGGAGGTGGTGGGCGAGCTGTGACGCATGGGGAGTGAGTACTGCCCAGGCAATTTATATACCAATGACAGTATTTCACTGGGACCACCATTACTTCTGTAAGGTGTGCCGTTCTTGCTCTTTTCCCAGTTGTCCCGAAACCCCATTTGGTCTAAATGTCTAAAAACGTCTCCTGGTTACATTTGTAACCTTGGTTCCCTGAAAAGGACGAGAACGAGACACTGCATCTGGTATGTTGCTATGGGAAATGCTTCCTGTGTAACCGGTGACTGAATCTTATGTCTAACAACACCAACATAATTGGCCCACGGCAGTGCTTGATGTACATCAGGTGCACTACTCTACCCACATCCTGCTCTATGGAGGGCAGCGGACCCTCTATAGCAAAAATAAGGGTACTGCTTTGCACACAACTCAGAGGAACAAAAGTTCTGAGGGGAGCTTGAGAATGGTTGACCCCAGTCACCCAGAACTAACATCCCTGTTCACTTCCTTAAAGTCTTAAGGGGAGCGGAGGACCATCTGTAGAGCAGGTAATACTCTATTCATACCCCAGAGGGCCACACTCCGAGGGGAGCTGGTAAGGACTAGCTGCCACCACTTGAAACCATAGAGGGTAGAGAGTAGAGGATTTTCTATACAGAGGGTGCTACTGCATACTCGTTCTAGGACCAGAAATCCAAGAGGGGCTAGCGGTTAGCTAGCCACAGCCGCTTGACTGAACTGAAGCTTTTTAAGGAGAGCCATCAATGCTGGCTCCACCCACTCAAAACTGCAGGCCCAGACCAAAAACCAGACCTAAACTTCAAATATACAACGAGAATGGCTGAAAAGCATACTGGGAGCAAAACTCTTCCTTTAGGGGAGTAAAGGAATCAGAGAGAAGGTTCCTCCTGTGATCTCATGAGGATCTGGGAAACTCCAATAATACAACAAAGATGGTTTTAAATAGACCTATATTAGTGCATGATAGAGGTATCACCTCAATTGTACTCTTGGTAAAAGGTGTAACTGTGTATGGCTGGTGTTATTGCCTCCTTATGATTTATCACTTCCCTTTGAAAAAAAGGGCTGCCAAAGGCCCTAATTTAAATTTAAAAACAATCCCCCAAAGGAGTTTGAACTGGTCGTCTGGAGTGATACAAGGCAATAGTTTAGGTATAGTGACACCTCAAACTCAACAAACTGACCATTCACTTGCAAAAAATGTCAAGAATTTTCAACAGCAAACAAAATGTTCTGGAAAGGGTATCACAGCGAATGTATGATTTAGCCAAATGTTATTTTTGGTTTATTTATATATGGTTGGGTGCCAGTCAGCATGATCATAACACTTTAAACTATTACATTCATCCAAATTTTTCATTCAAATTTTTAAAAATTTTTTTTAAAAAAAAAAAAAAATTAAAAAAAAAAAAAAAAAATTTTTTTTAAAAAAAAATAAAAAATTTTTTTTTTTTTTTTTTTTTTTTTTTAAAAAAAAAAAAAAAAAAAAAAAAAAAAAAAAAAATAAAATTTTTTTTTTTTTTTTTTTTTTTTTTTTTTTTTAAAAAAAAAAAAAAAAAAAAAAAAATTTTTTTTTTTTTTTTTGTTTTTTATACACACCCCCCCCCCACAACAAAAACCTGCCTTTTTTGGAAAAAAGGTTAGATAAAGGTTTTTAAAAATTTTTTTTTAACCAATTTTTTTTTTTTGTTTATTTATATAACAATTGGGTGTGCCTTCAGATCACACAACTATATAATAATGCTGGTTTTATTATATCACAAAAAATAGTTTACTTCCGTGTTGCAAAATTATGGTGACCTACAAGTGCACATATATAGTCATCTATAACATATATGCTTAACAAAAATGCCAGGGTTGTTGGTTTAGACATAGATTTTCACATATGCCGAGTGTCTATTTCAACATGGCACGCCTAATGTGTGCTGTTATGCTTTAAAAACTATTAACAATCAACAGTGAGTGATGTTGAAACTCTGATTAAACTCTACAATGCAACCATAGCCATGCAGAGAATACTAATTTAATCATGGGTTTTCTTAAAAACAGATGTTTGAGGTATTTTATTGTATTATTGAGCATTATTAATATGATCTTGGCTTTCCGTTGAGAACATGAATAGCTCTAATAGACAAGATTCTATTGAATTTGACAAATGAGGTTTAAAAAGAAAAGATGATCTTGCAGATTATGGGGAGGGTGTTTTGTTTTGGATTATGACCAAAATAAATACAACTTTATCTGTTGCAAATTTATTCAACAAACTGGAAACACAAGTTATGGAGTTTTTGTCCAAAATGAACACTTCAGAACACTGATACTAATGTACAATGAGCAAAACGGGAATAAGTTAAACCAACTAAGTTCCTGTCTTTATATAGTAATTCAATTCACAGTAACAATGCTTTCGAGTAATTCTCAATATGAGAAAAGTAATATACTTTCTCAGACACAAACAGCCATTTAAACAAAATGGCAATTTCTCTCCTAGAGTCAAATGCAAACCACAACAAGAGCACACACTAACTGTAATATGTTTGACTGCAATGTTTGACTGATTCCTGTCAGCCAGAACATTTGGTAAACTTGCACTCATGCATCTCCATTGCTAAGGTCTTTTTGTTTCTTTGTAACTTTTCCATCATCTTTCCACTTTCGCTTTTTCCTGGTTTCTGCCTCCTCTTCTCTAAACTGATGCCTGAGAAATAAATAAAAAAAATCAATGTGTCAATAACAATGAAAAATTTGAATAAAAAAAATATTTTGGAAAGAAAAGCTCACCTTGACTGCCAACGCCTACCGCTATTCCACACACGTCCAAAAGATGGCAGCCAGTTGGCATCAGTATGCGAGCTGTGGTCAAAGTTTGCCCCCACACGATTGGGTGGAAGCTTTTTGAGCTTCTCATTTTCCTCTGTGGAAGACATAGAAAACTGTTAGTGTTAAATGCTCAACTGAAACAAGCACTGAGTAGAAACTTCTTGGATGTTTATTACCTTCAAGTTGTAAGGCCAGTAAATGACTATTAGAACAGCAAGCATCCATACCATTTCATAAAAATACTATTTTCATAGTACATTGTGCACAGCATTCAAATTTGATATATTCATAGGATATTTACAATGACCTAATATATTTTCCAAAATGTGCAGCATACAACTGATCACACCACATTACCGTTTACCAGAATGTTCAGCAAGCTAAGTGTCATGAAAATGAAGCACATACTGTGTTTAAGAAACCCTTGAAGTGAAGGGCCTATTTCCTGCTGGCCGCTGCCTGAGGCCTCATCAGGCTCCTCCAGTAGCCATGGCGGTACAGCTCCTACAATTTAACATAACCCAGTTCTTATGCTCAGCATCTTCTCAAAGAATCAAACAAAATCTGTTTAACTCACCAGTGTGAACATTTCCACTGCTGGAAGAATCCTGCAAGGGAAAATGGCAAATCAAACTTGTGTCTTTAACAAATCAATCCATTAATTACTGCATGCTTATAGTGCCAGAGGTTACCTGGTAACCAATAAAGGTTAAGTCAAGTCCTGGTTCACCCCGTTTACTGTGTGATGTAAGATCCTCGTGGCTTGGCCCTGGCTGAGGGTCCGTTTCATAAGAGTAACTGTAGTAACTTATCAAACATAAACTGACGCTTTAGACCAGTGTTTCTCATTCAGAGCACATTAGGGGGCCTTAAACTTCTAAGAGGGCTCAGAATTAAAAATGTAACATTACTTGACATAACATGCATTAAAAAAAGCTAAAAATCAAGACATTTCTTAGTGTTTTAAATTATATAATATAAAAATGTTAGGTTTACAACATACATTTCCATTGTTATGCCAAGTATTTTATTGGGTAGAAATTCTGACAATTGGGGAAATACTCAATAGTAATAGATTTCTTAATTAGTTTAATAATTTGTTTAAATAAATAACTAGCATAATTAAAAAGATCACATAATTAGTATATGTTCTCATTTTATTGTGTATTTGCATGGCATCAGAGCGTTTATGAGTACCACTACTTCATACATGTAATTATTTTACCTGGCTGTGTGTTTATCGTTGTCTTGGCCCAGTTCAGCAGGCTGTACCACAGCTGGATCAGGCTGAGTTTGTCAGGAAAAGTCAACAATAATAGTCTGTGCATTTTTAGTATCATTACCCCAACAAGAGAATTACAAATACAGTTTCACAAATACAGGCTGCTTCCAAAATGGATCAGTGACAAGGCAAGTCACAACCTTTATGTTTATGTTTTAAAATGTTTAACATGTTTTATTTTCTCACAACTTCTGAAATATGGATACACATGGGTCATCCCAGGAAAACAAACCTCTGTTAATGACTTAAGGACTTCTAGTCTGTGACGTTCCTGAGATCGAATGACAGCAGCTTGCTGCAGATGACAAAAGAGAACAATTTTCACTTAAATTTGGAAATTTAAACTCTAAAGTATAGAAGGACTAAAAGGAAACTAGAAAACATATTTGCCTCTTTAAGAAACACATCCTCTTTTTCCTCAAACAGTTCAAGGGCCTTGGCAACTTCTGACTTGAATCTACAAAACAATAACAAGAATTTATTGTTCTATTGGACTGCTGAAAACATTTCCCTTACAAAAATGTGGTACGTTTATCGGCTTTGTCGGCCCAAACAACTTTCACACTGATACCCCTTAGTTCCCCCCAACAAGAAGTCGGTCATTTAGGATTTTCTGAAAAGCATGTCCTAAACTTTTAAATACTCCTCCTAGGGATTTTATGTGATTATCATCAAACTTTGTGAGCATCATACCAAGACACTGAAGATTCAGAATTGCAAAGAGATTTCTGATATCTCGAACGATGTTGCCATGGTAAGGCAATCCAATTATGGTAATAATAGGAACAGAAAGTGTCTCATATCTTCTGCAGGGATTGAGTGATTTGTAAGTTTATGTTCCCATTCCACCTTAGTAGTCAGCAAACAATAGTATCGGTACGCCTGTAGTCTAGACTGTATCATATATTGTTAGATGCTGCTCACCAAAGGCCTGTGTGGTGGTAATTTTTGAGCAGGAACATGCTGGTCAAGTCCTTTTTTGAATTACTAAATAAAACTTATGTGCAATGTGTTCCGTCACCTGTTAATAAGTTTGACTCAAGACACAGATGTTAAAATCCATGGCTGTAAGTCTTATGGTACATTTGTAGGACAAGTTTGGTGGCATTGCATTGTGGCAAACACACTCTGTTGCACACCGCATATTTTGGCATCTTCACATTTTGCGCAAACAGAAACGTTGCATACTTTTTTTATCATACTAATCTAATCTAATATGCTACTTCTGCAGTATATAATGTTATAGAACAATAAATAATTTACTGCTATTCCAAACACACAAATACTATTTCACTGTATTTTTATGTAACAGATATGAATTGTTACCTCTCAGTTTCCTCCTGCGTTATAATGAACTTGTCTCTCAGTTTGGCATCAGCTTTATTCTCCCACCAGAACTTGTGTGTGTTTTTCCGGTGCTCCGGGCTGAAATAAGAAGCTCCGGGTTACTTTAATGAAAACTCTGCGTGCGATCTTACGTGCGATCTTGCGTGCGATCTTGCGTGCGATCTTACGTGCGATCTTACGTGCGATCTTACGTGCTCATGTGCTCCAGCAGGCCGCCGTGCAGTACGGTGACTTGACGGTCGGTCACGTGTTTCTGCACATCCAGCCCGCAACAGTAACACCAGAATTGAACATCATGATCGGGACTGTATTTCTCCACTTGAGGATTTTTAATGACACGTCGTGCTTCTTTAACCTGCAGAGGGAGTGATGTCCCATTATTATAATGGCGGACAATAGGGAAGAATGATAATGGTGGTGATGGTTATTAGAATCATACGCTAACATGGACATCCTTGATGTATTATAGCTTTGGTACCCTTTAAATATTATGGTACAAGCAAATTGTATTTCTTCATGGTATGTAATTGTAACAGCAACTGTGAAACGAACTCAGAATGAGAACTAGTTAGTTACTAAGAGAGGGCAGGTGGTATCTGTTTTTCATGACGTAATTAAGTAACTACATTTAGCAATATACCTAAACTTTCCAAAGACGCTGCGTATCTGTGGACCACACGTACCTTCTCCATGAATTTGACAATAACGACTTTGAGTTTACTTTGGTGGCTTTTTCCATGGATGTGTCCTTTTCCAGAAAAGTCCGTTTTTCTGCAGATTGAACAGTAAAACGCACCCATTTGCCTTTCTTGTGTTTTCCAGGTTCTTTGCTTTTTCTTCTTCTTTTGGCGTTTTAATGGTAATCTTTTGGCGCACTACCGCCACCAACTGGACTGGAGAAGAATGCAGGCATTGCGCAGGCAGCCATGCAGTCCTCGCTGCAGTCTGATGTCTCGACATAACAGTGATATTAGTCTCTAAAAAAGTGGTTGTAACTTAGTTGTTGAAATCTGGAAGTCAATGAAATATTTATTATTAATATTTATTAAGTCTTTATAGTTATTTTTTGCCTTTACTCATTAAAGCGTGTTATATTATCATTTGGCTTGCACAGCAGTCATGCTAGTAGTTACTATTAATTTAATTGATGAAACCTAAAAAGGCCAACAAAGAAAACGTCAATATTTCGTATTTACTATACAATATCACATAATATTACACAATATTTTTTAATAAATAGTAATATGACACGTTTACTGGTGGTGATGTCATAAATGAATCCCACCTGTCACAACATTCCCTACTCTGCCTTCTCTTATAAAATAGCATCTTAATCATAGTAAAATCTACCCAAGAAAGGTATTTTTTAATGTAAAACATGCTGAAGAATAGCAACAGGCTGTCTATTAATTAAATGATATGCTATTTCCTCACAAAAGTAGTTTATGCAGCATAGTGAAGTTTCTCCATTGACGTCCATAAAAAATATCAGCTTCTGCCTTTCTTTTTTTTAAGCGAACAATGCATCTTAGTGGCTTTGTTTTACCTAATTATCATGTCTGTTTTGTCATCTGCAGAAGCACATGGCCATTGTTTTTTTTGATATGCAGACATCTGTGTGTTAATGTCAGGGTCCTGGCTTCATGTCTTGAGTGTCTCTTGGATTCTCTTGTCAGGATCCTGGCTTCTCTGTGTTTTTTGTCAGAGCATGTTGTCTGGATCCTGACTCAATCCTAGTCTTCGTTCTTTGTTCTTGGAGTCAGGATCTAGACACATGCTGGGTCTTTGTCATCTGTGGAAGCACATGGCCATTGGTTGCTTTTGTTTGCATTGTTTACTTTGTGCCATGTGCTCTTCTGTCCCGTTTCTTGACCCCGCCCTCTCGTTCCCTTGTAATTCTCCCATCATTAGTTAATTCCTCCCACCTGTCTGTCCTCATTACTTGCCTTTGTTTTTGTCCTATTTAATGCCCTTGTGTTTGCTGTCTTGTGCTGGTCTGTTTTGCATATTGTCTGGTGTCTGCTGTGTTTGTTGGATGTTTTGTGTGTGTCCGTGTCAAGTTATTATTTTAGTTTTGTTTATGGTGCTGGGTTTTTGTTGTTCCCCCTCGAGGAAGTTCTTGCATGTATTGTTTCCTGGTTTGTTTCCGTTTTCCCCCTTGAGGGAGTTTTTGTTAATAAAGTTTATTTTTTGAGTTAAGCTGGCTTGCGTTTGGGTCTCTGACAGCGTAGGGATGATGCTCAACTTCTGGTTCTCAGCTTGATGCATTTAGTTACCTGGACAGCTCTAAAACCAAAGGCGTAGTCTGTTTAATTTGACTCTTAATATTTGACTGTCTATAATTTCAACAACCAATACCAACGTTAGTTTACAGTTGCAGCATGGGTAAGAGTATTTCAGAAAGACATTAACAACTAAATTTTGTCTGTTCCTCACCCTACGAAAATGCCCAGCACCCCCACCTGTATTGATCATATGAACTTGGACCAGCAGTCACATGTTGACATTTTCAGTTATCTTGTTTTGTCTGAGGGTGTGGACAAAAACCATTGTAGAAATTTATAATGGCAAGGATTCAGTTAACAAAATAACAGAGTAGTGGAGAGGTCTCTGACTAGCCATCCATCCAAAATCGCATACTGTGACACTCATTTGGATGAAGAACCTACTTACCGACCATTAAAACAGCGCATGCTGTTATACATAGTATGTTTGGGTGCAGTATGCATACATTCTGAACATACTACATTTGCCATGTTTGTATTGTCATGTGACACTTATGTTCCTTTACCTATGACATACTAATAACAGCAACAAAACTAATTTACTCAAGTGTAGTTAAACGTACAATTTAACCACAAGGAATAATTTTGGTATCTTATATCACTTACATTAAAAAGAGCCACTCGGTGCACAGTTTTACAGTATTTATAATTTAGTAACTTTTTAGTAACAGAAGCAGTAAATCATCCGAGTATTCCTCACCCACTGTTTTTTGAATACCGAGGTTTTGGACATCCTGTTCCTTACTGATTTTTACTTACTACATAGTGTGGAAAGGTTTTCACAAAATAAGTTATTAAGCCTTTGTCCAGTGAGCCCAATGCTCCAAATCATCAAAATGATCTTTATTTGTACATACATTTTTTAAAAGGTGTACTTTCCTAATTCTTTCCTTTGTTTTATTAATCCATGAAAAATTGTTGTTTTTAATGTTCTTTTCTCAACTACTGGTACTACAGACAGGTGTAGCTCATTTATTTTTCGTCCAATTCCAAGAAATCATACATATTTTTTAATGGAGCTTTTTTAATTTGATTAGGCTAAGAGGTTTTAGAAAATGTGATGTAATATTCAGCAAGGGAACAAAATGAGCATTGATGCTTCCTGGTTTCTGGATTTGGTCTCTAGATATGGCTGTAACCTTTATTCTGTTTAAATGGAATGGCTTAATTGAACCAATCCGTGGGCACAGCAAAAAGGTTTGGTGTATCTTCCCTAAGAGGGGTCTTCTATCTGGTATACAAAATTAAACTGACACAATAAATTGTTTACTGCAGTACATTGAGATTCCCGTACCTGATAGACAATGACTAAGTTTATTGGCTTTTATAGGCAATACAATCAGTGTAAATCATTTTAATCAGTTTCAAATCATTTTTTATGAAAATCTGGGTTTTAAATGTTTTGTATTTACATGTGTTTGAATGTGTTGTGACAGCGTGCTGTGTGTTGACCACATAGCTATATCAAAAATGCTTAAGGATCCTTTATTATCACAAACCCATTTTATCCTTTATCATCATCAGTAACATTTAGTTGCTTTCTTTTGAGTTTTCTCAAAATGTAGTCTGATCTTCATTTAAGACAAACACAAAGACAGACCAACACAGACAAAGTTGTAATTTTCACGTTTTTATTGAAGTCATTGGCTACTACTCTGCCTGAAGTAGGGAGACTGTCTGCTGGAAGATCACAGCCGGGATTTTCTACATCTTGCGTGCTTAACGCACTGCCTATAGAGCTCGCTCTGTACCATTTACCACGCCAGCCTGAGCGAGTAGCCCAAAGAAGGTTTTGTCCTGTTTGTGGAGTTAGTGCTGGTGCTGAGGATGATAGCGTCACCAGCCCCACTCCAGCACTCCAAGGAACCAGCCATCTAAGCCCAACTAAGATGGTTTTAGAGTCCACCGCAGACAAGGGAGACCAGCCTACCACATTGGACATTGTCCCGGAGCCTGTATCCCTCTGAGAGTCTGACCAGGTGTGTGAGCCGGAACCACCATGCATTGCAATGGGAGTACTGGTAGAGTCTAAAAAGGACCCCACCCTTTACTCTACTCTACCACTCACTGATAAGGCCTCTGGTGAATATGTTGAGGACTAATCGACTGGTTTGAGGAGGAAATACTCAGCACCTCTGGTATCTGCAGTGCCCCCAGTATCTCCAGTACCCCCTGTATCTTCTGTGCTGTGTGAGGATCTGTCTTGAGTCTTTAAGCCACCAGCCCCACCTAGCCCAGAGGGTCCCCAGGCTCCACCTCCAGCCTCTGAACCCATGGCTCAACCTCATCCTGTCGACACGTTGACTCCTCCCTCTCTCAGCTCCATCAACCATATGGCTCCACCGGGTTCCCTCATCCCTCCAGCTTCACTTTGATAACATATTGTCCTGCCTGCATCTTTGGCTCTGTCTGACTTCCCTTACCCCCAGCTCTGCCTCCATCCTCAGTCCCACTGGTTTTGACTCTGTTCTCTGGTTCCCTGGCTCCACCTCGGACGCACATCAACACACTCAATTTGAAAACTTTCCATTTCCAGTGTGACGAATAAATCAGAAGTAATTACAGAGATGCAACTTTTTCTTAATTCATTATCTGATTGGACCCCCAAAGGTGGGCCTACAAAATAGCACATTTTAATAATTGTAATTGTAAATAATTGCCATGATAATAATTTGAAATATGGTAATCATGCAATGTGATGAGGTTATGTGACAATGCATACCACTAATGGAATATTTATTAATGCCTAATATTATATACATTTTTAATAGAAGACAGTATACAGTGCAGTATTTCCTAAAGCAGTATGTTAAACACAGCCTCTACAACTGTAAAGCGTTACAGTTGAATAGTAATAGTAAGTGGCAAATGTAGTGCTCAGTTTTAATAAAAGTCAAACAGTGAAATATAAAAGTGTTATTCACATAAAATTGCAAGGAACCAATCAAACAAATAATATATGGATAATAATTTTAATCATACATAAAAGCAAAAAACATGAAACTCAAGGAACTTCAAATGCTTTGGATAAAAAATGTCAATAGTCAAAAACACAAAGGTAGGTGCATGCCAGAAATATATTAAGAACTGTAAACTTATTGTCATGTGTATATTTACCAAAAAAGGCCCCCTAAGTGTTGTCTAAAAATGACTGTTTATGTGCTTACATTAAGAAGAGCTATTTTAGTCTTGACTTTAACCAGGGCCATGAACTGTCATGAATATTGCTACATGCTAGAATCTAAAATTGTCAATGTACACCTTCATTGTAAAGTTTTTGCGTTACACATGATTGATAATAACAATGACAAATGTTTCTAATAAAGCAACATGTAAACAATGTACACAAATATCAATGGTTTCTAAAAGTGTTTTTGGTTGTGTGTAGTTTTGCATATCTTCATTGTTGATGCAAATAGCCAGATTTGAAACTTTCTCTTCAACAAAACCGCACACAGATTTTGCAGTAAAATAGGGTTTCGTACACATTAAAGGTTCTGCATTATTGTTCTTACTTCTGAAAATGATAAAATTCTGTCATATTCATAGTAAGATTGTATAATTAAACAATCGGCCATTGCATATTAGTGCATTTTGCCTTAGCAATTAACAACAAAGCTCTATTCACAAGCCCTTTGAACTTTAGACTTTAAATAGAACAGTGGTTCTCTGCATTCTGCCTCCAGCGCTGGTTGTAAACATTTTACATGAACTCTGGTAAGTTCTATGGCGAGTGGTGGTCGCCTCAGGATGTATGTAGCTTTTCAGAGTTTCTCAGTGGTGGTATGATGTGGCATTCCAGCGATACCAGGATCTAAGAAAGAAAAAAATTCTTCATATGCAGTCTTTACTGGCCCTCTAATTTGATAAACATAAGATAACAGAATGTTTTGTATATGCTATCAGCAATAGGGATAGTTCATCCCAACATGAAAACTCATCTACTCTGTTAACCCTCATGTTGCTCAAAACACTTTAATAACACATATAACACATAGTTATTTTTCTGAGAAACACAAGAAAAGCTGTTTACCAGAGTCCAGGCTACTATATTAGCCTATTTTCTATACAATGAAAGTCAATGGTGAACAGTGGTCGTCAAGCACTATAGACTCAGACAAGAGCAGCCTGGACATTCTACTAAATAATTTTCTTTGTGTTCCACAAGAAAAATAAATCACACACTTTTCACATTGAGTGAACTCTTCATTTATTGGACATTTATTATATTTGAGCGATATAGCCAAGTTCATAACTTTTAAGTATTCTCCCGATTAAGCTATTTCACATAACAGATATTTACACATGTTCAGCAAGACAAAATAATTGAGTTTAAATAAATGATTCTGTTCAAAAGTTTGGTGCTTGTCATAATGTGTAGCTTCTTTGATGATCAATGACTGTTTGTTAATTTTGTAATAGTTGTGCATAAAGTCCTTGCTTTATCTTCACCAGTGAAACTGCCCACTGCTCTTCCCAGCAGTGGCTGTATAATAGTGAGAGCCATGTTTTCACAAAAGACAACTGAGGGGCTCACACACAACTGTTACAAAAGGTGCAAACATTCATCAATGCCTAGAATAGCAATACACCAAAAACTTGAAAAAAGAGTAAAGCTTTTGAACAGAACGATTGGTTTAAACTTATTATTTAATCTAATGGTAAACATATAGAAATATTATGTAGCTTCTGAAATGCAATAGTAATTAAAATATGAACTTTCATAAGTTCATAAACTTATGAGGCAATAGTTTATGCAAAGTTAACTGTATATGTTGTTAGGATGTATGCTATTAATGAATTAAAAAGCATATCTTTATGAAGGGATAGTTTTTAACAATGTTTTACCCTGTGGAGTTGAACGTCTGGTTGACCGCTTGTGAGGTCAGTGAACTGGATGTAGTAGACAGAGTGCTGGGGGAGGAGCCTCGACTGGGGCTGCTGGGGGAGGAGCTTGAAGACACTGTAGGGAAAATATATTAATAGTAAATACATAATATAATATATACAATACTTATATATAATACTTGTGTAAATACATTTTTTTAAATGCAACAAAATAATTATTCCTAAATTAGCAACAATTAGGGGGTGCTGGTTCATCTTCCATCTCAGTACTTACCACCTCCAGAGGCAAGTGGACTGAATGATCGGGAAGTTGAAGGCTGATAAAAGAAATTAACCAAATTAGTTGTAACCAAAAAAAATCTAGCAAATATGGAAAATACGGCAAAATGTGTTATAAATATTAAATGTATTATTTAAATTATGTTGTGACCAGCCATTGTTTCTCTTTTACCGTATATAAATGAAAAAATACATCATATCTTATTCATATTTAATAATTTTAATGTTTTTTATTTTGGAAAATGTAGGTTTTTGAATTAGACCTTAATTCTTAAAAAGGTTAATTAGAAAGATGGAAAATAAATAAAAATGATCAACCTCGTAATAATAATTTTCAGGACAATTTTCTAATATTTCTTCTTACAAATATCAGTATTATTTTGAGAAAATGGTGGTAGACCTCAAACATTGTATTTGAAATAAGAAAGATCTGCCTCTGTGACACTATGGCTGTATCAGGTTGTATTCAGGTTGAATAAGAGATTATTGGTAAAAACAATCTGATAGCCACTGTTTAGGTTGCACTTTAATGTCTGTGGGATTATGGAAGGGGGAGTTGACTGCATGGATTAAAGCATTAGATAGTAAGATAACTACTCGAGATGTATCATCCTGTAATGGACAGTTATTAGGTTTTTCAGACTCACCAGACGAGGGTTGTAGTTATGAGACTTTATGGGTGAGGTGGATACTGGGCAGTATATCCTCTTTTCTTTTTGCCGCCGATTGCAGAACCACACCCTCACAACTTCCTTCTCCATGGCCAGCTGTTCTGAGATGAGTGTGATCTCTTCAGAGTTTGGTTTTGGATTCTGGTCATGGTAGAAAGGGTGCACATATGTCACAGCCTGCAGGGGACACCACTAGTAAACTAATAGACTTTGTCATTACTGTTACCTATGAGGTGACCTACTGTATATACTAGCTTAAGATTTGCCCCTAAAACTGATAAAATTAAGGTAGCAGATATACACATTACACAGCAGTCTTTCTCTTCCTTGAAAACAACCAAAAACTATTAATGACATCATCCTACACTTTATGGGCAATTCTGATTTTTGGCCAGTATCATGTTCTCTAGAATGACACTGTCATTATGATGTAAACTAAAGCCTATTGGCATTTTAAATAATATTTAAAAAACATTAAGAATCCTTTCTATATGTCCCAACCCAATTTCCTTTTTAAAAAAGAAATACAACATAAGAAAGAAAACTGTGCTTTGCCATATGCAGAAACTAAAGTATGTGATACAAGAAGTATAAATAGCAAACTCACATCTATAAAGCGTTTCTCTAGTGTAAGCTTGATGTTAGTTTCGATACTTGTCCTCTTTTTCCTCTTTCTTCCATAACCCTCAATAAGGGGCGGTAGGGTGGTTGGGCTGTTCATGGAGTCAGATGGGGAGTTCTCTGAGGAAAGGGATGGGACAGTGGTATTTCAGTAAAGCCTAATATCCAAAAAGGATGAAACAGTTCTGTTCATTGATTGGTGACAGCGCATACCTGCATCACTCAGCCACTTCTCCAGCAAGGGCTTAAGCTTGCACATGTTTTTAAAGCTAAGATTGAGTGCCTCAAAGCGTGAGATGGTAGTCTGACTGAAGTCATTTCCATACAGCTTTCCCATTGCCAGGCCCACATCACCCTGTAACAGCATCATCAATGAGAGTTAAGGTTGAAGGATTACTCCATTGTAAAATAAAATGAATTTAGCACTAGAAATGGATCGTTTGTATGTAAACATATCTGTATAAAAAACTACATTAAACATGGCGGCATGCCAGCTGCATGTCAATAATGCCAGTCATCATCATTGAGCCAGCGTGCCGCCGTGTTAGTATAGTCTTTCAGGCAAATATGTTTATATTTAAATGTTTCTATTGCTAAATACGCTTAAAATAATAATTATTTTCTTGCACAACCATATTGTATTGCTTCAGAAGGCATTTATTAACCCCCAGGAGTATTGTATTGATTATTATGTTGTATTGATTACTTTTAAGATGGATGGATGTGCTTTTTGGAGCTTCAAAATCTCAGGTATTATTCAATGCTGTTATAAAGCTAAGAAGAATCAGGATATTCAGTATAACTCTGACTCTTTGCGGCTGAAAGAAGAAAGTCATAGACCCCTAGGATGCCTTAAAGGTAATTTATGGGCCAATTTTAATTTTACAGTGGAGTAAAATTCTTTATTCCCTTGTCTGTGAATTAGATTAGATAGATCATGTATATTTCTCTGAACTAAATCAAAACACAGTCATGAACACAGTCATAAAAACAAATGTATAAATTGTGCCAAACAACACCACAAAATGTCTGTTGCATTATTTCCAGATAAACTGTAAAAGTAACTCCAAAACTTGATAAAACAAACATTGTCATCACAATCTGAATCCATAAAAATGGCATATTATATATTTCTATAGCCACACTTACATATATTGAGTAAAACAATTGTTGGGGTACAAGCATGAATGGCTGGAACCCTGTTGTTTTTGTAAGGATTATTAGGGGTCCAAGAACAAAGTGGTTCCCCACTTTGAGGGAGGATCATGGAATCTCCAGTAATACAACAAAGATGGCTATAAAACTGACACCAAAACAATCTTCGAGGGGAGTTTGAACCAAGAACATGGTCTTTCCCTGATCTGTGTGACCATGGGACAGCCTGTACTAGAGGTGGTCAAGGTGGGGCTCAAACCCAGGTCTCTTAGTCTAGTGATGGTATTTAACTGGCTCATGCCAAAGGCCTGTCATGATACAGCTCTAATAGGGAGCATCACAGCTCTAACTTGAAGTGAGACTGAGGCTAATTAGGGCATATTCAGGAGCTTTGTGGTCATGACCAGCCAGAAATAGCTCAGCAACAGCTCCTCATATGTGGGGCAGGCAAGCTGTGGTAGCTCACCCACAATCTCGCCTCCCCAGCCATATCCTGTGTATCTTCCTTGCTGGCAGCGGGGTGATCCATGTGATCAAACAGATCAGACAATGCCAAGGAAAGCTTCCTCGACAGATCACACCTCCCTTCAGCAGGGGAGTGAGGAAGCCTCCTGCAAACCTGCAAGACGAGCCCCTGCTGAGCCTCAACAGCAATGAGACCTGATCCATGGGACGTCTGCCCAGGTTCACCCAGGCAGACAGCCAGACAACTATGAAGCTTCTTCAATGAGAAGCTTTCAGGTACATTCCTAAAGTGACTTATCTTATCTGATTTCCTGACTCATGAGTGCTATAATACAAAATTTGTCAACTGTACTTCCAGTCCACCATTTTGAGTTATTTTGTAAGCCTACTTTTTCAAACTTCTTCTAGGTTGTACGTCCAATTTGCACAAAAGTTTACATGGATTATCTAGTGACACTCCTGACAAAAAGTTTATGTTGGTGTTATTGGGGTTTTGCTTATGTTTTTTAAGCCTATTTTTCTTAACTCATCATCAGTAATTTCCACAAATATTTCCTTTAGTAGGTCTAACCCTGCAATTGCTGCTTATTATTATTATTATTCTTTTTCTGCCCTAAAACTGTCTGGGCAAAGGTTGTAAGTCGCAGAGGGACCAAACTTGGTGAGATGGCCAGAAATCCCCATTCATGCACACTTATGTGTATGCCTGTTGAACACTAGGTGGTGTTGTAATAAGCTAACTTGTTAACTTATCTCCAAGTATTTGGGCACTGCAACAGAAAATCCTAAATAGTGCCATAAACGTATGCTCGATGGAGTTGAAAATTTGCTTGAAACTTGGCATGCATTATGTAAGGACCTTTATGGCAAAAACGTTATCAAAACAATTTAGATCAGTCAAGCTGTTCAGCAGATATGAGCCAATAAAATCGGTAGGTCTGGCCCATTTTCACTAACTGGCCAATATTTTCTGAACTCAAAGTCCAAGGTTAACGAAACTTGGTACATGTAGACATGAGGATATTCTGTGGAGGTACAACAAATTGTGTCCTTCTTTCCAATAAGGGGCGCTATGGCATCATTAATAGTGAAATCATTAATAGTACCATACGCAGAAATCATTAATAGTACCATATGCTTCATGAAAATACCTGTCTGAACATTTTCTATAATTTCAATCAGATACATTAAAAAACATGACTGCCAGCAGACAATCAAATTTCAGCAGCTAATACCGTCAAATATGAATGGCCTACCATTATGAAAGTAGACATATTTATAGACTATCTATAACCAAATATGTGTTCTGAATTTTGTGAAAACTACCAAAACGATGCTGTTATAATAAGCAAGGTTTTTTTTTTTTTTTTTGCTAATAACTCTGCAATTATATGTGATAAAATCAACCTCTTTGTTTCTCCAGAATCCTTGCTTTATGCATTATGCAGTCTATTGAGTAGTCTTGTGTACACAAAAGTGTAGGCTTACAAAACTTTTTGATGAAAGTGAGGCAACCAGTAATTTTTTAATAATCACTTGTTTCAACTTCGAGAAGAAGGCTGTAGTTCCTCATTTTGACCACTAGTAGGGTAGACTACACAGTAACGCAATGCAAAGCATTTTACATCCAACATTGCAGTGTTTCAATTCATAGAAATTCATTCATGGAACCATGATACCCTGACAGTGTCTACACTGACAGTACGTTAGGTCATTTGTATTCACTGAAGATAAATTTATAATGACAATAAAGCTACAGCATTATGCTAGAAAAGATACTATCACTGGCCTGTTCCCCATTTTTCCAAACCTTCTTGGACCCCAAGAATTGCCAGCTGTGGCTATATTTTAAAAAAACTTCTTTACAACTGTTGGATATATTAATTTCATTTAAGTTTATTCAATTCTTATCTACCTAAATTCCAATTATAATTCCATACTCTTTTTGCGTCCTAAATTTAAATGAAATACAAATTCAGCAACTGGAATATGGAAGTATTCTCAATTGAATTCTGAATAGTGCACAACCATGCAGAAATAAAATGTAAAAACATTTATTTTAAAAACAACAAAAGACTCAGCTGAAATAGTTCAGACACATAGTCCCACCTGAGTAAATCCTAGTTTAATGCGCCTCTGTTTGAAGGCTTTAGCAAACTGCTCGAGCTCCTCCAGGTCATTGGGTTCATCTTGAGGTGAGCCCACATGCTTATGGACCTGTAAGTGAGACATGTCTAGGTGTCCATCCATAGAAGAGCCAGCCAGCCCTGTCCTGCCCATTGCCTTGTGGGAAATTAGAAAGAGTCAGAATCTGAGTACTCATATGATACAGCTTCAGAGTTTTGTTTGTGTCAGCTTTGTTTACTTGTCTTATTAGTTGTTATTTTATATTATTTTATACTCTCTTTTTGTGCTTCTCTGTTCTTGTCTCCTTCAAAAATATAGGTAAAATTAAGCTTTTTTTGACATTTACAGTGATAGTAATACTACGGTATACATTGAAATACATACAATACCATTCAGATATCATGGTACAGTACACTACAATTGGTTGAATGCACTTGAATAAATTAATGTGTTTTATGATCCTTAAAATTTCTATTTTTACTCCAAATGCTTTCATGATTGATTTCTGCAAGGAAAAGAATGAAGGAAAAGCACTCAATAAGTGTGCAGCATACTGTACATGGAAACAATATATATTTAAAATATATCTCAAAATATATAATATTTCTTTGGGTTATTTGAGAGAGCACCCAGAATGCACAAAGCTGTAATCTAGGCAAAGGGTGGCTAATTTAAAGATGCTAAAATATAAGACAATTATAATTTGTTTAATATTTTTGAAACGCTACATAATTCACATACTACCGTTTGTGTTAATTTCATAGTTTGATGAAGCTAATATCATTCAAAAGTGCTGAAAATAGTGTAGGTGAGTAGGTGTATCCAAAATGACAGGAAGTGCAAATCAGATACTATCAGATATCTGATCAGAGTATTTATTTTTATAAGTTTAATGAATGACTCAAATGAGCCTACATTTGGCTCTTGGGTACCTGAGGAGTGAGTGCGAGACCGGGCTGGTGTGGCAGGAGTCCTGTCTGTGACTGTGATGGCAATGAAAGCAGACTGGGCTGTAGCAGGGCTGTAGAAAACAGACATGCATTTAAATATGTAGGTAGTTTAAGCAAACACACATAATATTCTGAATTGTATTATTAATAGTCAGATCTACATCCACTGACCTTGGTGTCCAGATTGGGCCTGTGAGAGGAGAAATGATGAAGGAGAGGACAGGTGAGATCCAGGCATCAGGACAAGCTGGGGCAGAGGGTGCAAGGAGGGCAGCTCCTAAAAAGTCACATGATATATCCTTCATATTGCCACCTTCGTATATCTTTTGGGGGGTGAATCACACAAGAACATGTCCAGATAACTTATATCTTGCATAAACAATTAGGCCTATATTTGGACCATTATACCTATTTGCCTAGTGACATTTAAGCTCCAGCTTCAAACATAATATTATGTCCTATATTCTTCTTTTAAGTTTAGGTTAAAATATGACCTGGACATGTTCTTGGCAAGTTGCATCACAATTGCCTAGTCAGTTGAGCTCAGGTACTCAATACTGATGTTTGACATACCCCAGTAAGCTGCCCACCAGACATTGGTCCCTGAGTTAAGTGGCATGTTTTGTGCAATGATCCAGAATGAGGTGAATCGTTCAGGTTCTCCGTCTTTATCTGAAGATTAAAAAACGATATTCTTTGATAAATAATTAGGTAAACATTTTAAGATGGGACCTTGTTTACATTTGTGTTTTGCATGTATAGTGTGTGTATTGTATATATGTGTGCATGTGCTTTTTTGTGTGTACTCAGAGACCAGTAAAGCTGCTTGACTTGTTCTACAGGAGAGGGCCTTTAACAAACATTCCTTCCCTTGCCGCGGGCAACACAGTATGCAAATGTCCTCAAAAACCTGAAGCTAGTTCCTGTGCACAAAACTTTTCACTGTCCTTAAAGCGATATTGTATGACAGGCTGATCTGAAGATTTGATGAATCATATTTGTTATGACTGAAATGTAACACTAGAAATGTTTTGTAATGAGATAAGAGCCTTTTAAGCTATTTCTTATACAATATGCTATACAATGCTATACAGTATGCTACTACAAATACCAAAACAGTTCATGTAGGATGTTAGATGTTGAATATTTAAAGAGAAAAACAATGTTTGTACTCACTTGTCTGGTAAAGTCAATCCCACTTTGTTCAATAGCTGAGGAAATGAAAACATAATCATGGTTAGCACTGAACTTAATAATAATACACGTTTATGTTCTGATTATCCCACCTGATGGATCTAAACTCCTTATTACTGTATTACTTTTCATTTAAGTTTTTCCCATGTTCTTCTAGTTCTGTGTTGTTCTGTGTTTATGTAGCACCTAGATCTTGGAGAAACGTTGTTTCGTTTCACTATGTACTTTTATATGGTCGAAATGACAATAAACTCTACTTGAACTTGAGATTTCCATTGTCAGGCCTATTATAAAACGTACCATGAAACAAACCCCCAAATGCTCCATTTCACTGACTAAGGAGGGTGAGTTGGGGGTTCAAAGGTCGTCAGTACCAGGTAATCTCACTTAATTTGACATTCAAATCTAGCTCTATGAGGCCGTGGTTAGAACAGCATTCACTCACCCCACAATATGGAAATTTATCCTTCTCCTGAGCCAAACTTCCAGTATGGAAATCATCAGATCATGCAAATGAGAAGGTTTCCATGACAACCTTTAGAGGCCTTCACATTTGAATATTTACAGACCTCCAGGTGCATCTCTAACTCTCTGTCTCTCTCTATCTTTTTCTCTCACACACACGCTTTAAAATTAAAACATATTGTAATATATGAGAAAACCTGATGGTGACCTTTTTTCTGTATTTTAATGACATCATATTCCACATGCAACACTAAAATGTTATGGTCAAAATGATCATCAGACATGTTTTCCATCCATTTGTTTACATGCTATGAAAGTTTTTTTACTTTTCATTTATTTATGCATTTATGCAATATAAAAATATTACAAATACAATATTGAGACCAGTCATAATTATATTAACATTCCAGTCACAATATTAATATTTGTAAACACAAGCAACACCTTTTTGTATAAAACAAATATTTGCAGTTATCACATGACCTAACATGACATTTCATAGGACTTTAACCTAATCCTAATCCATACGCAAACACTTCACAACAGAGAGGCGATAGAACACAAACAAAATATATATTTATTGTTCAGTGACAATACTTGACTCTTTCTGAATCCTCATTTTGCTCAGGTTCCTCATTTCAGCAAGACTGTTCCGTACCAAAGCTATTGTACCTTAACCATGATTCAGTGTCGCCCGAGGCTCTGAGCGCTTCATTGCAAACAAACCGCCACATACATCCTGGTAGACTTCACATCCATCAAACTAAACACATATCACACCTAGACGCTTAGCTGAAAAACCCATAAATTGAGTGTCTCTGTTATTAGGAAAAGATAAATTCATAGTTTTTAGACTTTTTAAAGTATATTTAGGCATAGAGATAAAAGGAAAAAAAACAAAAAAGTTCAATTAGAAACCCAATGTAAAAAATTGTTTGAGTGCCACAAAGCAATTTGCACAGACCTGCCTGAGAGCATGACCAGTCTCCTGTCAACACAAAGAGTTAAACTTTGGATCGTAACCACAAGCTAACCGTTTAAAAATGCCCAGTGGCAGTGCACGAAATTTATGAGCCTCATTTCAAGTAACTTTAAATCATATAGATTAAATTCACCTTTAGCCACAGATACATTTTATAAAGGTTGAATAATATATAAAGGAAAGATAAAACCGATCTTAACATCTGTGAGTAATATTAAATTCAGCTTTCAGTGACATTATTTTAAATATTTCTAAAACAAATCACTATACATGTGTAATGTATAACACAAAACATTCAAACCTGCATCCAATCTGCAATGACTTTTTATTTGGTAAATATCACCAACCCATTTTATGTTCTGTTTCAAGACACACACTTACGATGTAACTGTATAGCATTTCACAACAATGGACATTTTCATAATTTATAATCCATGTTTTATATTCCCATATTATTTACAGTTAAATACCATTATACATTTGTTCAAATGTAACATTTCTAAATATCTACATTTCAAAATATTCCACATAGTGAAAAGGTCCCTTACCAGCTTGTTCATGCTGAGACTCTGTGTGTTCAACTGCCTCAGTGCTCATCTTAATATCTGTAATGATAAATACAGCTGATTTTCCTACAGGATCACAACTTTATGCAGACACTGGGGCAATTCATGGCATGGCCCAGCCAGTAAAATGATCTTGAGGTTTATTCTAATGTGTTCAACACTCAAATGGTCTCCTTTATGTAAAGGGCTCGTTGTAATATTCATAAGAGCAAGGGTATCCCCATTCACCATTCACCACAATCACTCTGTCTCTCCACCCTAATCTGTTCTAGTCAAAAACATTTAAATCTGTTAATATAGAGTGCCGTTTACAGGTACTGTACAATGCAAAACAATATGATTCCACAAAACGTTCACTACTTGAGATAAGAGATCTGGGAATATTTTTAAAACTAAGATGAAAGTACATAAACTCTTACCTTGATAACAGGAAAGGTCCAATGCTACACATTCAGAATAATATTTCTTGCTCCGTATTGATTTTCTCAGGTCTTCAGTGAGAAATTGATTGTCTCAAAAAGGTACAGAGAAACTTAGACATTTAGCAGTCTGGGTTAGTAGAAGTTACCTCTTCAGTATCCCACACCATCCAATAGATATATCATTTGCATAAGGCCTATGGTGCGTCCTATCCAGACTCTGAGTTTTTGCATAAAACAACAATAGGCAGACGGCAAACTTCGAAAAGCTTAAGAATATGTGCATGCATGCCACACTGCATGTTTATGTGTGCACTAGCAAAGTTAAAGTGTGCCTGTCTTTGATTGAACATGGCATATTAAATTTGTTCAAATATTTCACTATGCATATGTGAAGGCAAGCATTAGGGTTGTCTTCAACTATTAAAACAAAGGGTTTAACTGAAGTTGTTTGTTGATTCCCAACATGATGATCGTTTTGCACTTTTGGCTCATGTAATTTGGGAAGACATTGATTCTAACTTTTGTTGAAACAGGTCTGGGTGTAATGCATTGTAATGTTTACAGTTCATTGCACAAAAGATGGGTGAACAAATTAGCCTAGCTAATGTTCTGTGGCACTTTGCAAACGTTAATGGATAAAACTAAACAGCAAAATCAGATCATTGACCAGATCATTCTGGAACGATGTGAATTCACTTACAACTATTCATAAACAGTTTACTTTTAACATTAACATGTTGAGGCAAAATCTTCAAGCATGAGATACAGGCTGATTTATTCCCTGTCCCCCCAGATTTTGATTTTAATAAACCTTGGTGTTATGAATATAGCATTGGGAGGTAGTGCTTGTCAAACAAGGTTAAAATAATGCACATGGTATCAATAAATGTTATAAATATACTTTATGTTAATTAGTGCACTTAATTAAATGTGCTCTAGTTTGACGATATAAACGTGAGCTACGTCACGAGGTCGTCGCTGTTTTCGTGTCACGTGATCGTTGTGCGCTTTCTAGATCATGTCTAAACTGCAGCCAAATCAAGTCCTTTAAATTGTCCTCATAAATCATCTGAATGCAAACGAGTTTAAACATGCAATAATGCAATACCGTGCACACCTGTTTACTACAACAGAATCGATACAGTTTGTCACAAGATTATCGTTCCGTAAGTAGTTTTACTGTCATGTCCCGCAGCCTGAGCAGTACACATAATGTGCGCTAGAGGGCAGCATGTTTATATTGCATGCAAACAGTTGTTTTCAAAAAATTACATATGGTTGCTTAATTGTGGGAAAAATAACTTTATTACATATATAACGCACTGTTAGATACTGACAGAAAAATGCCCTAGCTGTTTTATTTGTGGCTGTGCATGTTTAAAAACGTATGCAGTTATGCTGAGAATCATGCCTGAGCATTTATTTCATGACCAAAGCCTGTTTTTAAAATATTAACATATCCAAGTTATACTGAACAGAAAAAGAAGTAAAATAGTAAATGATATGAGGGTAGTGACACGACCAGATGAGGTAATGTATGTACCGTAAACAGAAGTAAACAGTACTCGTGGTAGTCAAAGCCTTAATTGTTAAATGAATTGGTGGATCAGAAAATCCTGGAGAAGCTTGTACACCCATATTGTATATTACAAACCTAAGCGCTTGCAATTGAAATGTAAATTAGAATTAGTCATGGCTATAGAGAAATTTGGCATCAATTGAATACATTCACAATAGATATACATAAAAATATGCTCAGAGATAACTACCATTTGGGTTTCAGTTACTGTCTCTAGCCTCATTAACAGAGCAAAAACGTGACTCCCAAGTGTAAATATTTTAGAAAGCATGTAAGTTATTGTAAATTGTAAACAATCAAAGCTGTTACTTTGCTCCAGGTTTTGTTAAGTAGTACATTATTGCATGACTCAAAAAGATCTGACAGTGTTTAGCTTAATAAGTGAAGGCAATAAGGTAAATTGTAAAGGTACAAAAAGGACACTGTACTGTTAACACTGTAACACAAAAGGTGAAGTAACAGCTTATAGCCTGCTAAAGGATACAACTAGAACAACAAGATGGGACATTCATACAGACATCATATTGTAAACAAAGGACCTTTCGTACAATAGAATTTGAATATTTATAAAAAATAAGTTCTTTCATACAAATTATATCCTTAACATAAAGGATGCTATGGTAACTAAAACTTAATATTCAAATGTTGTTGACATAAAAAAGCAGCAATGATAAACTACATTGACTGAAAGCAAGAACTACATGACAGCTGCCTTAAGGCAGAACTAAACCCATAACAAACACAATAACACCATTTCCTGCCCTGATGGACAAATGTACTGATGCCCTAAAGTGAAACTTGACAACCCACATCATAAACTTCATGCTCATGAGATACATTCAGTCAAATATGGTAACCGGTGGGCCATGTTGCACTTGAAAGACATCAAGTTAAGAAAAGATCCCTGTTTAGGGAAAATGTTTACTGAATTTCAATACATCAAAGTGCATGGGAAAATCCAGAAAAACAACTTTAACCAAGTAACAAATTACTTAAGTACCTTCTGTGGAAAACATTTTAAAAAATCTCTTCACTTTCACAATATTATTATATTGTTCTTTTATAAATCTGTGATAAAGTACAAATTCCATATCACACAGACTTTCATTTTTGTTGGTTTTAAAGTACCTCACAAACGTGTTTCTCACACAAAAGTGCCACTCTGAGAACAATTTTATTTTCGTAATGAGTGCTATTGAGAGTCCTCATCCCAAAGGCATAGCTGTTTATGAGGCATGTAGAAATCAAATCTGTAGCCTTTGCTGCAGCTCTTAATGCCACACTTGTAGGGACTGGGCCCCTGACCCTGGCAGTACTTCAACTGGCAGGGGAACCACTCCAGGTTTAACCTGTAGCTGCAGGCGCAGGGCTGCCATGGGTCTGCTGTGGAGTTACAGCTCTGCAAGCCAGTGACATCCAGACTTTGGGGAAGTACTTTGAATATTGAGCCCTCAACCCCTGTAAAGCCAAACAGAACTGGTGAAAAGGGACACAATGCAGTCGCTGTAGGATTCAGGTAAACTATTGTGTTATTCTCAGCAAACTGTGCATTCTGTGTGCTTCTTGGGGCCCCATAACTTTCTACATACTAAATCAATATTCAATTTCCTGTGAATGACCCAGTCAGTGTTAAAGGAATAGTTCACCCAATGGAAATTCTGTCAGTATTTATTTGTCCTCATACGGTTTTAAACCTCTCAGACTTGTGTGGAACACAAACAAAAATATATTAACAATCAAAATCTGATCCTCAGATTCCACCGCATGGGCAAAACAGCCAAGACATTTTTTTAAATATCTTCTTTTGTCTTCTGCTGAAAAAGAAAGTCATATGGCTTTGAATGGCATGAGGGTTGTTTATAATAGCGGAAATTTCTTTTTCCAGTAAACCATCCCTTTAAATAATACTCAAAATGCAGAGCAAGGTACCATTGTTTATAAAGTTGTTGCCTAAGCCGATGCATGTTTCTCATTTAGGCAGGACTGACCTCTGTCCAACCAGTGCTTGACATCTTGCTGCCTTGTGTACACGAGATCCTGTGCTTCCCTGCAGACATTACGTATGTGCGTACTAAGATGCCAGGAGATACTCATATTCACCACCGCATTCATTGTGAGCCGTTCCACTCCACGCATCTCCTCTGCACTCCGCACCACATGAGGGTTTTTCTGTTGGGTTCACACAATAATCATTAATATGTTTTACATTAGAGCACAAAAACAAATTCACAATCAAATGTCTTCTACAATCACTGCTGGTCACTAGCATACTGTATGGTTATGTTGTGGATGCTGATGTTCTAGTGTCCCCATGAGGTTGCTTAACTATCTTATCCAGCAAGACTACCTACACAGTGGCAGGTTGCTTTAAAATTCTTTAATTTTTGACCTGTCTGAGCCTGGCCATAGCTTCACTGGGGATCAGCTCTCCATGATCTAATCGAGTGATGAAGCAGAGCGCCTGATACTGTGTCTGGCCCCTCTCTGGCTCCCCGAGAACCAATGCACGAAAGATCTTCACATGCTATTTGAAACAAAGACAAATAAAATGTGGTTAGAGACACAAGCAAAAGCAAACTTATATTTAATGTATTTCAAAGTATTAAAGCTATTACTATCAGACTTTCCAAGACTAAGGTGGATGTTTTCCTGATCTTATGAAATCCCAGGTAATGAAGCTTTAGCTGTGTAAACAAATTAATACTACAGTAACACAGCAGGTACCTTACAAAACAGCAAAAATAATTTTAATATCCAAAACAGAATACATTTACCTAACAAAGTGAACTTATTTAAAGCCAAATATATATTATATTATACATCTATAATTAAGATTAAAACAAGATAAAGATATTCTGAAGTAAAACCTAGTTCATTTATTTAGTTTTAAGGATATAAAATATTCCGAAAATAATTTATACAATTCTGACATAAGAAAAAACTGAAGATTTAGGACTTTTAATTACAAACATTTTATAAACGTTTTTATTCTAACTATTAAACAATAAACACTAAATGTATTTTGTTGTGCATTGTTGTGTCTCATTAACAAACTATAAGTTAGAATGTATTAAAATTAAATTAGCAATTAATAAACAGCCCACAAAAACATTAAAAATCATAACCCTTTGCCATGACCCTGAGAATCAGCTGATACCGCTCTCTCCCTGCCCCCCTCCAAGTAACCCTATGCAAAACAGGCTAACTGCTCCCATATGGACACACCAAGAATACAGCCTCTGTTTCAACAATACTGCTTTTCTTTGCCTTTATCCCAGCAGTAAGTGCACCACAGCCGAGCAGCCTTCACACTAATTATGACTGGTGCTGAATGCATCAGTTATGACGAACAGAACAGGCTTGTCCCACTCAAAAACGTAGACAAACACTTTGTGGCTGTTTTGAAAAGGTCTGACAGATTGTGCTACACAAGAAATTAAACCATGGTGCATGTGTGTGTGGTGGCCAAATATAACACTTTATATGGAGTGATACCAAACGAACCTGTAAAACTGTCCACTGTTTCTAAACCGTTTTTCAAACACTACTACCACCTCGCCTCTCCTTCCTCCAGCCTGCAATTGGTCCTCCTCCAAACTCACACCATTGGTTGAGCCAAGTTGACATGTCGGGCTGACAAAACAATGTTTTGGCAGTAATACTACCAATAAGGGACTTGTTGTTGTCTCTGCACAATAAATTGGGATATATGCATGGTGCCCCAAGCTGATCAGACTTACAGGCTCAAGAAGGTTTGGGTTGTGGGTAAGTTCAGAACTGTCTTCATTTGATAAGAAGCACACATCCAAGTCACTACACCACAAATTATTGTTGCATAGTAAACAATCTCTGTTGACATGCCACAATGCACTGATTATAAACTCCATAAGCTACATCGATCGCTGAACTGACTGCAATGAGCAAGATGACCTGTGAGTCAAATCACAACTATACAAAATGACAAAAAGTTTCCCAAAACATTAAAATAAAACTCTCTGAATACTGATATGAGCTCTGGATGCCGTAAAGTCTGGTGTATGGACACAAATGACTCTTGTAGTCTTACATTACACTTTAAACTACATTAAGCTTTGGATATGGCCCGATGTTTCCCACCAACACCACCGTATTGATACTTTCCAGCTATTTCATCATTAACTGTAAAGCTATTCTTGAGACTAATGGCAGCTTGATTTCCTCTAACTCATTACCCTTTATTATTTATAAAGGGTAATGTAAATAAACCTCTACACTGAGCAGGTTTTTTTACATTTATTCAGGCTTTAAAAACGTAATCTCAGTTTCATCTGTTATGAATGTTTCCTATGAAAAACATGTTAGAGACACCTAAATATTTCAGATAATCTATTTATAAATAGCTGGTATGGGTGTTTTCATAAAAACCTTTAACTAGGCTTAGTTTTTTTCCCAAAATAAATAAAAAAATAAAATAAAAACGCCTTTTTAAAACGACTAAAACTTTCATTTGCGAATGACTGCTTATGTTGAACAAGCTCATATCGCACGTCCATTTAAAAAGGCACAAACTTTTTTGGCCTGCAATGTTTCATTAACACACGGTTCACCAGCACGACTTTAAAGGTGAACTCTTTGTTTCGTTTCGTTTCGTTTCATTTCAATGCATTAAGATTTACACTTACACGCTTGAAATCCGACAGGAAGGTGATGAGAGTCCCGTCTCCTCGCCTGAACTCCAGCGTTACGACGTCCCGCTCCCCATCCGCCTCCAACACCTCCTCCGTTATCTCACCATCATTCAGACGAACGAGCACCCTCAACTCCGAGCAAACACTTACTGATAACAACAGAGTTAGTAACAGAGCTGAAGTCAGTCTGGAGGACATAGCAGAAGATGTTCGCTCATGTAACGCTTCTATGGGACATCACTTCGGGTGATTGATGATTTATTCAGCCTGATCAGACGGGGAACGAAGCGAAACTGCTGTTGGATGAAACGGTGAGTTTAGCAATAATCTTTCACATCGATCACGATCTGCCTCCCTCTTCCCATTTTGAATCTTCACGTAAGGTTTGCCAAGCAAATCGGGGAAAACTGGGAAAACTGGCTAAGTATGCAGCGATGTTTGAGAGCTACCCGCCGGCACGTCCCCGTCACTTCCTCCAAACTTCAGACCTTGCGCCCCAGGCGCCTCTGGTTCCTGCACTGCACGGGGCCACCTCTTAAAGACACAGACAGCTTGTATGCTTTCTTTTCTAAGACATCTTTTCTTTATTAAGACGTCTTTCGATGTGTTTATTTACATGAACGTGAGATTTATTGAGCCAGAAACGTTTTAGACTGACATGAAATATGAGTTGTGTAGACTAACATTGAAAAGCTTGTTGGCATTTCACTCAGTGAATGACTGCTGATTGTTGATTGTAATATTAAACAATAATATAATAATTTTGTCTAATATAGACAAAAGTAGAAAATTGTGCTAGTGACAAGATTGCTTTTTAAAAAGGCATTTTAGTGTATTGCAGTGTATTACTTCAGCTGGTTTGAGAAAGAGAACAACACAATAGCAATGAAAATCCACCCCAGCGTGGATGATGCAGTACTCTGCCTTGCTGATGTCTGGAATACCCTATGTAGGGTCAATCCATGGAAAACTGCAGGTCCTGACAACATACCAGGGTAAGTACTTAGGGAATGTGCAGACCAGCACGGACATCTATAACATCTCACTGAGCCAAGCCATCGTACCCCCATGCTTCAAGGCCTCTACTGTCACACCACTGCCAAAGAAGTCACCAGCATCAACAAACAATGACTACCACCGCTCACTCCAATCATAATGAATTACTTTGAAAAGTTGTTCAAACACCACTTTACATCTAGACTCCTGGCAGCACTCGACTCCAGTTTGCATACCACCCTAACCGCTCCACAGATGACACTAGTGCAACAGCACTTCACCTGAGCCTGGCGCATGTGGAGAATAAGAACAGTTATGTGCGGATGCTCTTCATTGACTTCAGCTCCACCTTTAACACAGTCATCCCCCAGCATTTGGTGAGAAAACCTGGACTGCTAGGCATCAACACAGCAACACTTGTCAACTGGATATTGGACTTCCTTACTGACAGACCCCAGACAGTACAGGTTGGGAACAAAACCTCTGAGGTCATCGTCCTGAACACCAGAGTCCCAGGCAGTATGTTAAGCTCTTTGGTCCTTCAGGCTTTATGCATGTTGGAGTAATGGTGAAATGCCAGATGGGCATGTGTTCTGTGGATGGTCATCAGATGTTAGCTAGGGGTGATGCAGTGTGGTACAGATGTCAAACATCAGAGATGTTTTCCCATCCTCTGGAACACCTGCAATCACACACACAAGAAAGCAAATGAGAATCAGAAGTTTGTTTTATTTGTTTTAAAATTGTCATTTTTACAACTGAGATTCCATAGCTTCTAATGGACAGCAACTTAAATTTTATAATTTTATAATTATGACACATTTTCTAAAGCAAATAGAAACCTCAAATATTCATGCTGAAACTAGATGGTCACTGATTAGCATCCAGTCAAGAATTCCATATTATTGCAGCAAATATCAGTACCAAACTACTAATTCCTTTCGCAGCTTCTACAGTCTCTGGACAAATGAATTCCTCTAATTCCAATCTTGAAGATTCTTCTGTTCACTTCTTTGTTGCAGTGATGTTCTCTTCTTATCTAAGATGAGTTCTCTTCTTTTCTGTTTCTGCTGGTTGGCAACTGGCCAAATTGTTGGATTTTCTTGTATTTGGCTAAGCAGTCATTCTGTGGCTCGCCAATCTATTAGAATGTTTCTAATACATAAAAAAGCAAGACAAAGTGCTTGTGGGGAAGAGTTTTTGAATGTGGTAGTGTAACAGTAGTGTTCTTCTGAGTTGATGTTGATGTGCCTTCTAGATTATTAACTCATGGTACTGTCTGTGTGACCAGACATTATACCTGGTACCAAATGGACCCCAAACAATAGATAAATTCTGTTAGGACCTCCTACTGGAAGGATACTGGACCTACTGGACCTTTACAGGTGCAAATGTTGATTACATCAGGGGCACAGTCACGATGTAACACATTTGATGATATACACAGTCTTTTACTAACATAAGTTGCTTAATCACAAATTAATTTTCAGGAAACATCTCAAAGTATGTCACAACTCATGATGAAGGACCATTTTGAGCTTTAAAAAAACATGGCCTGGCCTGTATAGTGTTCATACTGAGACACTTACGGTCTGTAACCCAGCATCAGGTCGTCTGTGAGGTTCAGGCAACATTTTAATGAGTGGTGCAGACTTTCTGGAGTCACAATAAATGAAATCCCCCTGTGAGCTGCTGGCAGGGGATTCATACAAGTGGTCTGAGCTGTTTTATGTCACCTGTAGAAGTGAAAACAAAACCCTGTGCTACACCATACAATGACACTACAGAATTCTATACCTCAGACTTTAACAGTTTGGGAAGGGGTCTCAACTTTTCCAACATAAAAGTGCCTTTGTGTGCACAGCGAGGTCCATAAAGTAGCAATTTATTAAGGCCTAAAGACCTTTGGAATTAATTCACATGACACATCAGCTATGTCAGTGCCTGATGATGCTCTTGTGTCTTGTGTTGAACATTTAAGCATATAAAAGAGGCATTAATCTCACACGTCTGGAAAGAAGTTCAGATAAAATAAAATGTTTGAAACAGCCAGACTTGTGAATTGGAAGGGATGTCCATGTACTTTTGGCCATGTAGTGTAAATATCAGGAATGTAATCATATTTGTATTTGTTGGGTAAAAACAATAAATGCAAATAAACCATATTCTGCCAAAATGTGCAATATGGGTATATTATAAAAAAACAGATCTGTTCTGATTAAACTGTTTATTTAGAAGCAGTTTTTATGTACACTGTAGACATCTTTGTTTTGATCATGTTTCTCTAGGTTTTGATGGTTTGTAAGACGAAACACAATTTGTAAAAAGTGCCAGATTGCTTCCTCTGCTTCCTCTTCCTACAGACACTTTTGAAGCATAAAACCTCTCTATGTATGTTGTCCATCTCCCAATTCTAGTTGTGTAGTAACTGTCACATGAGGATTCAGTGAGGAAAAGGTAGTAGCCCTTCTAGCAAATATTGTTCTAACATGCCATCATTTTTGTTTTCTTTAAGAGAGCATTTTAAGCAATATTTATCCAGAAATGCATTCTCCTTCAAATATGAAACAAAAAATCAACTTTGAAATATTTCAGGATTTAAATATATTTGATTGTTTTCACTGTTTGTTAAGTTGGAAAATGTTCTGTTGGAACAATGGTTAACATGGTTTCCTGATTTATTACATTTTTGAGTGTTTTAAGTACGTTCAATCAGTAACTGCAAATAGTGCAAAACTTTCTAAATGTCAAAAACACATCACAATATCATATAATGCCATGTACAGAACACTATCCTTGAGTTATACATCTCCACCGCTCAGTTCCAAAAATTACTGTCCAGGCCTTTAAAAAAAAAATAATATAGAGTTTATGACATGCACTTTTCAAAAAATTCAAAATGGCAGACTTCCTGTTGGGTGGTGCTTGGGCCGACATGACTGATACATGCACCATCCTTTTGTGCCTGTACCAGTGGACACTACTGGGTTCCCTGTCCCGCCCATATGCCAGCCTTTGCACAGCTCTAATGGCTGATGACTTTGATGTGTGTGCCAAATTTTAGGACTTGTTTTAAGAGACCCAAAGGCACCAAAATCCTTAAAAAAAAGAATAAAAAAAATCCTAAGGAAATTAATAGGGCACTTCACATTTTCAGTGCTTGGGCCCTAAATATAGCTGCAAGCAGTAATGCTGAGCCCAAGCATTACAGTGCCATCTCCACCTGGTGCTTCTCAGAAGACAATGCGTAGCTGTCACATGCATTTCCCTCCAAAAATAAATAAGGACTATTTTAAAGTCTGGTTCAATAATAAGTCTGTTGTGACAGACTTCCAGACTGTGATTGACAATAGCCACATCATTCTGATCAGACCCCAACACTAAACATATTTCCCAAGTTTGTAAATGCACACAGAAATACTGAAATCACTTGCACACAGAAACACTTGTTCCATTTATTGCCTTAAACCATTGCCTCGCCATGGCAAAACTGTTTGAGATGTCAAGAATCCATTGACAATTTATCATCATTTACCATTTATCAATATCTCTTCTTTTCTTCTGACCTAGTTTGAAGCAACTTGGGTAAGTTTAAGATTACTCTTTTAAACTGTTTTAAGTGACATACTTCCTTCTCAATAGCAGCCTCTATGTCATCAGTCCCTAGGACCAAACATACGGCTCAAGTTTTAACAAAATCACTCAATGTATGCAGAAGATATGAGCCACTTCCTGTTTCAGTTTTTTTCCCCATAAATGTATTGCCTCATCGTGGCAACACCGTTTGAGATATTAAAACTCCCTTCACAATTTAGCATTTTCAATGTCTCAGCATAATATTTGCCAAATTTGGTGACAATCCCATAAATACCCTAGAAGATTCAGAGTATGGCATTGACAAAAAATCCACATACAATCCAAAATGGCTGACTTCCTGTTGGGCAGAGCTAATAATGTAATTTTGTCCGGCTTGATGAGAACAATACATTGACTATTTTAATGTTTAAGTGACACTTCTTGTTGCCAGTTGGTGGTGCTATGACCGTGACTCACATCATATCATATCATATCATATCATCTGATATGTTATCAGCCCACCACAATAACAATATTCGCCAAATTTGATGTAAATCGCTTAATGCATGCTGTAGATATTAGATCGGGCCCAATATTTACTAAATGTAAACAGTAAATATAGTATAGAAACAATAAGGTAGGAGTGTGGTTATTTACACTATTTTTAATAAACAGAACAAAACACAAAACTAACAAATTTTAAACCTTACAAAAATAGTAACAGTAAGAAACAGAAAATGTCTTTACCTGACCTATCTAAATACACTGACTCGCCAAACACAAAACTTACATGGGGTGGCACACACTCCTAAACTAGGTTATCTAACACATCCTAAAGAAAAACCCTCGTGTGCACAATCTATATCGCACAACATCTTACCTGTTCACTTTTCCCCAGACAGGAAAACAAGTCACCAACAACATACAAAGAAGGATAAGGGGATATAATTTATCTAGTGGAAGGTGACAAAACAGGTGAAACAATTAGAATAAGACAGGACAAACCGTACACAATATCAAAAGGGCCTGGATATTATTATAACGAATTATATTATTATACGAATTATTATAACGGCAGCAAGTACAGTATTGAGTCAAAACACTGGTGCATGTTCTCCCTGGACACCCTTTAAAAGCAGTGGAGGAGAAACGTAAAATCATTCAAGGAGATGGACAAGTCATTGGGCCAAATGAAATAACATTCTAGAATATTTACTACGTGTTGTGACGATAAAATAATGTACTGGGAACTGAAAATTGTTTGCTGGGTTGTTAAAAAACGGATTAATTAGCAAACTTAACATCAGTAATATCAAAGATTATTTTTATTATTATTATTAGCCTGAAGTACGTTGGTCTATCAAAAAGACTGTGTTGTGACTTTGTCTAGATGACACAAACAACACTGCATGCAAATTGGATAAACAACTAGGAGTCTGGAAAATAGGCTGTGCGAAAAATAAAAAATGGCTTAGATAAAACTGCAAAAAACTATTTTTAGAGCATGCCTAAAGGATTCAGATTTTAAATGATAATAGCTATTCCCTAAAGCTAGAAAACCAGCAATGTCCTTTTATAGATACAAATTCTCCTGGGATGCTTCATGTTACCTGGTACTTAAATGTAAAGTTTCCTGTGCAATTAAATTCTTACTTTGCTTTCCACTGTGCATGCGGTAGAAGAATAAGAAATAGAAGAAATGTAGAAGAAAGTAGAAGAGAAAAGTCATATTTACAATATATACAAACAGTGCAATATACAGTGCATTCAGAAAGAATTTAGACCCCCTTCACTTTGTTTCAATTTTGTTATGTTGCAGCCTGATACTACAGTTGTTTAAATTCATTTTTTCCTCATTAATGTACACTCAAAGTGACAAACAGAATTTATTAAAAAGAAAAAAACACATCTTCATCAGTATCACCTTTAGCAGAGTCTTTTTGGGTATGACACAACAAGCTTTGCAGTTTATTGGGGGATTTTCTGCCATTCTTCTTTGCAAATAATCTCTTGATCTGTCAGGTTGGATGAGGACCGTCGGTAGACACCCATCTTCAGGTCTCTCCACAGGGTTTAAGTCAGGGCTCTGGCTGGGCCACTCTAGAAAATGAAGTTGAGAGTTGTCCCTAAGCCAATGTTGTCTTGGCTGTGTGCTTAGGTCCTTTTCATGTTGGAAGGTGAATCTTGGAAGCCCAGTCTGAGGTCCTGAGCGCTGTGGAACAGGTTTTTATTGAGGATCTCTGTACGTTGGGCCATTCAGCTTTCCCTCAAGCTTGACCAGTCTCCCAGTCCTTGCTGCTGGAAAACAACCCCACTGCATGAGGCTGCCATGACCATGCTTCACTGTTGGGATGGTATCGGGCAGGTGATAAGTAGTGCCTCCAGTTTTAACGTTTAGAATTGAGGCCAAACAGTTACATTTTGGTTTCATCAAACCAGAGAATCTTTGTCCTCACACTCTGATACTAAATATTTTCAGTACCACAGTCAGGTACTTTTCTTCAAACTCAAAGCTGGCTTTCATGTGTTTGGAGGAGAGGCTTCCATCTAGTCACTCTGCCATAATGCCCAGATGGGTGGAGGGCTGCATTGATGGTTGTCCTTCTGAACCTTTGTCCCATCTCCACACAGAATCTCTGGAGCTCAGTCTTCTAGATGGGACCATCAGGTTCTAGATCACCTCTCTTACTAGGGTTCTTCTCTTACGATTGCTCAGTTTGGCCAGGCAACCAACTCTTGGTCCTGGTTGTGCCAAACTTCTTCCATTTGAGAATTATGGAGGCCACGCTGTTCTTGGGAACCTTCAGTGCAACAGAAATGTTTTTTGTAGCCTTCCCCAGATCTGTCTTGCAACAGTCGTCCTGTCTTTGAGCTCTTTTTGATCTCATGGCTTGGTTTGTACACTGATATGCATTATCAGCTGTGAGCCCTGTTATAGAGAGGTGTGTACCTTTCCAAATTGTCCAATCAATTTTATTTTACCACTGGTGGACTTAAATCAAGGTGTAAAACATCTTAGTAAAAATCAAGAGTAATGGGAGGCACCTGAAATAAATTTCAAGTGTTATTGCAAAAGGTCTGAATACTTAAGTGAATGTGATATTTCAGTTTTTTCTTTTCATGGATCTTTAATGCTATGCCAAATTTTCTCTGAGAAAGTACAGCTGCTGCTGTGCTTTCCTGACCAGCTGGATGGTATTGTGTGACCAAGTGAGATCATCACTGATGTAAACACTCAGGAATTTGAAACTGTTTATTGAAAATATTTATTCTTATAACTTTAAAATCAGTTACGGCATTGTGTGCTAACTAAGATTCTACCACATGACTAAGAAACGGTACATTTGACATCAGGCACTAAAACATTCTGTAACAAAATGAAGGAGCTTTAGTGATTTTCTCATTTCCTTTCTCTGTCCAGCTCAAGCAAATGTGTGGATGAGGGTCTGTGACTCTCCTCTACCACAGCAACTGAGCTTTGTTCTATTGTCAGGATAAAACGAAAGATGAGAGTATCATGTTACAATTTTCATATAAAATAACCCCTGGGGCTTTGCGAATTGGATCAGTCCTTGGTCCCTTTTTGTCGTTATGCTGCAGGTAATTTTCCGTCACAGGTGTGATATTGCCTTGTTCCATGGACAGCTCAGATCTCTTTGAACCTAAAATAAACGCAGATGAAACCACAGTAAACACATTTAAATTAGCTTAATTAAACACTTCCTATTAATCATCAGATTCTCTCAATAATATAAGCAACACACAAGACCAAAAAAAAAATTGGTCAGATATGACAAGTTGAACTGCCCATTAATTCAACAGGTGTCAAAAGGGGCCATTTAATAACTCTGAAAAAAAAAGCTCAAACTGTGTTTACACGTAACTTAAAGCAAATTTAAGAAAGGACATGAATTAAGTAGAAACATATTAAGGATGATCAGTGGAAACAGGATGCACCTGAACTCAATTTTGAATATCGCAATTGAATATCGCAATTTTGAATTGGCAAAGGCTGTGAATACCATAAGAATTCTTACATGCGATTTTTTTTCATTTTTTATTTGTAATAAATTTGCAAAGATTTCAAACATACTTTTTTAACGTTGTCATTATGGGGTATTGTTTGTAGAATTTTGAGGAAAATAATGAATTTAATCCATTTTGGAATAAGGCTGTAACATAAAATGTGAAAAAAAGGTGAAGTGCTGTGAATACTTTCCAGATGCACTGTATGGGGATTTAAATGTGTCTCCATGAGTAAACTGTTAAACTGTACACACTGTACACACACAAACAAAATGTGAGTCACTTTGCATTTAATATTTTGGTTTTCGTCACTATTTATGTTGGACTTGCTTCTGTTACTTTTTTAATTGTTGTTATTCAATAACATGAGATTTTTATAACATCATATTAATTAATAGGAAAAAACTGCACAGAATATTTGTGCTTTTGAAATTTAATGTCACACCGCAAAGCAATTTGAATGACCAAAAACTTTTTTCACCATTATTGACAAGACTGTGTCTGTACCTAAGAGCACAATTTGTTTAATGTAAATATTTTTGGGATCTCCTTACATATTTCACCATGAATGCATAAGAATCTGCACCATCTTCTGACCTCCTTACAGACCAGCCTAGACAACAACTACAGACACAGTAATGAGAATGCCGACCAACACAGTGAAAGATATATTAGCCTGAAAATACATGGCTGTTATTTAAGAAACCCTTTCTATTCTATAACGGGAATTAACTAAAATTACAAAAAACAAACAACTTCTCATCAGACAGGCCAGTATGTAATTTCAACCAGTGGGAGATCAGACCAGCCAACAGAGGCCAACAGCGACACCTATAGGCCAGACAAACTTCACAACATGTGACACTGTTTCTATCTGCAAGTGATTCAAAACAAACTAAATTTAAACCTCAAGTCTGCCTGCCTTTGTTTACCAAACTTACCTTAGTTATACTCACATTTACTCAACAACAGTCTTTTAAAACCACTATTAAATTATGAATAGAAAATAAGTTTTAATATTCAAATGTTATTCAAATATTATATTCTGTTTATGACCACACCTTATAAAGTACTAATTTATGACTTCACTAACTGTTGAGACTCAAAAAATCTCAAGAGGAAAAAATTAATAAAACATCCCACATTCTCACCATACTTATTGACCCAGTGCCAACAATAATGGCCTTTTTATGTAATGCTTATTACATCACAAAACTGTATTAATGAGTTATTGATAGTAAGAGTTAAAGGTCAGTGTCTATGTATCTTATACAAGCCTTTATTTTATTGTTTTAGACACGTCCATGTTAAAAGCACATCAAGGAAAGTTGCCTGATGCTTACTAAGTCAGCTGATACAGCAGTGGTGATAAGAGCGTGGGTAGGGTCCCAAGATCTCCACACCCCTGCAACATGCTTAAGGGCCACAAAAGTCCATTTCAGAAGATATAGACAGGAAACATGTTTTTGGATGTGGCACCCTATCTGATTAATTCACAAGATAAAGTCTCTCCACCAGCCTAGGCCACACTGTTATAACAGTTTTAAAAACCGTTATGCACACAATAAAACATAAAGTACTATAAAATAGCACTCCTGTCTCTGTGATTGCTCTATAAGCTCTTTGCAAAATGTATCCATGTTCAGGTTCTTTGTTTAGCCACTTGAAAAGCATATCTGCACTAATACATTAGCACTGAGTTTAAAGTAGTGCTGATTTGTAAAATCTATTTTTAGTGTACAATAGCAGAATCCAGCTGTCATTAATTGCCACAAGCCAAGGGGTCTACACACTCACCAATGGTCACTGGCATGCTGTTTTGCCCGATCTTATTGTACAGGAAGAGCTTGAGGAAGAGAAACGGAATATAAGCAGCAGCTCTCGAAGGAAAGAAAAATCTGCAAGAGTTTGCACAGGTTCACAAGTAAACACAAGCTTGTGGGTGTTGTGTGCACAAGATTTCAGATATCTGTCAAAACTATCAGCAAACTTAAAGATGTACTGACATCTTTCATTTCCGTGTTACTTCAGCAATCTGTCTCAAAAAGATCACAGTCACTGTGTAGCTGCAAGCATTGCTGGTTTCTCTTTTCTTTGCGCATGCAAATAGTAGCAATCTATTCTGTATCAATCACAAACTTATTGAATCAGTGCCACTGGGCGTAAACACAGCACTTCATACTAGAAATAAACACCTTACTTTATGGTCCATAAATTTTGTTAATTAATAAATTAATAATTGTTTTAATAATTGTTTTAAATGAATAATAATTGTTAATTGTTTTCTGTAAATTATTAATAATTATTAATAAATTATTAATAATTGTTAATTGTTTTTTTTCTAAGCATAAACGTGACAAAGGTACTCACCATAGAGGTAGCAATTATCAGCATGGCACAAAAGGTAGTAGCTCTGCCCCTAATTTAGTCAGATATCAGCCCAGCTGCAATGCCACCTAACACATAAGAACACAACCTTATATAATTTCTGTCTTCAGGAATCTTACTTAAACATGTTGAATACAAAGCAAACCAACTCATTTGCTGATTAACATGTTGTTTATGTGCTTACCCACAATTCCTCCAACATCAAACAACGCAGACAAGCGCCCATTTTGTTTGGGATCGAAATGAACTGAGAAAGAACAATCTTCAATTACCTTGAATGTAATAAGAAGTTTTATGATTTAGACGTGTTTATCAAAGGATTTGATGAAGGATTTTTACCAACATTAGCAACGTATAAAGGAAGTCAGTGGAGGAAAGTATAGCTGGCCAAGAAAAAAAACATTCGGAAAACTGCAAAACACCCTTAAAGATAAAGACAACACACTTCACAATAATAGCAATTCTTCCATTCAAGCCCACAAATTTGATTCATGCAATAAAAAATGAAATCTTGTGAAAATAATTTGCAAATAAAGCAGTGTTTCACATATGTTCTAGAGAACAAAATTGTCACTTCCTGGGAAACTGGCACAAAATATAAAGTTGTAGCTACTGGGCAAGGCAATGTGCTTCTTTTATAAAGTGTAATAAATAATTTGCTTGTGATTTTGAGTGATTCTTCTTGCAATTGGCAGCAGATGCCTTATGTGTGGGTGAAACAACATGTCATGAATAGTGGCCAATTATTTTGATGAGCTTTTCTCTCTGGCATTACAGAGTGACTGTTATTATTAGTAATTTTTTATTAATTATTATTATAGAATTATGCAGTTACATGAACAAAATATGAGAAAATGACTTCTTTGTCATCTAGGAAATAATTCTGCAAATCTAACCAAATAAAAAAATGTATCCACCTCAAGTGAGCTTGTAAGCATTTTGCTTATGCTTATCTGCATTTTGTACATTACTCAGTCATTTTCTTGTTTAATGTACTTTAATCGTAGCATTTCAATACATCGTTTTGTTATGTGATTTCCCAAAATGTGCATAAAATACCTGAATGGAAACCTTGCTGAGTGTTATACTTCACAACATCACTAATGGGAATCCTGAGTGCACCAATGAAGTTGATGGCCTCTGTATGTTCCTCTACTGGCTCCACAGCTGTCGAGGTACGACTGCTAAAGATCTCCTCATTACTGGATGAGGTCCTCAGGAGAGGTTCCTGCCCAGCACTCTCCTAAACACACAAACATAGGAAACCTTTATAATATCAATGTGCCATTGTGTCAGATGAACAAATATTAAGACAGCTTAACAATTCTTTGATAATGTAAGAATAAACATTTTCATATCTCTAAGCTCTGTACCTGATATATGATTTCAAACTTAATTCGTAACAGCACTGTTAACTATGATATTAAATGATATTATTTTTAATATTTACTAGCTCATTACTATTATTTAAATATTTACTGGCTCAGTTCACATGTTGTGAAAGGCAACAATCAAAAGTACACTACCATTCAAACATTTAGGATCACTTACTTATTCTTTATTTATATTTTTCCACAATTTTGGATAATAGTGAACTCATCAAAACTATGGAATAACAATTGTAACTGTGGGAATTATATTGTGATTAAAAGCATCCAGAATAAATGAGCTCTGTTATATTTTAGCGTCTTTAATGTAGTCACCCTTTGTATAGAATTTGCTAAATCGTACACTTGCCATTTTATCATCCAGCTCCTTGACGTCTCAACCTGGGAAGGTTTTTAAACAGTATTAAGTAATTTTCCTATGTTGGACTCTTCTTGGTTACTTGGTAAGTAGTCCATTTCAAAAATATTTTTAATACATTTTTTTTATTTTTACAACAATTTTTTTTTACTTTTCTAATGAAAGAAATTGATATATTGGTACAATTATTTTTTTTTCTGCAAAAGTAATTTCAAACATTAAAACAAACAACTTTAGATTAAAAGATCTTTAAGAACATAAGAAAACATTTTGTCAAGTGATTTTAAACTATTGACTGGTTTAATTCATTTCATTCAGTTTAATACCAGTTTAAATACATTTCATTACTAAATGGCCTTTATGTCCCATCAGCTTGCAAATAATACATATAACAAGAGGAGCAGAATTTGAACAGAATGTCAATGAATATAGTGCCATAAGATAAACTCACAAACTCTTCTCAAAATAGCCGCTCACTGCTGTTTAATTCAGTTAAGTGAAAGTACAGTACTGAAATTAACAGGCAGAAGGTAATAGCATTTGAAAGTACAATCAGTTTTCCATTTATGTTTCCACTCAGGATTTCATAACCAGCTGCTTCATTTCTTGTTCATGTTCATTATTCAAGGTTTCCTGTAATCATGATTTAATTTCCTAAAGAAAAAATGAACAGATGTCTACTTTCAATCAGGAATAAAAAGCACAGGATCCCAGCGGAGGCGATGATGATACCAGGTACAATGAAAGACAAACCCCATGCTGCTGACACGTAGACACCAGCAATGAGGACGCCCGGACTGTTTGCCACTGAGGTATGAGAATTTCATATTTACACGAGGAATCCATGCAAAGCACATCGGGGGATTAATCAGATTTACAGCACATCCTGTCTGACCAACATTTGCTCATTTAGCTAAAAAGTTTCAACAGGAAATACATTTAGTTGCAAGCAGGGATGATGGGCCCACTCAATGCGGGGCCATCGCCACCTAAAGCTTCTCAGAAAACGCTCCACTCAACAGGCCATTTGGTGGCGCTATAATATAAAAAAATGAAAAGAAATGGCTACAACTATGAAATCGTTTGACACTTTGACATGAAAATTGGTGTGCGAACATTGGCCAGTCTTGAGAAACATGGCCACCATCTGCACCTATAAGACAAGGTTAATAGAGGCTGATCAGAAACTCAATGGGCATGTGTGGCTCATGACTCCAATGGTCTGCATTTTGAAAGAAATCGGCCACCGGGGGTTACTGTCTTGTTTTTCTGGTAGGTTAACGATTGTATATGCAATGGTTGACAGACAAAATATTGATAAAAACTATTGAAATATTGATTCTGAACAACTTTGCCTATACATCCACTGCTGTCAATCAAACTGGTTGTTAAACATTTGAGGTTGTTTGGAAAACCTTCTTTTGCCAACTAGACCTTGGTTTTTCACTCAACCGCAATAAAACTGGTGCAGCACAATTCTCTGGATGCTCTATGTCTAATAATTATCAAAAAAAGTTGAACTTTCACATTTGGAAAGCTATAACTGGGCCAAGTAAAAATGGGGCCAAGTATACCAATAAGTCTGTTTCCTAAATAAAACATCAGTTGATTACAATACTAAAGAAGCATGCAAACTGTTGTGATGCTCAGGCAATATGTGGCGCTATGACAGCTGCAAATATTAAAAATGGGACATTTCTAATGTCTAATGAAAAAGTTGCTTAGCAGGCTTTTTAGACACCTGCTAAATAATACCCACACAAACATCTTAAAGTGCTTGAAATCCAATAATTGCTGCTTGCAGCTATATTTAGGGGTCTCAAGCACAAAGTGCTGACATTTTTGTAATTGTTAAGATATCATTACTGGTCGGTCTGATGGTGGCGCAACCAAAACAATTCGAAAAATCGTCATAACTTTTGAACCATTTGCCACAGATTTGCCTTGTATCATTGGAATTCTTGGCTCAAGATGAACAAACTCATTTAATTTCTGCAATTTTCCCACCATTTTGATTTTTTTTTTGCAAAACCTAGTGAAAAAACCTTTGTGAACTAGTCCTAGGGTTCAGGTATGGTCACTAAACATGGTACACATGCCTGATCTGTGGTCACCTGAACAAAATCCAGCCAAGTGACCACTACTTGGTGCTATGACATGGACAAACTCAAAAATGGCTATAACTATGCAATCGTGTGTCAGTTCTACCTGAAAATTGGTATGCAGTGTCCTTGTCCAAGGCACCATCATAGTCTGTGAAGACATTGGCCAATCTTGAAATACATGGCTGCCATCAGCCAAATAATTTTGAGCACCTATTAAAAATGCTAAAATTAAAAATGTTAAACAATTAAAAATGGTTAAAAAGTTATTTAGCAGTTTTTTAGACACCAGCTAAATAATTTCTAATAACTTTAGACAGCTGCATAACATGCAAAAGTCTTAAAGTGCTTGACATGACAATTCTAAATTTTATTTTTAATTTTATTTAGTTTCTTTATCATGTTTCTTATATATAGTTGGAACTGCCAGGTTAACATAAATTTGGAAGTGATTATTACAGTGCTCAATAAAAAATAATTTATGAATGCCAGATTTGTATGTGTAAATATACGGAGCACATCCTTTCAACTCATGAGTACCTGGCTTTGTTGCTTAGATAAATTCTGATGTAGTTGTGCTGTATGCCAAATAAAGATATGCAATGCTTCCTCATTGACCCTGACAGAAAATAGTCTGTCTGTCATTCATCTACTTCTGCATCAGATATTGTGTAATGAGTATCTGTACCTTGTTCAATATTAGGGTAATAGCCAAAAAAGTGAATAAAAGATAAAAACTCAAAGGAAAACAAAATAAACTAACACTGTAAAACAATTGTTTTATTAAAATAGTAAAATGCTTTGAGGTGTTTATTTCATGTAGCATCAACTAAAAATCCTAAATTCAAAGTCAACTAATTAATCATAAATTACAATAATAAAAATGACACCATAAACAAAGCAGGTTATTGACACATAACACCTGTGGCCATCTCCAATCCTAAAATATAAATATCCTAAAACATGGAGGGTATCTTCAATGTGGAAGCATAATGTCCAAGGCCTCCTTCCTTCACCTCACAGCTTAGCAAAACAGACTGTAGAGCTTGACTGTATGCTGCAAAATAAAAACCAATAAGCAACAATAAATGGCCAATAAATTGCCTGACCACATATTTTCTCTGCAAGAGCCTGACTAATGCCAGCGGGTAGAGCAATGATGTGGCCACAAAACCATTTGTTTTCGCCTTTTAAGTCTGTGATACAATAAACCTATGATTAAACCTATTTTAAACTTTACAGGGTCTTGTAAAATACTTGTACATTAGTATAGTTTGGATCAATGACATTTTACTGTCGATGAGGCTACTTGGTGTGGCACCACCAAAATAAAAATCGGACTGACTAAACATACACTGCTTGTGTGTCATGGTCATGGCTGGTTAAGAGAAAAATTCAGATTTAGAAGGAAGCGATGGTTTAAGGGCCACCAAAAGTACTGCAGCATACTCAAAACATTTGCACATCAGATCACATTAAACATTTCTCTATGCACACTGAGAAAGCTTGTCACCTTTTGGATTGTTATAGAAGATGCAGTTGCTGGCACAGGTATCAGGATGGGTGTCCCAAAAAGCATCTCCACAGCAACAAAGAGGTGGCAAATCTACTTTGTTCTTCTCCAACTTCTCCTTCATTAGAGCCTGCATGGCCTCAATGTACCTGTCACAGAAACATAACAGCACATGCCATCATATATCTTTAGATTCTGTACAGTAAAACTATGATGAATAAGCCCATAACACAATATAAACCTTTTAGTCTCTTTGCTTTTCTTTGTTTTTTCTCTTCTCTCCATCTCCTCTGCTGCCTCCTCCTCGTCCAGTCTCAAGCGCTCCAAAATCAAACACTCCCTCTCTGCCATTTCTTTTCTTTCTTCTTCCTGTCGTTGCTGCCTCTCCATCCTTATCTCCTCCGCCTTCCTTGTTTGTTCTTTTTCATTCTTAATCCTACACACAAAATGAAGTCTTTTGTCTTTTTTTTGTCTTTAAAGATTTGTGCTGTGTCCAAACAGCCACAGTTCCCTACATTAGTTCACTAATATCATCCACTTAAAGGAGTGAATGAAAACAAGTGAGCAATTTCAGACACTTGAGTTCACTGGCACTGCTGTCTACCAAGACCTGGTAGTGACTAGTCATTCAGTGCACATCGGTTGTACACTCAATATTGTGTTGCATTATGGGATTAAACGAGTGCACTCAAATGTGTGCTTTCATTCTGGACACTACAAAATGACTGTCTCCTCAAATAGTGTATGTCACATATGGCTATTTTGCATGCTTGCCTTCATATTGCAATGGGAAATGTGTTGACTACAAAATTTTAGAAATGCACCCCAAATACAGAGATGCTTAGTAATCAAAACTGGAAAACAAGAGAAGTGAGATTACATTATGTAAAAAATGCTGAAAAATAGCCACAAGACTTTAGTAGTAGTGAGTTTTGAAACATGTTAATGTGACACTGTGGTAAACAGTCGGGACCAGTTTCTCTGTGAGGTTCAACCTAGCTGTTCTCTTCAGATGCTTCCTGTGCCTCTGATGGTCCTTCACATGTTCTCTTTCGATGTCCATAAAGAGACGACGGTGCATGAGGAACTGAGACTGTCTCTGAAACGAGTTAGCATTTAAAGAAAATATGGTTTGTCATGTGGATACCACCTAAACAAATTCTAAACACAACTGAATGTGCATTCACATACACATACAGTGCATTCATTCAGAAAGAATTCAGACCCCCTTCACTTTTTCAATTTTGTTATGCTGCAACCCAATACTACAATCATTTAAATTCATTCTTTTCTCATTAATCTACACTCAGTACCCCAGAATGACAAAGTGAAAACAAAATTTTAGTCTCTAAATGTATTAAAATGTATTAAAAAGATAAACTGAAATATCACATTGGCTTAAGTATTCAGATCCTTTGCAACAACACTTGAACTGGACATGATTTGGAAAGGCACACACCTCTCTATAAAAAGCCTGACAAAAACCAATCCATCAGGTCAAAGGAACTGCCTGCAGAGCTCAGAGAGAGGATTATTGCAAAACACAGATCTAGGGACGGCTACAAACAAATTCTGCTGCACTGAAGGTTCCCAAGAGCACAGTGGCCTCCATAATTCTCTCCATCATTGGCACAACCAGGACTCTTCCCAGAGTTGATCACCTGGCAAATGAAGCAATCGGGGAGAAGGGCTTTACCTCTCTTACAAGAGAGGTGACCAAGAACCCAGTAGTCACTCTGTGCTCCAGAGAGCCTATGTGAAGATAGGATAAAATTCACAGAAGGACAACCATCACTGAAGCCTTCCACTGATCTGGGCTTTATGACAGAATGGCTAGACAGAAGCCCCTCCACAGTGCAAAACACATGAAAACCCACTTGGAGTTTGTAAAAAAGCACCTGAAGCCCTCTCAGACTGTGAGGAACAAGATTCTCCAGTCTGATGAAATCAAGATTGAACTGTTTGGCTTTAATTCTAAATGTCCTTAACATCATCACCTGCCTAGTACCATCCTAACAGTGAACCATGGTGGTGGCAGCATCATGCTGTGGGGCTGGTTTTTCACAGCAGGGACTGGGAGATTGGTCAGGACTGAAGGAAAGTTGAATGCAGCAAGTACGGACACATTCTCAATAAAAACCTGTTTCACAGCACTCAGACCTCAGACAAGGCTGAAGGTTCACCTTCCAACATGACAATGGCCCTAGCACACAGCCAAGACAACACAGGAGTGGCTTAGGGACACCTCTGCGAATGTCCTAGAGTGGCCCAGCCAGAGTCCTGACTTGAACCTCTATCGAACATCTCTAGGAACACCTAAAAATGGCTGTCCAACCAATGGTCCCCAATCTGACCAAGCCTGAGAGGATTTGCAAAGAAGAATGGAAGAAAATCCCCCCCCAATCCAGGTGTGCAAAGCTTTTTGCATCATACCCAAAAAGGTGTTTCAGAAAAAGTACTGAGAGGGGTCTGAAGGTTTGTTAAATGTGATTTCAGCTTTCTTGTCCTAACAAATTTATAGATATTTCTAAAATTCTGTTTTCACTTTGTTATTATGTGGTGCTGAGTGTAGATTCATGAGGAAAAATGAATTTAGAACAAAACTGAAGAAAGTGAAGGGGAATGCACTGTATATATTGTGTAGTTGGCATGTGTAGTTATACGTGTTATGCTTTTCAGTTGCATAATATATTTTACAAAGTGTACATCTAAATGTATAATTGATGAATAATGGTTTGAAAGAAATGCATAAATGGCCTACCTGCTTCTTCAGCTCCTCCTGATTCTCATGAGGCCACAGCACTTGGGAAGCTCTGTAGTCAGTTTTGAAGTCTGTAGAAGGATCTGTTAGGTATGACTCTCCCAGCATATTCCCATAGCCCTGAAGAGACAACAACATGTATACATGAATACCTACATCATTGTAAGTATTGTAAAATAATATTTTATCTGATCAGGGTCATGAGTGTCATTTCCCGTAAGCTGCAAGTTTTATTACACTGTTTTGCTATTTAAATACATACAGCTTGTTCCAGGCACGAAAAAGGGGGCCATTTACATTACATATTTTACACAGAGTGACTTTACTTGCGAGTTGCCTGGGAATCAAATCAATGACCTTGGCATTGTTAATACTGTTTTAATAAGCAAACCACAGGAACCCACGGCATCTGAGCTACATGCAAAACAACAATCGTACCGTTTTCCTAAAATGTAAATCTGAAATTATATATTAGAACTAGATTTTTTTAAGAAAATGTGAGTGGTGCTTGCCAGAATATTTCAATGTTAACAGGTTTTAAGTAAATAAACATGTTGTTTATTTACTTCTTACTACCTGCCTTAAAACAGAATGTCTAACAAAACACTTGTAAACAAAGCTCTGTTTTCCAGCAGACTGACCAAAAGACAGACTGCAGTCAATCATCTTAAAACTAATGAAGATCTTGCCAGTTTGGTGTCTAACATGACTCGGTCCATGAAGGGTCATTTGTCATGTTGTCTGACTAAAGCTAAAGCAACACAACTTTTTCTCACCATATCATTCTGAAAAGTTACTTGCTTCTTGCTTCTGTGGTGGTGTAGAGGCTGATCGTGTTGCCCCACCAATGGTGTCTCCTCCTCCGCCTCAACATTTTGCTCATATATCTCTTCACCATTTGTTCCTTCTGTACAATCCTCCTTATCTCTCCAAGTGTATGATTCAGCTTTCTGTTTATAACAAATGGCAAAGACATTAATATTAAAACACTGAACTTTCAGATCTCAGGAAATAGTTGAAATGCGTCAAACATGACTCACATCTCTTGTTGGAGTTGTTTTCCATATTCCACCGGGTAGCTGTGATAGTTTATCTGCCTCTTGGACTGTTTGACAAGCAGCTAGTTTGTGTCTCACCTGCTTCACGACTTTTCTGACCTGAAATGTATCAATAAATAAGTGACTTGCACCTAGATGTCACAAGCATGCAGAATACTTCATGCTGAAGTACACGATTCATGCTCGGACACAGTACAAAACTCATACATGATGTGTATGTTGATAAGAAGCAACAGCCTCCATTCCCTGAGCACTGACACAGCAAGAGTTGGGACTGCAGATAGCCAGCTCTCCATGTGCCCAAGATGGCAACTGATTTTTCTGTGGTGTAAGGTGCTGGGTTCTTTTTCTGGTTTGTTGCAACATTCTGCCTTCACATTCAACCTAAAAAAAACACAAGACATTCATAAAAATGACCTTTCACAACAATGTTGTTTGCATGTCTGTGTCACTGTGTTTATTCCAGGGTGTTTGTTTTTGAACATTTGTTAGGACAAATTTGGACATTGGACCACTTTGTGAAGTCACGTCTCAAACTTTTTGGATAAGGTATCACGACAGCATCTTAACATAACATACAGCATCTTAGTCAATTTTATGGTTGTTGGTTTTCACAAATAGGGGTCAATATTGTTGAAACAACGGGACACTTGTTTATATCAAGAACACTCTATAAAGCTATGCTGTGTGACTTATTAACAAATTTCTCACCATTTTATATGATTTCAGCAGCTGTTGATGTTTAAGCAGACGGGCCTGTTGAGATATACGTTTGCAAACTGCATCCTGAAATCTGCGCAGATTCTCCTGTTTTTCTCGTCGGGTTTTCTCCGAAAGCTCTTCAGTGAGCAAAGCACGGACCTGTCACACAGATATGGTGAATTACGCTAACATTTATGAAGCCTTACTGATTTTGCCAAGTGAAAGATATTCCTGTGTTTACATCATTATTGACAAAAGTCCAATCAACCAATCAGACCTAAGAGATAAGACTGAGGGATTACTATGAAGTTTAGCCCTATAACAAAGGTAAGGTGCTTCTACACCATTGTTATTAACCCTTATTAACCTTGCTTCTACACCTTTTTTGCTTGTACACTATTCTTATTAATAATTTTCCTCTGATTTTGGGATAGTTATGGTTAGGGTTTAGGGTAGGATTTTTCTACATTAGTGTTGTTCCAGGGTTAACAAACTATGTCTTCTACTTGGCAAAATCAGGTCAATCCAGATATGGCTGCAGTAAATAAAATCATTTAGATATAAGGCACTTAAAAATGTTTTATAAAGTCAAGTTAGCTTTTGTTTTTAATTTTCAGAACATTTTCATTACTTACCTCGGGATGTTCCTGACATCGTTGTCCGCTTTCTACCCAAACCCCCACAGGTGCGATGCATGAGTTCCTCTCTGCCAAAACCTTCATGTCTTTCACATGTCTCTTATTCACCGAGCTTAACTTCTGATTTTCTTTAATGCCGTTTCGTTTTGTTGTCGAGCCCTTTTCTTTAGCTGCTCGTGGTTGATTCATTTTCTTTCAGTTATCTGTTACTATCAGCAAATCGCTTTAACTGTTCAGACAGCCTTACCAATCCAGACGCTGATTTTGATAACGAAAACAGTTTCTCATTTCTAAATGAAGTATTTTGTCGAAGTTACTCATGTTTTAAAATGTAAATAGCTCCCCACCTCTTTGAACCCGTTGTCAATGACGCTAACAGATTTGCAACCATTTAGTCCCGCCTACTTTAAATCCCATAGGCTATTGTTTGTAATACTCCGATTTCATTCGTCTAAAACAACGTCATTCAAATAGCGGTTGGGTCAGGGCCCCGCCCCTGATGTGCTCTACTATTTAAGTTCGATTGGGAAAACATGCCCGTTCACGTTTGTTCCACATTTATTAATATTTATGAATATGATGGTAAAACCAAACGATCAAGCACTGAATATGCTTTATCTCGTTTTGTCAACCTCCAGCAAATGTTAAAGAAGAGAAACAAAGATTAAAATTAAATACAAGTGTTTTCCCTCCAATACACAAACCGTGTATCAGTCTTGACAAAGTTTTATATTGATTAGTATTGATAAGTAGTATTATATTGATAAGTAGTATTATATTAAAAAATAGTATTATATTGATAAGTAGGACACAAAGGCTGTGTCCATGCATAACATGCAGCCTACTGTTTCTTTTGTGTGAATCGGCAAGCACATTGTCCTTTTTTAGTAAGAGTATGAACTTAATAATACTCAGATTATTATCAGAAAATATACTCAAAACTACAGAATGTGGTGAATGATTATGTTTTGGGCTTTCTAAATTTTATTTAACTAGATCTACTTTTTGTTTAGATTTACCTTAAGAACAACAGAATAAGAAAGTTTGTCATTACAAACTTTAAATGTTGGCTTGATAAAGTCTTGCCTGGACATTCCCAGTTTACAGTATGAAAACTGAAGGTCATATAAGCCTAACAGAGTTTTAATAACAAAGATTGAAAGGAGATTTGAATCTGTGTGCTATGCTTCTGTATTCTGCTAAGCCTAGACGGTGTTCTGAATGGTCGGCATTTGTTTAGTAAATTTGCTGGTTTTACAGCGTTTCAGGGTGTTTTGCCTCCTAAAGTGTGTTTTTTTAAATGCAAGATTATGGGTCTGGGATTTTTTGTGACTGTATCAATGAGCTAGAACAGACAAATGGCTACAAATACTGCAAATCGAGTCAGAACGGACTAGAGGGCATGTAGCTTGGAATCTCTAAGAGGAGTTACAGTTCAAACATTTTGGTCTTAAGAAAAAAACTCTAGCCCAGGTTTGTGCATTAACGGTATGTTTGCTTTGTCAAGCCAATATAAACACATTTCAGCACCCAGGCAACTTCAAGTGTAGAGACGCTATGGTCTCTACACTTAAAGATTAGATCTACGTTAGATCTACAAAAACATGCATTTGGCTTAAAAGTGTCTTAACAATAAACAAAAAAGCACAACAGTTTTAAAATGTATTTTTTTGGACCATAGACACTAATTATTAGTATTTGTGCAGGTCAATATCTATCTCTTTGCAGCATATGGGCTCAGCAGCACTTGTAGCAGCACAGCATATGTTTCAGCGCTTCAGCATCTGTGTTTTAGGAGAGCCTCTGTTTTTTTCTGCAGGGGTGGATGGATTCTCAGGCCTTCACAGGCAGTAGAGAGTACCGACTCAACCCTTGACTGCGAGACGGGGGCTCTGGCTAGGTTCCTTCCTCTGGCATCTGTGTGCTTGGGGGATTTAGTGGGGGTGCAAGGGTATGTATGAGAGGAGCATGCTGGAGTCTTAAGAAAGTGGATGGTGGTGGAGGAATGGAGCTGCTGTAGCTTGGAGGGCTGCTACAATTGGAGGTGTATCTTCACATGTTGATGTGGGTTCACCAGCTGGAGAATCCTGAGGTTGTCAAGTGCATGCATTTACAGTCTGCACACGCCTACAAACTTTAATTCTAACAATGCACTTTTGTGTGGTTCTGACTCGTAATACTTCTAGACTTCTGGCCATTCTTATGCTGCAGAAATATGCAGCCTAATCTCATAACCTATTCTATATTAAACTATACGGCAAATACATGAATATAAATGCAAAATAGCAAAAAAATGTTTTTGAAGCATCCTTAGCAAGAGAGTTCAACTTTTGCTCTCTGAATCACAGGTAGCTCTGTTGAGGTTATGGACTGCTCATATACTTGAAAGGCTTTTTTTAGACATAGAAAGGGTGCGCTGAGAGATTGGGTTAGACAATAACGTCACAGTACCTTCTCTTTTGAGATGTGGAGCATTACAGGATTTCCTACGCTCATGATCAGTCATTATTGGGTTGACATCATCTAGATATAAATCAACAATTAAACATTGCATTACATTTATGCTGTTTAATGTGTTATACTAATACATATGATAAATCTCCACAAAAATTATGCTTTCTAGGCAAGCCTCCAGGTTTAACATGTCAATTCAACAGTATCTGTAACCCTATCAATTACCACACAAAATAAGTTTGATTTTGTAAATAAAACAAAATCATATTAACAGTAACATTTACAATGGAAGTCTAGGTGGCATTGCATTGGGTTAAATGTTACAAAGACATAGTCATAAGACATATTTCCATTTGATGTTTACATTTCGCAGACACTTTAATATGTGATTTATACTGCAGTTTAAAATTTTTTTTTTGCAATTAAAAATTTAGTTAAGTTTAGTTTTTCACATCAGAAACATATCAACTGTTTATATCCATAAATCCTGTTTATCCAACCTTCTCACAACGTTATCTTCATGGTCCAAATTCATCCAAGCAGTTGAATGCTTACTTCGCAGTGTCAGATAGGACAAGTCGAGCAGCCACAGTAAAGTAGTAGAATGTGTGTGATAAGCACATCATCATCAAAGACTTACAGAGTCAGCTGTATGCAGAAGAGATAGTCTTACTGACTAAGGGCGAGACACTGCCACGCAGCAACAGGCTATACTATCTTGATGCTTTTGTAGATCATGACAGATTGCTCAAGGTAGGAGGAAGACTTGTAATGGAACTAGCAATGCTTCTGTTCCTAACTGTTAAATATCCAGTGATAACATACTGTGCAGTGGACTGTTGTGGTCCATTTTCAACAAACAAGGTCATAAATCGTACAAGAAAGAAGTGCTTCTTTTTACCTATTTCTTTTACCGGAGGAGCTGTTTATCAGATGAAGTGTGACCAAGGCAGTAATTTTGCTGGAGCCAAGAATGAGCTTGCAAAGGCAATGAAAGAGGTTAACACAAACCATCTGCTAACATTCTTAGCAGACAACCATTGTGATTTTGACTTCAAAGTGCCCCATTCAAGTCATGTTGGAGGATGGCAGAGCATCCTTCAACATTTGTAGCATACTTGATTCCACTATGTCCTTATACTCTGGAAGACTCGATTGTTCCCTATGGACCTTTTTCTATGAAGCCATGGCAATTGTGAATAGCCTAAGAGTTCTGAACCTCTGAATCCAAACTACCTGCTCACTTTAAAAGCTACCCAAGCCTTACCGCACCCTGGCGAGTTCATCAGAGAATACTTGTATGCTCACAAGAGATGTCGGCATGTTTAGTACTTAGCAGAGCAGTTTTGGAGTCATTGGCAAAAAGGAGTACTTGTCTAACATTGCTTTGGAGGCAAAACTTGGGTGGGAGGGCCAACTTCTGAACAAACCATCAGCAGTTATAAGTGCCCAGTGCAGCAAGTTGTTATATGTTTATTTTACCCAGTTTGAATCTCCGAAGAAGAACCATGCAGCCATAGAGTCACTAAGTCAAATACAGAATTTAAGTGTTTCTTAAAGTGTTTATAGCACATTTAGTTGCTATTTTATTATTTCATTTTTGTATAAATGTTTTTTTTTTTGTATTTGTATCTTTGGCTGTTTAGTACCTGGTTGAAACAGGCAAAGGTCAGTTACATGTATTTATGTGATTATTTGTAATATATTTCTTAATGCTTGTTTATAGTTGTTTGCTTGATTTGTTAGTAACCTTATGCTGTTTGTTCTAATGTCTCCATCATCCTTCTTGATTGGATTTGTCTTGACGCAATGCAATGCATTTCAAGGTACAGTATTCATTTCATTTTATCACTAAAACAAATTGCATATACTTTATATAATATTATTTATAAGATTATTTCTAATTTAACATTTGATTGCTGTTAACCGCTATTATCTTTTAAATGTCAGTTTATTTGTGTGCTTCTAAGTCAGAGAGCTGCTGATTATTTCTGTGGTATATACCATTTAACAAATGAACATTGATAAAAAAGTGACATTCTTTAATGTTTAGTAAGCAACAAGACTTCCAAGTAATGTTTTGTTTTGTATTGTGACCAGTTTGGCAATTCGATCTGATTCTTATTTAATCAGGCTAATCTAGTATAATGCAATCAAATTTATTTATTGGAATTAAAAATTAAAATAAATAAAAACTATATGTTTTATTTCAGTATGTTCAAGGCAATAGAGATTCTATGTCCATGATAACCAATAGTCCATCTCCCTGGTAACTGATGTACAGTGTGAAAGGCCTGGAAGGAATGGAAAAGGAATGGAAGAATTTCTGCTGTTAAAGTCTGTCACGTAAGCTACAGAAAGTTCTTATAAAACCTTCTTGAACATGAGTGTTACGACCACAAGTCAACAAGAAGAGCGTAATATAAATGTCATTTAAAGATAGCACTGTCATACTACTTGCTATTGCATTCTGTACCTTATAAATAATCAGAACATATTTTTTGCATTTCTATTTACTTTTTTGAAACTCGTTGCATAGTGCATCACCATTGACCCATGAAACATATTTTTGAGGGCTAAATGATTTTATTATAATTAAAACTGCAATATTACATATTACAATTGTACTGTTCTCAAAAACAGTACAATTTAAAAAAAACTATGTCTTCACATTGAATCACGCAGCAAATACATAATATTTAAATTTAATTTCCGTGTTTAGGCACGTTTGAGTGTAGCCGTTTAGAAATAGCCACCACAGCACAGTAAGGCTCCACTACTCTGTTATTTTTGTACCAGAACCCACACATTTATATTTTCTACTATCCTTTTGACTACACCCTTAAACAAAACAAGATGATTGAAAATATCAACATGTAACTTGACTTCAATTTCATATGAATCCAGGAGGCACTGGGCATCTGTATAGGGTAAGAAACAGGCAAAGTGGAGTTGTTTACTCTTTCAGAAAAACTCTTGCCCATGCTGCAACTGCAAACTGAAGCGGATTGCATGTGGATTGCAGGGTGATTAGATATTCTTTATCTGGATCAGTTAAAACCAAAACCAACATAACATCTAGAATGAGACTAAATTAGTACACACATGGCAAAAATATATGGTCTTTAAAACCTTTTGATCTAAAAGCATATGTTTGAATATGTAAAAGCAGTGATGTAGAGAAATAGGGTGATACTCAGTGTATTACCTCAAGAATCTGGTTGATAAAATGCCAAGAGTACATTTTTGCAAGTTCTAGACAAACGTACTTTGAACATGCTGAAATATATAGTTTTATAAGATATGTCCTTGCTGTATTGTGCTTTGCTAGGGGTAAACTGATTGTTGATACGCTGGTTTGTTTGTCTCTTTTTAGTTATTTTCTGTCGAGCTTTCCTGCATTATCTCAGGAAGTTCTGACTCAACTGCACCAGAACCACAGCCATCAAGGTGTCAAGTGCACAACTGAACTAGTTTGCTATTGACCCGACTTAGCCACTGAGGGGGCAAGAGATTGGCTTTAGGCCACCACAGAGAAGTATAAGAATCAGCATGACTAACTAGTTCTAGGGGATGACAAACTAGGGGATGCACTGCTTGCTAAGAAGCGGTTGGTCTATCTCCGGGACCATGGTAGTCATGGGCGACAAAATATTTGTGATCAATGTTGTATCAGTTCGGGACCCCCAAAGAAAGGGGTGTAGTGTATACTATTGCCCCAGTGGATGATTTGACATGGGTGAAAAGGGTGTTAGGAGTTGATCCTTTACCACAGGTGGCGGAGTAGGAAGATAAAGATCTGTTGAGGGTTCTAAGGGTAGAAGAAAACAGGGGCGAAGGGACGGGTTGACCTATGGGGCCCCTAGAGGCCTCAGGCCCACCATTAGTTGAGGCAGATAAAATTTGAGGGGTATGTTCTATGTCAGTAGGGCAAGGAGCAGACCCGTTAGGTTTGCCAGAGGCTTGTTTTGCCTGCGAGAGTAGGGGTAAGTTGTTGTGTTCTAATGGGTAGATTTCATATGACAAACTGATGGTAACGACTTGTACAACGGCTGTATACAGTTGCCAATAGGCGAATGGATATTTTGACTCAGGTTTCTCCTTCCTGTTGTTGTTTTGTTGCTGCACAGTGTGGTGATTTTTTCCCTGAGGCATTGCTGTTTCTGCCACTGGTATTGCAGTACATTCTGGGCTGCTGTGCCAGAAGATGGGGACAAAGTAGCTCTCATTTTAAACAAACATTAATGAGGCGGCCCGTACTCTTCTACTTTAATTACATTGTGGATGGTATGTAATTTGATTGTTGGTTCTGTTTATATGCGTGGTTGTGGTGTGCATTCATTGTGTATTGAGGTTTGTGAAGTGGTGTGTCTGTGCGTGTAAGTGTGTGTGTGGGTGGATGTTGTATGGCCGTGAGTGTGTTTTGTATCAGAGGTGAACGCAATGTTTTGTTTTTTTCGATTTTCTTTTTTGATTATTAGTATGTGTGAGGACGGCTGTTTGTATTTTTGATGTGTTATTTCTTAGGTTGAATTGATGATACTGGTATTTGGTTAATTCTTTTTCTGAGTCTTGTTGGATTTGTTAATAGATACAGCCCTGCTGGGAGGAGGGAAGCATAAATTACTATTTGGGATGTTTCATCACTTTTTTCTTGATTCTGCTTGTTTTTCTTATTTCTTTCATTTGTTTTGTGAATCACTACTTTGTGTATGGTGGAGTGTGGGTTTTTATTTTATTTTTGTGAGTGCTGGGATTTGATTGTGTGAACCCTCCTGCCAGGATTCACTGCCTTGACAAGTTGTTTGTGTTTTTCTTTTTGTATTGTGTATTATTAGGTGTATGTATTGTTTTTTTTTTAGTTTTTTTTCCTTGAATTTGTGTGATATTGATGTTTGTTTATTAGTTGGATGTCTCTTTAATTTTGGTTTCTCTATTGCATTTTGTCTCATGTCACCCACAATTCTTTGAGGTTAGAATGTGTTGTTTATAGATATGTTGATATTATTGATGATTGTAATAAAGTACTGTTTTATTAATCCACGTCTCTGCCCTTTTATTATGGGAATGGACCTGGGTGCCCTCTTGGTATTGGGTAGTCATGTTTTTTTGGCATTGCCTAAGGTGGCGTAGTCGGTTAGTAGAGTTATTAAGGGGTTGGGGTGTATGGACAGCTGATTGTAGAACACAATTAGTCAATGAGGGCAAATTTGGTAGAAATAATATCTCTTCCCCTTTGTACAGTGTACTATATACGTTTTTGCCACACCTATGCTGTGAATAAAAGCAGCCAGGCCACAGCATCTGAATAGAAGCAGTCATTAAAACGTGATTGATGAATTTATTCAGTTTTATTTTTCATTAAACACATTTTAAGTTTTGTGCTTTAAGTAAATGCAATTATTTGAAACATAGTTCTGCTCATAGGTATTACATTATTAATGTTACTTTCAACAAGTGCAATTATTTTGCATATCAAGCTGACTCACAGAGCACTTGTGGGATTAAGCTTTTGGGGACTAGGTAGGGCCACATGTGGTCCCACTAGGGGCCGACACTAGTTAGTGTGGGCAGCCCACTTTACTTTACATGTAACCCGCGTTTCACGACAGTACATTGTTTTAAACCCCAAATGTTTTACTTCAAACCTTCATCATTAACAATTATTCAGTTACTTGTGGTATACAATGTCATGTTAAAAAAAACAACCTCAAGTAGTTTAAATGTAGCTAGCCACTTTTTGACAGTAACTTGTTATGTAGCTAACTACTTTTTATCGAATGGGTAGCTTGACTAATCTTAACTTATTTAACTTATGAGTAGCTTGTGGCTTGTCAAACTACAGTTTCAGAGTAGCTTTCCCAACACTGAAAGCCAACAATATTGCTGTCATTTACTAAAAGTTTCACTTGCCCCTCTTACCTGAGTGAATCAGAACTATAAGGATCAAGATCAGTGGTGCTGCAAAAGCGACTGATGCCCATGAAAAAGTTTCCTTTTCTGCCTTCATCTTCAGTCTAACTTTCAAGGTCTTCCCCAAACAATGACCATTATTTGTTCACTCTGAGCATGTCCCCCAACTCAGAGTTCTGCCATTCCTCTCAAGGTTGGGCTATGCCATGCTGCTGACACACGCACTCACACCCACAAGCTTGCATGTGAACAGGCATTCACACAATCAAGGCTGCATGATGGCATGTTTGTAAGTAACTGAATGGGTTTGTGTATGTGTAAATGTAAATGTGTGGTGCTGTTGGCTGATTCTTTATGGCCTGGCTGTTTATTGTATTTCACAAAAGAATCTTTCTTTAAATAATTAATACATCCTCTCCCCCCAGACTACTTGGATTGATTTTAATACTGCAAATACTAAATAAGAAAAAAACTAACATTTATTTTGCTAGTTGAAAGTCTTTTCACATTCTGATAGCAATCACTAAGTCAAGTTCAAATATATAAATATATATTCATTCGGTCTGAATGTGATGATAGGATGTCTTACCTGTCAAGCTATGTATGCGTCATTAATTAAAAAAAAATAATAATAATAGCTAGGTTGCTATTGCCAGTCTCTCTGAAATTGTTTACCCTACCTTTCATTTCAATAAAATGTACAAACAAAAAGAAACAAAATAAAAACAACAAATACTTTTTGTATTTGTTTACATAGAGAAAAATTATATGTAAAAAATACATAAATTATATAATAAAACAGAAATTATATAATAGTTTTTTCATTCACTGCCTAACCTTGAATAAGCTTGGATGAGATTTATAAAAAAAAGATGGTCTCTGTTTTTCTAAATTTCTGAAGTAATTGAATGCATTTGTTGTTCTAGGAACTACCCTTGTCTCATCATTCATAGCATCAGAAGAGGAGAAAGTGAATCTAAACAGCAAAAACTCAATGTGCTGTTCTGGGGCTTAAGTGGCAAACATAAAAAATGACCACTCGTTTTATTATATTAGAAACTTTCTTTTGTATGAAGGGGAAATTAACAAATAACAGCATCAAGGCTTAAGGTTGAAATGAACATACAGTGTAAGGTAACATGAATATTTTTGTAATAAATTTTTGTAATTTATTCCAAATATAAAGTATTGATAGAGTGCACTAAACTCTTTGCATTAGACATTTCAAAGAGACATTATGTTCTTTTGCTCATTATTCATTCTAAACCTACATTATATTAAAACTGCTCGTATTATGTAGGTAAAATCAATTATTATAGTGTATTATTATACTATTATAGTGGAACTGTCAGATAGGATTATCTCTGTATTAATAGTCTGGTCCAGACGGAGAATTAATACATCAGTCACTTCAAGACATTGTCTTTGTTAAAACAGTTCTTGCAATTAAAAATCTACCATCTATATTTTGTCTCAGTAAATATAATATACAGTTGTGGTTATCCTTTTATATCTACTGAATTTCACAACAGCTTTCAAATAGGCCAACAACAACCTTGTATTTGCAACCTTATATATGCATAATGTTTGGGTTTCACTGGACAATTATACAGTGCTGCCCTCCACTGCATTTAATGCACTTCCTCTGTCCCTATTTCAAATGGCAAAGTCTGTCTCTAGGGACTTCAGAGGCACTTACTGGCTTTAATAAAAGTTTTTAATTAAAATAAAAATAAATAATACTTTTACACAATGTACACACTACAATGCAAAATATTTTCTTAGAAATAGTCTTAACATTACTCATAGTCTCAACATACTTTAATCAAAAATTAAATTTGCATGTTTAAACAATAATCGCTACACATTTATGAAAAAATACATGTGTGATTGTCACTCTCTATCATGTAAGTCTGTGTAGGTGTAATGACCTCAAGCATATACATGTCAATGTAGGCATTATGTTTTCTGTAGTAAATGAGGTGTATTTACCATTACAAAATGGAAAATAAAGGCAAACATTGAAACCTAAAGGAGCAGGAGGCAACACAGGCAGATTTTGTCTGTGTTGCCATTAGAAACCTGAGCGAAATTCATATTTCATAACTCTCCCACCCCCGGCTGAGTCCCTGGACGTGTCAGTGCGAGTGGGAGTCAACGTGGGCGTAAAGTGGGCTCAGCAGCTCCAAAGAAACTCATCCCACAGTGAAGCAGAACACAGAGCTGAAACATATGAAGGGCCGATTAAGCTGTAATTCATTTTGGCACTCTCATACGTATACACATCCTTTAATGTATGCATATTTTAACTCTTACACACATACATTCTTCTTTCATATATATATGTTTACTCTCGTATTCATATATTTTACCGCATACATTCATACGTTTTGATTTCATGCAAATGCATTCAATGTATAGATTTAATATAACAATAAATGTATGTAAGAATAAATGCATGTATGTAAGAGAAGAATGTATGCATGTGTGACAGAGTATAGTGGAAACGGAAGGATTGTAATGGAACATTAGGCAGATTATTATGCTGTGATTGGCTTAGTGTGAAGCATGACCAGGGTCATGTGTTCAGGTCCCAATCAGCATGAAAGAGGAAGATGAGGCACAAATATCTGGAGCCAGAATGGTCTCAGTAATAATGCATTTACAAAACACAATTCAGAAATGTACAGCACAATTTACACGTACAAAATCAGATTAAAAATACTATTCATAAAAAAACAAGCAAAAGCACCCATTTCCCCAAATTCTCACACAACACATCACACCTAAATAAATCCAAAATGTTTTCACAGATATGTATACATCAAGTTCCTGAATTAATTGGCACTTTGTATTGTGAAAGGGTGAAGTTCATTCTTGTTCATTTGTCATATTCATTGATTAAGTCATGTTTACTTACAACTATTTTTCTTATATTTAGTTAATAAATATATAATTATACTTAAAATAAGAATAGAAGTGTTAAACCAACATAAGTTAGGGAGCGTTTTTGGACAAAGCTAAAGACTGCTGTTAAAAGAAGAGAATGTGACTACCCTGGAGTGACCAATAATTTCAGCCCTAAACCTCATTCATTTCAGTGTTTCCCAAACACATCTTATGCATTAGTTGACCTCTCATGAATCTAGTCAATAGTGGTATTTTAAGAAGCCTGCTTCAGTTAATGTTTATTAGAGTGTGGCTAGATAGATTAAAATATTTTAACTGCAGACATCTAATGTGAGAAACAATTTACTAGCTAACAATTAATCATGACTAGATGCCAGCAGAAAACTGAAGTCATATTTTTATGAACTGTTATATACAATGTTGAATTTAAGCTGCATAACAACTCATGTTTGTGGCTCCCTGTTATACTTTGTTCTCTATGTTTTATGTGATAGAAAAATCTAAAACTAAAGATCAGTCGTTGCTGATAAACCCATTCAGACTAAATGGCAGCGTGGATTTGTTTGAAACTATCACACAGTGTCTACACAGGATGCAACAAAAGACAACAGAACCCATGAAGAACATGGCATTTGTCAGGTCACATCCAGTGTGGACAGCATCCCTGATTATATGATATGATATAAGATATTGATTTGATTGTCTTTAGTCACATCAAATGAACTGTGACAGCAAAGAGTGTCACGACTGTCTATTTCAAAGGCTCTGGTGATTACTACTGGTCTACCTACACACACTAGTAATCTAAAACGGTTGTTTTATCACCCAGTCATAACTGTGACAATATTTATTTAGGTGAGATGTATTTGTGTGAGCATTTGGGGAAATAGTTATGCTTTATCACTTCAAAGCTTCACTGTTTTTAGGAATAGTATTGATTTTTGTACATCAGTAAAGTGTGTGTCTAATAGACAGTGAAGAAGACATAACTAAAAGACCTTATAGCACCTGTCACATTTAAAATCTGCATCTCTAGAGATCTGTCTGTCTTTGCATGTATATGCATCTATTTAGTCTTATTCTTTATACATATACATATATTTAATATACTTTACACATTTCATTTACTTTACACATACTTTACAATTTAAACATTGCCTTATAGTATACAAGTCCCCCACAGTTAATATATCCTGCCCAATACAGTCATCTACAGTACAGGGGAGTTCCCCCTCATTTCAGGCCCTGTTTACAGTGCAACACAAAGAAGTGTTGTACTATGCACTGTTACTGCAGATAAACTGTTACTGTGGTATAAAATGAGACAGATTTTGTATTTTGTGAATATAAATATCATGTGAAATAAATATAAATATTAAATAAATCAAAATATTGTGTTTGCTTTCTCATACTATATGCATACCTCATATGAAACTATTTTACTGTAGTGTTTTGTAGAATTATTCCACCTTAATTTTAATAGGTAGAAAAACACAAATGGGCAGTCCATTTGTGGACATTTTCATATGAAGCATTTATATTTACACTTCATATGAAAATAATTGAATGTGGAGGTTTGGAGGAAAGCATGGAGGAAATGTATGTGAAAGGAGAATGCTGCTGTTATGTGTAACGGCAAATAGACTCAGACAAGAGATGTAAAATTCTTAAACAGTTTATTGTTAGCAGCAGAAACAAACAGGTAAGTACTGTTGTTAAGCAGATACTGTGGAATGCAATATCAGTAGTAATAAGTCTCTTAACTTTATAGAGCTGTTTGGACATTGTGATGGCTGGTCGACAGATAAACACACACCATAGTTGCTGCAGATAAGTGATCCAGGTGAGTGAACGTTAGTTAAGGTGATAATTATGGAGCAGGATGACTAGGAGAACAATGAGAAGATGGACACTGGAGAACATACAGGTAAGGGGGTTGTAGTCCATAGCAAAATCAGGAGGTGAATGTGACTGAGGTGTGTGTTTTATACTGTGGTGATGGGTGGTGTTAATGAGGGACAGTTGCAGGTGATTAGAAGCAGTTCATTGAGTGGAAGTGAGGGTGAAGCCTGGTGAATCTGTGACAGTATGTCTGTGACAGTAAAAATGTAGGTATATGAAAGGAGAATGTAAGAGTAAAAATACATATATGTGAAAGGAGAATGTATGTGTGTGAGAGTAAAAATATGTGTATATTAAAGGAGAACGTTTCTGTGTAAGAGTGCCAGATTGATTACAGCTTTCATGGCCCCTCATAGAAACACACAGAAGTGCATATTCAGTTACAACGTGTTGCTGTATTCCTAATCGCTGTATTTCTTAAGTTAAATTGCCACAGTTGCCACAACTGGTGCTTTGTTTAAAGCAACACAATAGCATTCTCTTGTGGATGTTGTTTTCTTTTCAGAGGAACATAAACACCTCCACATTTTTACTTTTACAACATACAGTCCTATTACGTTACCACCCCTGAATTTTAACCACATCTAGAGTGTCTTGTACAGACCCATAGCTTGCATAAGCCTTGTGCCACTTCTCTATTTTAACTGCTAGATATCATTAAGGAGGCAGAGTAGATGCAATAAAACCTATCAGGGGACAAGCAAGAAGAGATAATAACAACATGCTCCACTTTCCCCCTTCCATTGTAAGTTGTGTACTGTAATTTAAACTTGAGTTTTAGAAGAACTGCCAACCAAAAGTAGCCTACTCTGTAGGAAGTATGTGAAGAACAGAGTTTGCACCAAATCTGCTAGTCCATATCTGTTTGACATTTACATGTTTTTACAAACATGTTCATCCAAAACAACTTACTGTTCATTCATGCTATATCTGTTATCTGCTTTAACATTCCCTGGAATTCAATCCTATGACCACGATGTTGCTAAGATTCAGAAACTCACAAACAGATGATCTGATATGAACAGACAGGTACAGAAACCCAAATGCATCAAAAGATTAGCACAAGCATGGTAGCACGCAAGGAATGCATTTGAGCAAATCCATTTTTAATGAGCATCTGTGCTGTTTTGAAATCTACAGTCTCAGTTTTTTAAAAGAGTAATTAAGCTATGGGAATACTTTACTAAATCACATGGATTTGACACAGTCTGGAAATATTGTCTTCTCTGTTTATAATATGTGCGGTGTACAGCTTTTGACCACAGCCCAAACGCATATTAATAATTATTAATTTAGGCATAGTTTATTAGATTAATATATATATATATTACCTTAATCACAAAATAATGGTAATTATAAAGGGTCCAGTGAACAGTGAAAGCCAATATGTGACTTTATTAAACAGGCATAAACAAAAATTTAAACTAGAAAAAACATTCACCTTTAGTAAATGCATACTTGTATAATGTAAGATTTAGTACAGCCAAAGAAGTAAGCACAAAACATATCAACAGATCTTCTGACAGAGTGTTTGGTTTGCCTTGCTCGAAGCAATAAGCAAAACTCTTGAAAGTTGACAAATCACAAACAAATGTCTATCTTAATAAGAATTCAATTTATAATGTCATGCTGTGAGACTATTTCATATCAGAAACAGCCACTCAAATGCTAAAGGAAGAAGAGGGAATTGTGAAGGAGTTTGCTAGTCATGTGGCACACTCTGCATGGAGTTTGTCTGTTGATGTTTTTATATCACACATTGAAGGGTTCTTTCTGAACGAAAGAGCTCTGGTTATTGCAGTGATGGGCTGTCAGGGCGGTGGTGATTGTGCTCCTCTTAGCTACTTCTGCTCGCGTTGTTTCTGAAAAAGATGACACGTTTTTATTTTTACATTTTATTTTTAAGATTAAAGCAAAACTTCTGAAAGACGGATATGGAAAGCTGACATTTACAGATGACTGTGCTACGTTTACATCCGTTTATATCCAAAGCTATTTACATTAAAGCTGTACATTATTTTGTATGTTTCCTGGGGATCAGACCTTGACCATGGCGTTGTAAGCACCATGCTCTGCCAGATCAGCTACAGGAACAGCGTTATGTGTTGATGCAATAAGACTCAACAAAAATGTTATTGTTGTTAAATGTTATTGTTGAATCTGTGTATGTATTCATTCAGTTGATTAAAATACATTTAATAAAAGGCTAATCCAAATACCCTACTGTAGCGTCCTTTACAGGCTATAAAGCAAATTACAAGCATTACCATACATAGGCAATACAACTGAGAAGAGTGCTAACATGACATCAACTGGGTACCATCTGTATTATTGCTTGGCAACAAGCAATTAAGGCGGTATTGCTAGGATACCGTTTAAGCATATTGAGCTCTGCTGGTGAAACACAGACTCCAGGCAGAAGTGATTGTGATAACACTAGCTCCATGGGATCTTTAATGAAAAAAATAACCCATATATGAAAAGTGTCCTCTGCTTTTTACCCATACTGGTAAGGAGCGAACACACACACACACACACACACACACAGTGAGAATCAAACCTGCAGCCTATGGGTTCCAAGTCTGACTCTCTAACCATCAGGCCACAACTGCTCACGAATAGTAGTTAAGATGAAAGTTTAATACTGGAGTTAGTGCCGTTTTAACACAATACATTTCCCAGAAACCCTATTCCCTCAGCGAGATAATAATTTAAAGGTTGTCTGATGGATTTAAAACTTTTATAGAATACTGTGCCACTACACAGCATTGTTAAACTCTTCATTCAGCTGGTTAACAGAAACCCCAAGGGTGTTAATTCTTAATGCACCGACCAAGTATTTTTTATTTTTATGTATTTATTTTTCACTTTTTGCTACATTACTGTTGTGTATCACTATGTTTTATTCTGGACAATTTCAAATGGCATAATAACGGCAGCCTGGACTGTGTCTAAGGATATTTCGTTAGTAATGTAGTAATGTAATGCAAAATGCATCTCTCAGCAGATGCATTTTGCTGTGTTGCTAACCTCTTCCCTGGGCTTGTCATCCTTCATTTTCTTCCGGGTCATGTGACCTCGAAAGCCAGCTTGAATTTTCGCAGCCGCCTTGTTTGCAGCTGGGTCATCAAGGGGAATGTCCATGATGTCCTCATCTTGTGGCTGAGTGCATCCTTCCTACAGCCCAGAATGTAAAACACAGAGTCAGCCATTTTAGTTATGAGGAAATATATATGATTCTAAATGGAAGGAAAACAAACTGAGCAGTTATTTATGAACTATTATGTTACTTATACACTAATGGACATTCACACCTTTAATGTCCCATGACGTTGATCTGTATTAAGGAATGCTGTTGTAAAATGTTTTTAAACTATATATGATCTGATCACTGTAAAAATGAAAAGGTACTTGAGCCACATATTGGTATCCACACCTGCGGAACCTCTGGTAAACCTTTAGCCAGCTCTTCTGAAGAACTTACAAAATAACCAACCAAGAGAACCAAGAGTTCTTTAGTAACAACATCATAAGGGAAGGGCTTTGGCACACTGTAATATATGTACTGAGTACCCTTTAGGATATTTGAGATATGTTTAAAAGGGCAACTACAGGTTCAAAGGGCACGGCCAGTGTGGCAATCTAAGGGACCCCAATCAGTGCCTCAAAAACTTTTCATTTTTTCTACTGTTTGCAGGGTTTATTAAAAGTACAGTGATGTTATAATACCATTATATATCTGTTGTGTGCTTTATTTTAATATTATTAAATAATATAACATTTTATATTAAATACATGTTTAATATGAATATTATTTTATATATTATACAATATATAATACACTTTGCATTTGTCGCAACAGGTAATCAGCAATTGTAAATTCTAACAGCAAAACAAAACAATATTTACCTTTATAAAATCTTTTTCTCTGAATATAAATCATTAAAGTTAATGGTATCTCAATTTTTCTTTTATTTTCCTTATCTAGTGAGATACGAGCTGTTGCTGGTCCCCGATGAAACTCAGGTTTCCAACAGCTCAACTAATTTCTCTTGCCTGCTGGTAGTGCATCACAGTCAAGGGACTAAAGCTGAAAGATTGCAATGCTTCATCATCTAACAGTGTGAGGATCCAGCTGAGTGGGGTGGAAGCCTGACAGTCCTCTGAGGTTTCAGAGCTATTTTGTGAGGATAAACAACAACTTCTTACATATCAAACAAGGACCCATTGGGCTTACTGCGACCATTACCCATAAAGCCCTTCTTGTGTCAAAGACATACAATCTTTGACGTGTAGCGCAAACTTGGGCATGTGCTCAGCAATAAAGTTTTGATGTTCCAAATGCTTTGGATAAAAGTGCCTTCCAAATGCATAAATGTTTTATAAATGTAAAGTTTATATATGTGTAAGATAATTGGACATCAGAGATCTTATCAGAGAACATATCTTGTTTTCAACCTCTTTAATTTTCTTTCTTTGTAATAAATGTTTATTACAATTTGTTAGTTTTATGCTGAAAACAAGGAAAAACAATTCTTTGTGACATAGATTCAACAAGCTGCTGGAAACATTCCTCAGAGATTTCTGTCCATATTGACATGATAGCATTACACAGATGATGCAGATTTGTCGTCTGTACATTGTGCAGATGATGCACATTCATGAAATCTTCACATCTCAAAGTGCCCCATTGGACTGAGATCTTGTGACTGTGGAGGCCATTTGAGTAGAGTGAACTTATTATCATGTTCAAACTAGTTAGCAGTAATATGAGCTTTTTGACATGGTGTGTTATTCTGCTGGAGGTTTCCATTAAATAAGTATACTCAGGTAGGCCGTGGTGTTCAAAAGAAGCTGGGCTGACATTAAAGGGCCCAAAGTGTGCCAATAAAATATCTACCACACCATTACACCAGAAGCAGTCTGAAACTTTGATACAAAGCAGGACATATCAAATATTCCAATGACTTGCAATATTCTATTGTCCAAATTTCATGAGCCCATGCCCAGTGCATCCTCACTTTTCTGTTCATAGCTGACGGAAATGGCACCCAGTGTGGTTTTCTGCTGCTGTAGCCCATTTGCTTTAACGTGACGTGTTGTGCTTTCAGAAATGCTCTTCAACAAACCTCGGTTGTAATGAGTAGATATTTGAATTACACTTGCCTTTCTGTCAACCATAAACAAGGCAATTTTGCCTACAGAACTGCTAAAAACTGTAGAAATGATTGTGCATGACAATCCCAGTTTATCATCAATTCATGAAACACTCAGACACCAACAGCCACACCACATTCAAAGTCACTTTCTTCCCCCTCTTTCTTTAATGTCTGATTTCAACTTTTGCAGATCCTCTTGACGTTGTCTACAAAAGCAAATGCACTGAGATGATGCCACTTGGCTTGGCTGACTAGATATTAATGTTAACAAGCAATTGTCATTGGCCAGAGAGTGTATATATAGGAACATAATCAGCGTAACTTCCTTGTTCAACTGCCTTCGGAAAATATTCCTAGCAACAGAGTTTCTCAAGCTTGACGGGTGCAAATCATGAGACCAATCGTCAGTCAAGGAACATCTTGTGTAAGCTTTACTTGTGTCTCATCAGAATGACGACCCGTCAGTTTTGAACATGCAAATGACCATCTGTCTCATCAACCACATCTTCAAATTATACACAGATAATTGGTGTTTCTAGAAAGTTCTGGATCCTCCCACAAACACATGACTTCAAACCCACGCAAAGGATGACTTGTGTAAATCTCTCACTGCTTGTGCTTTGCTGAAGATGATAAATGAGGAGGGACAACGCTGTTAAAGCTGTGGAACCACACACGTCTCAGGAGATTCTGTGTGTAAAGCTTTCACACAAATTCATTCTCATTTATTCAATGATGAGATTCAGGCATGATAACTAAAGATTAAAGTCTTCTATATTTAGACAATATTTATCAAAATTACTCTTTAAATAACTGATCAATACACACACACCAGTATGCAAAGCAGATTGATACATCACATAGACAAACTATTGTGCCATACTTTAAACAGACTGTTTTACTTTTTCAAAAATGCAAGTCCCAAAAACAAAACTGTATTTTTCTTTGCTAGTTTAATCACGATTTTCAATACAATAAAAACAAATGCATGACAATTCAGCATGCTTATAAACTGGGAGGAGAAAACAGCTAACCTCTGCGTACCTCAGTCACTTAGATAATGATTTGTTTTAGCTGATTAATCTGACTTTAATAATATAATAATGTGCTGATGTACTTGACTTTCATCCCCCTTTAAATATGAACCCAACCTAGCTGGACTCGTACTTGATGGGTTATTACGTAACAGCTCATGCATTTAATTTAATTTAGTTCTTGCTCTGTCGAAATTAAAATCGCTGCTATTTGGAAACAACAGACAAGTTTCTGAAAGCCATCTCGAAGACAAACGCTTATGCAAGTCTACCAAGAGTCTTTTCTAAGTCTATGAAAGTCTTTTCTCATACAAAAACCTGCGACTGGTTTACAGGCTATGTGCAATGCAGAAGTTCGTTTAAAAGCTGTACAAACATAAACACGCACTTCACTTACGTTTCGACAGTCCATAGCGACGTGACACGACGGGTTTGTGTAGTTTGAGGTTTGTTGTATTTGATAAATGAGTGAGTGTGGATGTAATCTCCGGTGATGCTCCGCTTCAGTGTGATGGGTTTCCTGGATCTGCTCGGGCTGGATGAGGAGCGCTGGATCTGAATGGACCAATCAGCGGCCGCGACACCCGCAGCCCCAGCGGATGCTGTTTAGCACATCGCTTTTCTTCACGTAAAATTTCTTCACGTAAAATTTTGTTTCCGTGCATCACAATATGAACACAATTGGTTTGACCACTTGCGGATGCATATCGATGTTGTCCTGCCTATCCTTACAGAAACGATCGTGGGCAACACGGTGCGTCTCTTCTGGAGAGTTAAAAGAGGCTTTCAGGCTCATTTGATGTAGTTTTGGTATAAACTATGATTAAACTCATTTCGTTGCTATTAAAATCTTTAACAGTTGTAAATGCCATCACATAAGGTACATTTATTTACTTTTTGCATTTGGCATACGCTTTTATAAGTACATTTTTTATGTATAACATTTTATGTATATTGCTCCTCTGGGAATCGAACCCACCACCTTTGTGCTGCTAACGCAATGCTCTACCAACAGCTGGTAGAGTGAAAAAATGTGGTTTCGTCTAATTTAACTTCTCCATCTTTAACTCTGTAGGCCTATTATGCCATGCAAAATCTGTGCATGTTAGTTTTTATAGTGTATGTGGATTTTTTAATTCACGTCCTTTACCTGCTTCTCACTGGATCATGTTCATGATTCATTTATTCCACTAACAAAACACACCAAGTACAGTGATTTTTTTACATGAAATTTGTCATTTTTTGTTAAAAGTAATCACTAGGGTATATAAATTAATGTACCATGATGTCACTATCCGATACATCACTGCAATATAGTACAGCCCCCACAGAGCGTGATGACATACATTATTCAGCCGTCACATATATACAGTACAAACATTAGTGCACACTAATAACATAAGCATGGATGCCTTATGGAATACCTCTTTTGAAAGAGGTGATGAAAAAAAGTGTGAAAACAGCATCCTTGTGTATTAATAATGAAATTATTACGTTTTATATACTCACACCTGTCAGCATAGTAGGAGGAAATGATCCTCTGCAGAGCCAGTGGGTAACAGAGTTAGGAAATATATGACTTTCCTGAAAACTCTCAAAACATCACTCATGACATCCATTAGTACTCTGAAAAATGAATGACTCTGTTGTCTGGTTACTGTTAAATACTGATCTACCTGATTTTTGGGAGTTCAGCAGAGAGCTCTAAACAGATTTCCAGTTGTGAGTAAAAGGGGATGTGTCATCTATCTAAATCTATTTTCACCTTCATGTTGTTTTGAACCAATATGCATTACTTTGTTCCATGGAACAAAAAGGAAGACTTTTGGGGATTGACTGCCGCAGTCACCATTTATTTTTCCATATTGTGAAAGTGAATAGTGACTAAGGCTGTCAATCCCAAACTTTCTGTCTAACATCTTTTGTGTTCCACAGAAGAACATGAATAAATGATGACAGAAGTTTCATATTTAGATGTTAAAACAATCTGTTGTCATTTTAGTAACAGAACACATACGTTAAATCTATTACTTAATCTTAAGAAGAGTGATACTCCCTGGGCTGTAGTGCACCATATATGCATCTAGTTGTGCAGTTGCTGTACGTTTTGTCGCCAAAAATGAACTGCTGGTGGCACTAAAGGCTTTGATGAAGAGACTCCAAATTGGCAATTGTATGGGCTGTCATAGACTTCAAGAGTGTAAGAAGAAAAGAAGAAAAAGAAGATGAAGAAGACAACTAATGAATACAACTAATGGATACAAAAAAACTGTTTGTCGCCCCCCCGTAACTGTTTTGGTTACTACATGTGTTCTGCTTGAAACACTGATTTCATTTTCCACATAGTGGAGCACAGACAGTCAGATTTTATTATACAAATCCACAGACAGTCAGACTTTATTATACAAACCCCAGTATGCAGGACACACAGCCTACCCGTATGCAAAGCAGAGCTCAGAATAAATTATGCATGCAGTGATGCTCAACACTCAAAGACTCTTGGAACAAGAAGCTGCAGCAGTTCTCCAGTTTATTTTGCATGGAAAAACATTGGTAAACCCTTGCAAAAACATTTCTTTGCCCTGTGTCATTGTAAATTGAATGCACAAAGGGAAGTCATGCCACCCTTGTTCTGTACAAACTGTCCATAACACTCTGCCTCTGGACAAACACTACACTAAGATTCAAGGGGAAAGTCATATATTAATCTGATATGAGAGGATGAGACTGGTATATGCTTAAGCATTTAATTGCATGCAAAGATGCTTTAATACAAATATATATAGATTTCACTTACCTGTTTTAGGAGTTGTTCTGACAGATATACAATATACTATACAGATATACTATTCTCAAGAAAAATGCCAACAGAGCCTGTTTTAACATTTTTAATCCATTTTTGTTTTAAGCATTTCCAATTTTAAAACTAATGTAAAACAAAGTATTCCAAATGACATGGAAAGTGTGGAATGCTTACCAGCACTGAAAATGTTATTATTATAATAAATAATGAGTATGAAATATGTATTCTGAGCACAGTATGCAAATTGTCTGTACACATGGAATACTTGACCTGTTACATTTGCCAAAGTGTTCAGTATTCAACAAGAGCACACTGTGAGAAATACAATATCCCACAATGCAATGCACTTGACTTTTATTTTGAATGTGACATATATAATCACAAATGTAATATTAGCTATGATAGTCCTGCAAAATTTAATAACTGGATGAAACGTGATAAATTACACATGCATGTAATGTGACAATATGACAATAATTTAGCATACTGTTTTATATTTAAAGTAAAAATAAGTTATTTATAGTACTGTATAATACTGTATACTATTTAATTTTTTTATTATTTAGCATTTAAATTAAATTAAAGAGCATTAGGATATGCAACACGCAGTTTGTTAGTATTGCATAATTCTGCGTGCAAAAGGACCCTCCTACTGAAAATACCAGTTTAGAACAGCATGAACTTCTTGTGGTCCAAGCTGGTTTGAAAGCCGTAATGTTCACCAGGATCAAATGGTGATCAACCACGATTCTCACAAAGGCTTGCTGGTTAAACTAGTTAAGAAACCTGAAAGGATAACCAGGTGGTGAGCAGATGGTGACCAGCATCTAAAACACAACATAAACTGGTAACTGTCAATGCTGGTCTTTTTTAACAGGGCAGAAACACATCCTGTCAAATCAGTGGCAACATGCTGTTTAAAGAAGTGTCCAGACTTTAATAATCCACACTGGCCATTCAGACCCAATCAGCCTTTATTTATCATGTGAAAGGAGCCTATTTAACCTTTAGTGGCAGAGAATTTTCAGTGAGATTAAATCGCTATAGCAGCATGTGGGACCATAGACCTCAGCTAATTTCTTCACAGTTGTTATTAGATTTCATTGCTGTGCGCCATTACTCCCAAACCCCCAGAGAGAGAAAGACTAAGAGCCACAGAGCTCCTACACAATCACCCCCGCACTCAAACGCTCACACGCAACCATTTACTGCGCCAGGCTGAGCAGCAGATTGTGGAGATCTGTCATTTCAGCAGCAGTAGCAATTCTAGCAATTCTTGCCCGCCTAATTATTTGCTGGTGAGGTGTGCAGAGTTCAACACGCAGCAGGCTTGTAAGCTTGGAGCATGCAGCCAGGAGGTCTGAGGGCCTCACACTGGTGTTATACATTCTATTCTCCACTGGAGGGCAAAGTACCCCCATACATTCTGCTTTGCACACTATCATAGCCTTTGTTTGTGGAAGATGTTATGAAGTGCCAGTTAGTCGATATTTGCTCATTAGTGTGTAATAGTAGTTATTCTTATTCATACATAATATGTATTATGTTTTCTAATGCTGGTTCACATTGCTGAAGAAAACACCAACATTTTACACATTCCAAAGGAAGTTGGTGTTTTTTGTAGATTAAAGGCATAATAAGTAAGGTTGTGTTTTAAAGTATCCTAAAACCACTTGCATGGTGATATATCAGTGTTATAAATGTTACAAATGTCTCAAAGTATTTGTAAATCCAGAGGAATTCACAATTTTAAATAGTTCACCATGCCAGGTCACTTGTCACCTGTCAATGATGTAATATCCTTGTTATGCCAGGTTTCCACTTGAACTGCTATAGAAACCATGCCGACACACATGGACAAATGCAGTTTAAGTAGTGGTTGTATCGCACAACACTCTGTTATGACTTTGTTCACTCACTATGGATAATGATTATTCATTACCTCATACAGCAAGTTATGTGTATTATGTGTGAGTAATGTTAAATGTAACTATGCAGTTCATTTTGGACTTAACATAAACAGTAAGCCTTTTGCAAATACTATGAGTAGATTTTCTTTTAGTACAGTTGTTTTGAACACGTAAAAGCACAGAGTTAAACCACCAATTCATTTGACATTTAAATAATAATTCACACATCAGTAATAATTTAACATTGAACTTTGCGTTTCTTGCGACTAATTTAATTGGAATTAAATAAAATGTGATCAAACATACAGCTAATAAAAATGACCTCATCTGTGAACATGATTTGTGAATTATTTCTGATTGATTTCGATGGTCCCTGGATAGTGAGGACGACATCTCCCATCATTCCACTCTACTTCACAGCGTCAGCTTCAGCTGCGATCCTCTAAGGGCGAAAATTACATATTGTGCCTTTAACCCTTTCGTCATACATTTGAAATGTAGATTTTATAAATACATGTTTTCATTAGTAATCAATCATATGATCTTGTGTTGCTAGAACCATTCCTTATTAGAACTACAGGAACATTCCTATTGTGTCAGCGTGAACATCAATGTGAACATTCGCAAATTTGTACACTATTTACCTTACCTATTTAATCTATGTAATCTCAACATAATCCTACAAACACATACTCCTAATGCATTCTTACTACTACAGCTTTCAGTTCTACATGTGCTTATTAGATAAATTAATTTGTGACCCAAACCAAACACAACATAGAAGATGAAGGAGGTGATCGTTTGTCTTAGTGCTAAACTATCAGATACAATTTGAACAAGTGTCCATTTTTTGACGAGACCAACAAAGTCCATTAGCGTTACAAGGAACAGTATAAACAGATCAAAGCTGGACAAAATAAGCATGTTAATATTGAATCGCTAAACACACCAAGGGGGTGAAAATCAATTATTGATTTCTGTAATTGCTTTGAGAAGGAATGTTTGAAAGGGATGGTAATATAATCATGGGAAAATGAGGGATGAATCTATGTTTTACATATAGATACAACAGCTCCCAAGAGCTTGTCTAATTGTGAAATAGAAAGTGAAAGCATTTCATATTGTGTGATGCCCAGAAGGAAATGATTGCCCCAAGGGAGTGAGTCAGCAGAAGGGGCAAAGACCCCTATTGTATCCATTAGTTGTCTTCTTCATCTTCTTTTCTCCTTATGCTTCTTACATCTTTGGCAGCCCCGAGTCGCTACATCAAACCCTCTAGCACCACCAACAGTTAAAAATTTCACTCATGTTTAAGCTCACAACTTTGGACTTATAAGTCTTAATAAATTCCTTGGCGCATACCAATTCCAAAGCACCCTATGATGTCATTTTCGGCTACAAAAATATTTCTGTCTTGTTTAATTTTTCGAAAAAAAAAAACTTTTTCAAAAACCTCTTGGCGTTTTGTTCAATTTGCAGGAAATTTGTTATATAGCTTCAGTGTCAGAGACACTGATGACAATCAATTATTTAAAGTTTTTCAATACACCCAATCATTCTCATATACCATGTCAATGAATTTCATGGCAGCACACCAAAATGAATATGAGGCTGCATCTTCACAAAATGTTTGTGTATTGACATGAAACTTTTGTCAGTTTTGTCACAGCGCCACCTACTGGTCAATAGACATGTGCAATAGGCTATTTTTGCTTATAACGTTTGAAAACCTTGGCCTAAAGAGTGGTGAAAGAGTGAGAGAGTGATGTCTTTAGATTCCTTGAGGCACTGTAAGTCAAACGATATCCAGTGTTCCTTGGTCAGCCATTTTGGACACCGGCCATTTTGAATTTTGTCGTAAAATGTAACATCTTACAAACACAATTGCGTATCATTACAAAACTTGGTATTGTGGTAAACAAAGTTATAGCATAAGCTTTAAAAAAAACTAAATTTACTAAATTAATGTTGTTTTACTTATGTTTGTAAGCCTATTTTTCTAAACTCATCATCAGTGATGTCCAAAAATATTTCTTGTGTTCTTGCCTCTATGGCAGCCCAAAGACCTATATGATAAAAAGTTATGAAATTTGTCTTCACAGTCTGAAACATTACCATAGCAAATTTGGAGTCACTACCTGAAACTCTTTAGCGCCACCAACAGTTGAAAATTTCACTCATGTTTATGATCATAACTTTTAACTTGTAAATCATAGAAACAAAATCCATTTTTAATTATGTGAAAAATGGAACGAGATGCTGCATTATGCTGCTTCTTGCAGATGATGTTCTTATTTGCAGCCTTTGAGGAAGGCATGGTCCTCAGATTGAACTTCCTCTTGGACTGCAAGGCCTGTGTATGCTGCCCAGCTCCTCTAGGTTTCTGTGGGAAGCTTACGTTGCATGCTGGCTTTCTGTTGCTGCATATAAGCAGAAGAAGATTTAAAAGAAGAAGAGGTAACAATGGCTCTGTAACAATGTCCCAAATGCTTATGAACACATATTTGCACTATTCATATTTGCACATATCTGTACACTACTCATATTTTGCATGTACTGTACATTGTTTAACAATGTTTTTGCACATATAACCATCTGTATGCACATATAACCATCTGTATTTGTATTGCTGCTGTTTTTCCATACTACACACATAACCCTACATTTGCACCTGCTGCTAATGTTATATACATTTCCTGTAAATACACATTATATATAGTGTCACCAACTGGGAACAAGAAGTCTGTCACTTAACACAAACTGTAAAATAGTCAACTTACGTTTAGTCAATATACACAGAATAATGTAGACTTGGCTGATATAAAGCTCTAGAAGGATTTGTGATAGGTTCAATTATGTTGCCATGGTAGCACATCAAACTTTAAAACCACATTCAGTTGTATTTGAGACACTTCACATGATTGAAATGGCATGAAATTCGGAACACACATACTGTTCCCTCGGTCTGATACCATGTTTTCATTGGTGATGAAAAAATTAAGTAATTCTATCAACAAGTAAATATCCTCAAGTCACATGGTTTGCATTGATTTGTTATTTGCAGCACAAGCAGTAGAGGACAAACTACATAATTTTTAACACCAAGTCTGAGCAGTACTAATAATGCTGCCTGCCTTAAACACCACTAACTATGTTCAATTCCCAGATTATTACACTACTTATGTAAAATAATACATTTCAGAGTTTTACCTTATCAGTTGAAAGCATTTTGGTCTAGACTCATACCAACTAAATTGATACACATCTTTCCCAGCACTAAGTGTGACCTGTTGGGAATGTTTGACATTTGCCTATGGAATGTGTTTCCCTTCTTACAGAAAGCAGGTATGTTTAATTTCCAAACCTGTTTGTCCACTCCATAATATTCTCACATTATCAAAAACTGAGAGGTCCAGAATGCCCTTTGATATGTATATTCAAAAAAAAATAATATGACAAATAAGATGACAGATATCTGAAGCTGTAGAAAAGCTTAAGGTTTTCCGGAGTTTCACAATCTAATAATTTGCTCTATGCAAATCCAGCACACTGCCCGCATGTTTATTCCTTAAGTAAGATGTTTTCTGTCTAGGACAAGAATGCATTGTTACAAATTTCAAATTACATTAGCTCTTTGCACTGACTAATATTAAAAGCTGTTTCTGTAACAGAGGTAGACTCAGGAACACAGATGGGTAAGTACCAAACAGGCGTTTTATTGAGATGTACACAGATGAGAGTGAAACAGGTAAGTATCAAAGTAATAATAGTCCTCAAGTAAACGGAGGTTGACAAGTAATGTAGCTGATGTCCTTCACCAGATTGTGGTGGATGGAGATGACGATGGATTCCAGGAGCTGGTATCAGAGCAGGTTTGTGGAACACTGGAGCACACACAGACAATGGAGAACACAAGGACACCGACAGAGACGGATAGCAGGTAGATATTCCACATGGGAATGAGTCACTTTCCAACTGGAGACCAGACAGTGTGCTAGAGAGAAGTGTGTGCTTTTATAGTGCGGAAGGTGATTGGGGAAAAGGCGAACAGGTGAGTGTGATTAGTATTCTGGTGAATATGATCATTGACTGGGCGCAGAGTCTAGTGTTTCCATGACAGTTTCAAATGCAGTGCTGTTCTTACATGCAAATATGCAATAGAGACCAGAGGCCTTCTCTTTACTAATGGAAATTACTGATTGTCTTTAACAATCAATGCTCACAAGAACGTTAATGAAATTTAGGTAGGTGAGTCATTATAATTCAGTATAATACAATTCAATCCTGCTTTTAGTCCAGGCAACACAGTGTAAATAAACTTGCTATTTTAAAAAAAGTATAAATAAGACCCTGAATAAATAAGGTCTAAATATATTTACAGTAGCCAATATCATAAGTTGTGCCAATTTTTCATTGACCCTGATACAGGCAGTGAGAGTGGTGAGCTTTCATTCTTCAGACAAGCAAGTAGGACACCACCCAAGTGTAACCATGGTGATGTGTTACCAGAACAATGGTCATGTTTTTGTTCTGCTGCGCTCTTGTTTTAGCATAGCAAAACCACCTACTTCTACCTCCCTGGATCAGCTTATACTTGAAATGTTTTTTTCACTGTATGGCTGAACAAATGCTGCAAATAAAATAGGTTATGTATGTATGTAAAATGAACAAATGTAAAAAGAACAAAAGGTTGAATCTCACCAAGCCTGTCACAAATGTCAAGGTCATGTTACCCGAAGACATTCTCATTATGGTAGTGCAACAAACAATTGTTTATTATTTACAGTGTAAAGTATTTGGACTGTACATATTTTTTATACTACATTTATTATTGTTAATGTACCAAAAAAATTGTATTAAAGATGAGAGAATCTTATAGAAATCACTACAGAGAATAATGGTAATTACAAGCATGACGTGATTAAAACTTTGTAAGAACAGTGCACGTGTTAGCAAAAAGTGCCAGATCTCAGATCAAGGGAACAAGGGATCATGATACTAAAATCTTTTAAGTTGAGTATACAGCAATGGAGAAGGTGAATAGAGAGGTATCTTGTTGTGACACAGATTGATGTGTAACAGCTTGAAAGGTTAAAAAGTAGAAACCTAAATGTGGTATGATTGAAATGCTAATGACCTACAGACTCCCAGCAACCTCAGCTTTATTTAAATTTTGGATTAAACCTCCACAGGGCTGTATGTTTCTCTCTTCCACCATGCTAAAAAATAGATCAAGCGCATGTAAATTTGCATGTGTAAAAAAACAAAAGTGTAATCAGCAGTGGGCCTTTCTGAGTGACCCATAAACCTCATCATAAATCTCATTACTCACTGATACAGGGCTGTTGTAGGAAACATAATAAATGCTTATGGCACCTTACAATAATTTTTCCCCCGCCAGAGCGTTTACACATATGGGTCTACTGAAAAAAGCACCAGTGATGAATCCAAATAATGAAAGAAAAGCTCATTGATGTTGAATCAATATTACATTCTGGGAGATTTGGAAGATCTGTGAGCCCTTGCATGAATGTGGAAATGCAATTCTGAAATAAATAGTATAGATGCTTATGTTGTCATGGAATTGCCAGCCTCCACCCTCATCCAGTCACACTGTTCACCATCTCAGTACTAATCATCACCACCTGTCACCAATCACCATATCACCCCAGCACCACCACCATATAAGAATATTACACACACTCTCGCTCGCTCTCTCTCACACACACATGCACACACACACACACAGTGCATTCCCTGTGGAAATCAGTTTTCATATATGCACTGAAGCATTAGAAAAATTAAGATTTATATGGCAATTATAGTACATAATGAAAATAGTACATAGTACATAATGTTCATAAAAACAATCACAGGAATATTTGATTACATGTGCAATTCAAAGAAATACATTTATTAATAAGGTAATATAATGCAGAGAAGTGCTTCTTTCTGGTCTTAATGTGCTTTACACTGATTTTGATATGCTTTATTAACTCGGTCCTTGGCCTTTCAGAATATCCACTTTGAGGCACACCTAGCTCTATTGATCACAAAGAGCTCCAGGTATCGAGATTCAATGCTCACCTACGGCTTTTCTCTTGTTAGATTGTTTAGATTGTTTTCCAGCTGAGTGAGAGCAGGGAAGAGATTTTTGTTTGTTTTTACAGTTTTTCACAGCAAGCATCTTAAGTTTGACATACACGGGGCATTTGAACCACTCTATTGATGTCTTTGTGTTGAATACAATGAAAGTTGCATGGTTCAGTTTTCATGAGCTTTTTTGTAAAGATATATAATGTTGTGACTGAAGAAGAAAGGAAACCTTTATAAAAACTCCAAGTAACCATAAAATTTCCATTTTTATTTTTTTCCCCCACATAAAACAGGATTCAAATTAATTACTATCATAACCTACTGGTGTGTTGGGCAGAATTAATCAAAGTTCAGAATAGGAAGTGTGTGCTGATAAGAACTTTAAGAACTGTAATTGTATGATGTAAAATTAACTGTACTATAGGCATATATTGTATTGTACTGAGCCACTTTAAAATACTAGATCTTGTAGATTAGATAATTTGGTACAAAACAATGTAAAAACCATTCTGCCCACACATTTACATAAAACAAAATATTGTTTTATCTTAGTCACTTTTTGTTGTGTGGGACACTTGGGGATATAGAACAAAGAATGTGAGGAGATGCGGGGGTGCCAGGGGTGGCCCCAGCCACCATGGGCAATGTCCATGCCACTCTGCTGGTCATTCCGCTTTGGCATTCACCAAGTAATTTCTGAGAAATGGTTCTAGGGTCACGACTCAGTAATCAGTAACTTATTTGAGATGTGCCTCATGGAAAGCAGTCAGAAAGGGATGAAATAAATATGGTCAAGACAGAATGTTCTCACTTCTCCCTGTGAGAACGAAGATATTGTGTGATTTACAGTCATGTGCTGTGCTGTTAATGTACTTGAGTTTCTGTAAATGTCTTTTCTTTAAACCACAGTAATCACTAAACCAAACTAAGGTAGTTACGGATGGTATTGTCAGGGGTTTTGAAAACAGCTTGTGAGTATGCTAAAGTTTTCTTTCTGCTCTTAAAATAAATTAAACTCAGCACATAAATGCTGTGCTTTTGTTGTCCTGTTAAATAGGTTTGCAGCTCTGAAAAATATAAAACTTTACTTTGAAAACAATTTATTAGTAGTACAATTTCATTAAATAGTTTGGAACAACAAGAAGCCAGGTAGTTTATAACAATTTTCAATTATTTTGCGATTTTTTAATTAAAATGTCAGTGTAATTATAGTGATTTTTTTGGACATTTAAAGTACTTTATAAAAAGATTGTCTTTTCTGAGCCACCCAAGAGACATTTCCCAAGAGAAATTGCTGGCTCCTGCCTGGTTACAAAGCGGACTAAATGTGTTCACTAAGAATGCTCTGCTCCATCTGCTCTTTTTATACTGATGGGAGCCAGGCACGTCGCAGTTCAGGACCTGCGTCTGTTGAGGCAGCACGGCATTTGCGATCATTGGGTTCACAGGTTGAGTTGGCATAGGGAGCTGTTGAGACAGGAATTCCCCTTTCTCTTGCTCTCTCTACTGACTCGGGAGAGCTCAAGCCTAGTTCGGAGTCTCATTCAGTTCAACTTAAATGATGAGCTCATGCTGACTGTGTCAGATGAGGATCCAGCTGCATCCAATCTTCTGCATTTGAGGAGCTACTTGAGGTTGTCACTTGGCCAGATTAACAACATCCAGTTGTCCAATCTAAACTGGATGATCACTTCCTTATTTCAGCCCGGGTGCAGCCTTCTTGTCAACACCTCTGAGGTGTTGAGGTCTTGGAAGGCTCTGTCAGTTGCCTCCTCCTGCCTCTTGGTCTGCTTTGGTGGCCGCAATAGAGGTGATGTAGTCACCAAGTAATGTTTGTCTCATTGGATCACTGATGTTATTGCCCTAGCCTATGTATCGCATGGTTTGGCCTCACCTCTAGGCTTTAGGGCCCATTCCACAAGGAGTGTAGCATCCTTCAAAGGCTTTGTTTAGGGATGCATCTTTAACTGATGTTTGTGCTTTGGCAGGCTGGTCCTCTCATTGTGTTGACTGTTTTTGAAAATGTCTGTGCATGTTTACCCAGCCTGTAGGGCAGACATTTCCCTAAGTGTGGCATAGTGGGTATATACTTCTTATTTCCTTTCTTATGCAACCTGAGACGTTCACAGTGTCTAAATAAAATATTCTTCCTTACTATACCTATAGTTCCATTTCACAAATGTTTTTTTAGCTCAAAATGCTTTTAAGTGTAAAATGCATAAAAAACATTTCTGAATAGAAATTCATAATTAACATGTTTACTCCATAATTTGCTTGACTGTCTCCACCAAATAAATTGGTGTCTTTGGTCTTCTGTTTTCCCAGAGTGGCAGCAGCATGGATAGTGTGTTGTAGTGGAAAATGAAGTCTGAAAGGTTGTGCAGATAATGCTCTGTTTTTCAAAGAGGAAAAAAATGAGTGGTGAGAAAAAGTAAAATCACTTGACACTATTTTCTTACAAAATGGATTTCACAAAATGATGAAAGTAATTTAACCTAATTTTCATAATTTGTACCGTTTAGGCAGATTTGTTGCTGTGAAGTTATTCAGACCACGGAAATATCAAAACATTTTAAATAAACAAAGCATAGTATTACACAGTTTTTGATTTGGTACTATTGTAAAAGCATGTTTTTCAAGTGTACCAAGTTATAATTATCCAATACCATCACCGCTAACAGTACTATGACAGTACTAAAAGTGTTAAGTTGAAACTTAAACAAATTAAAATTCCATCTGTTCTATTACAGATCTGATACATCTACAAAAACAAACTCTAAGAATGAAAACATAGATCAGATACAAGGTTCAGTGATGTCATCACTGTTTTTGTGAGTATAATTTTGCCTGACGAGTTTCGTCTGGCCTATGGTTTTATTTCTGTTAATCTTATTAGCCTGCTTGTGCTGAAGCACAACATTACATGTACTGCCTTCCGCTGGTTTGATCCAATGGACTTCAAACACATCCATTCCTAATCATGCATGCAGATTTGAGCCTTAAACAAAAAGAACATCAATAATGCCCCCTGCTCCAGCAGCATGTTAAAAGCAGGAATTACTAATAGTACATTTTGAGGGCCGGTTAGAGTCAGGGGCATGATGATGTGCAGATTATTGTGAGATAAATTAACACTTGGCTGGCGACACTGGGAAATCTCTGTGAGAGAGAGGGAAGAGAGGGGTATGGATAACACATTTCAAGCGAGAGTAAGTTGCTCCCTGTTGTTCATTTGGTTACACAGTTAAAGGTTGAAGACTATTCTTAATTATTACAATTTGTTTGTAATAAATCATTTAAAGGTGCCAACATGAAGCGATCTGTAAACTTTGGTACATATGATACATATATTACATATGTTTATGGTTACTGCTGAATGTCATCATAGAAATACTCAATTCATCAATGTTATGTCCCATTTTAAACTTATTTTTAAGTGGTACTATTGATTTGTTTAGTGGCAAAACTTTTTCAAAAGTTTTGGAGTACACCTTAACAATGAATGATAATCAAGTTGTGACTTTCCTTATGTACCATTAAGTTTCAGAAAAAACTATCTGAGTTCAGAGTAAGGGGATATGATGCTGCAATAATGTGATGGGGTGGCCAAGTGAACAGTTTCTAAATCAAATGCCATCCTTTCAGGCTGATGGAGACATATAAAGATTATTGCCTTGTCCCAAATGACACTTTATTTGGACTTGTGGTCCCATGACCTCTGATTGTGCTCATCTATGAAGTCCACAAGATTGTGGAGTGTCCTTGTCATTTGAGTTTTCAGGTTTCACCGCAGTGTGCAGAGTCAACGCTGCTGCAGACATCACAGTGGACCATTAACCAGCAGCCCATGCGGTAAAGTTGGACAATTCGGGTAGATGTCAAGAGATGTCAAAATGTGTCTTTCTGCCAACTTCCTGTAGTGTTATGATAGTTCTGTGATTAAAGGGAATAGTTGTATACCCAAAGGTTGAAAGTTAAGACCCTTGAAAAAGTGATGCATGTTTTATGATGACTGTGCCCTTGAGCAAGGTGCTAAACTTCATGGACTGCCCCTAGCTGTCATAAGTGTGTGTATAAATGGTTTTGGATTAAAAAGTGTCTTCCAAATAACCAATAACTTACCAAAAATTCACAACCCAAAAAATATTAAACCTGTAAAAATAGGGTACATGGCAGGTATTTCAAGCTACTGTCACTTGCCGGAAAATGATGGTGAACAGAAGGGCCAGGCTCTCTGAATCATAAACACTGTCTCCATCATCCAACATCCTCAAAGACAGACTGCACAGATGAGCATGGTGGTGGGCATGGAGAAAAACAAGAAACATTGGTAAACATTGTTTTTTAAGGAAAAACAAAAGTCCTGGATGCGGATTGATCAATTTTACTACGCTAAAACCTCTTCATCTAACTTCTATTTGTATCTTTGTGGCATATCAGAGACAGTATAGTACAGAGACAGGCCACAGGAATTAAAATGAATAGGAGCTCAGTATGGCATCTGTAAAAAAGTCCCACCTTTTTTTATGATGGTTCTTGCCATTTAGTAACTCACAGCAGCTAGTGTTAAAAGTTGAATTTAAAGAATGAGACTGGTGGTAAAGATGAATTGATATATACACTGGCTATGAGTCAAAAAGTGGCTTCTCCGTTGATGAACCCATTCTGTTTAAGTGCTTTCAACCACTTTATTGCCTGCATGTCTGAGACAAAATTATTTTACTTATATTATATATTATTTCATGGAAATTATTCCAGTAGTTTTTATTGTATGTTTCAAAAACCTCAAATTGTTTTGTCATGAGTTTTATGAATTGTATTATGAGTTTAGTTGCTTTAATACAAAATTACTTAGTAATAATTATATTAGTAGTAATAATAATAAAAAATGGCCAAACCCTAAAAAGAGAAGCAACTGATTTATTAAAGAGATCTAAATTGGTATTTTTCTCTCTTTCTGTGTTTTATTATAAACAGTCCTGTAGTGTTTATGTTGTTTTATGACAAAACAGGTTGAGGGAAGGTTAGGTTAGCATTAAAAATGACAGATTATCATTTCAGGATGACTGTTCATAGAATGTAAAATAGCACTAAATAATACACAAAAAACACCTCTAAGCTTAAGAGCAAAAATACTGTAAATTGTCTTTAGAAAGGGTTTTCTGTGCGTGGTGTTGTTTGCCTCTTCACGTGTCCATGCTGCAAGCCTCATTTTTATTCACAATTTTTCTCTCTGTTGGAACACATTTCCTCCACCTGAGCATTCATACTAAACATTTACTTTATAACAAATTCCATCTCTGTTAACCACCTCCCCTCCAATACAATCTATATTATATAGTTTGTATATAATATTTGAATTGTAGCCTTAACCACATGAACCTTATTTACACAGATCAACAAGGACTGAACCACACACATACTAGACCAACTATCTGTCTTCTAACTTCTTAAAGTTAACATTACCTTGGTCCATCTTTCCCTGGAGTTTGCATGGTGACATTTTAAGCTTTTTCCTTAGGCCTTCTGCATTGGATATCTATGGATGGTTTTAAATTATTACCAAACTTAGGAACTTATCTGTGTTACTTTTAGCTACATAAACCCTTTCGAGAACTTATGGGCTCCATTTAAAGGTGCATAAAACAATCCTGCAGGATAAACATAAATATACACGTGTATGTACACAAAGTATATATTTCTATGTAAATTAGGCATGTTATTGATTGTACCTTATTCACAAAACTCAATTAAGGTCACACTTTTATCGGCCACAGAACGCACATGTTCGTGTACATTTATTTATTGTGACAGAAGTAATTCATCAAATGATGATCACATGATGGAGAATATGGTTTTTATCAGGACATATATTCTTGCACCATGCAAATGAGTCCACTATCTGTATTTTAATGAGACAATTCAGGTGCTTGGATTGCGGCCGGCAAATGACACTGTACAGTCCCAGCAAACTCCAAGACAACATTACTTTGCTGTACCCCCACAACGTAGTACACAGAACTAGGAGAGTTACAGCATGCAAACTCTGTTCAGTGCTTAGTCAATTCCTTTTTCCACACTACTCTGTGAATACATCATTAGGCATATGCATTATGTCAATGCAGGCCCTGAAAGTATCACTGCTGTATTATAGTTTTACTTGCTCAATCATAATCTCATTTTTTCTTGTTCTGTAATTACATTTATTCATTCACATTTATCTGACGTTTTCACCCAAAGCAACTTACAAAGAGAGAGCCAACAAGTTTACAAAGCTACAACAAAGCATACATCAAGGCATATTTGTGGTGTCTGAAGTAAATAAATAATACACATAATAATTTTGCTGAAATACAATATACATTCAATTAACAGCCGTACAATATGTAAGCAGTAAAGCAGCATTTAAAAAGGCTGTTAAATCTCCAATGGTGCGCCACGTAAACCTCATTAATATATCGAATAATACTGACAGACAGTGTAGTTTACAAACGACAGATATTATAAGGTGATAAATTAGCACGATTTAAAGTTGACGCACAACACCAGCATGAAATGAGAAACACAATAAAACACCAACTTTCTTAACTAAAAGCAATAACAAAAACAAACTCGCCTACTTTTTCTGAACGCACACACAATTAAAATGGCAACTCTATGATAGAATGCAGGCGAAACCGATATGTCGTCCTTTTTGACGCGTCTTAAACATAAACTGTCGATTACACATGAATCAATCAAATACTTGAAAATACTGAGTCTTTTCAACAACACCTGTCACAATGAAAACTGTCTGAACACAAAAAAAACAATTAATTTGTTGTATATGGTTTATACTGCATACTGCTGCTGTTTTTTGTATTGTAAATCACTTATTCAGTGCAGTGCAATACAGGCTGTATTTCCCTTCACATGGGAATTTCCAATCTTATCTGCAATTTAAAACATCAACAGCAATATTTCTGAGGGGCTAGCTTATTTTAATCCACATTCAATTTTTAAGATAATCATGATAATAAACACATGAATTATCAGTAGTTACCATATCAGTTTTAATGCCTGACTGCATGTTATTTATTTCATGAGACATGCTACTCTACTCAAGCCCCAGTTCTGTCTCTTTTCTGTTTCTATTTAAAGCGTGTTTCTATATTTCAATGTGCAGGTGTATGTCAGCTGTAAATTACTTATGTTTCCGTAAATAGCTGTAATTACCACCTGCCATCTCTGAACATCATTATAGCTTTGGAGAGCTAATCGTATATCCTCTGGCAAAATAAAACTACAGAGATCTTCTGTAAACGTCTGAAGAGATCTGCAGATGAAGCTTAGAAGCTGCCTAAAATAAAATGAAGTAAACAATGGCTTTAAAAAACACAGGCAGATGCCATGAAGAAGGAGATAGGACTTTGCGGTCTCTATGACTACTCTATCTGAGGTGCTGTAAATGATTTTGAGTTTAGATCTTTAGCATTAAAATAATTGTAGAAGCTCAACTATGCTTCAAATTGCCAAATTTACCCACTGGTATGCTTCTATGGGTTTGTTTTTGTGCCAGTAAAAATGAACACAAACTTCAAGGAACAAACAAAAATAATCAATATGAAGGAATATAAACACTTAGAAAATGAAAACCATAAACTCAGTTGCAAAAGGGTAGCATAGTTTTCAAACAAGCTGTATTCTTTATAAACTGTTTTCTAAACTGCCTTTTCACAAATCATGGTTTATGAATGCGCTAACAGCGTGTTGTTTACTCTTTCACAGTTTTTGATTTCAATTCACAAATTTACGTTTACCTCTCATGGCTTAACTGCTCTTCACTCTTATTGGCTAGTGAGATTTTGATGGACGATCTGGAGAATCCAATGAAGAAGAGAGCAATATGGATACAGATATTTGTATAGTTGTAGTGGTCGTCGACTGCAAATTATTTAGATACGTTAGCAGGGTTGCCAACGGTTATGTGCTCTCACTAAGACCAAATAAATATCAAGCCAATGTCAAGTAAATAGCCACAAACCATACGATTCTGAAACGCTTAATGTGGAAAACACAAAACATGGCTTAATGTTATAAAACAACAACCAGGAAAAATTAATTTCTCTCCCATTTCTCTTGCCATTACCACGATCTACTGCTAAGACAACAGCACTGCAATCCAGGTGGAAAGCTAATATTTTTACATTAAGCATTTTCTTCCCATAGAAAACCGACATGACAATGATACATAAAGGCCTAAATTAGTATACACTTTATTTATAAAGCATACTATGTACAGGCACTTAGATGAATACAAAATATGAATGCAACCCACTAACTGTGTTAAGTATTATCTTCTCATAGAAAACCATTATAATGCTTAATGTGAACTAATACTGAATTAGCTAATGAGTGATATGAGCCCATTTGTTGCTGCTTGCTAAGCTGAGCAGTATGAGCCTGTCCCTAAGTCTCTACGACATTCTGATGCGCATGTGATGTCACAAAATTCAGCTCAATGTTAAGTCTATGAAATTTTCACCCACCTTTTTGTACACCATCACTAAAAGTCATAAAAGTCATAGCACACCTCTCCTCAATAAGTCCATCGATTTGACTCTTTCATTGGTGTACGACAAACGGTGCGGGACAAGTTATATACCTAAGTTTTATTCTGAAAAAGAAGAATGCAAGAGAGTAATAGTAATGCTTCGCTTCGCAAGCACCACAGATAAGTTTAAATCAAACAACGTTTTATTGACTAAATATAATTAACATAATTAAATGAGTTTCATTCATATTCTGCATACCTGTGCATAGTATGCTTTAATAATGAAGTGTATACTAAATATGGCATTTTTATTTTATTATCTTAAACCTTAAACCTTTTCTGTTAAGCAGTTTTCTAGGGGAGAAAAGGCGAAACAAAAAATATTGTCTTTCCAATTGCATTATGGTGCTGTTTTCTTATCAGTAGATCGTGTTAATGGCAAGAGAAATGGGAGAGAAATTATTTTTTCCATGGTTGTTGTTTTAGAAAGCGTTTTGTTTAGTAAGCGTTTTAGAATCTGCCCACAAATCTGCTCATGGTTTGCTTAGTGTTTTTTGAAGTTTGTGTTTATTACTGTAATTATGGTAATATCAAAACACCAGAGAAACTTTGCTTTCAAAGGCATTTTCATTGAGTGAAAATAGAATAAAATGTTATCTTTATTATTTTAAGGTGGGAATCATTGTATTTTTTAGCATCTTACAATAATGGTATTACATGTTTGTCTTTAAATAAGTCTAACTTCAAACTGTTTTCAAACCACTGGAATCAAACCAGCAACCTTCTGATTACAAGCCTGACTCACTAACCAGTAGGCCACAACTGCCCCTAATGTTAATAAAAAAGGTGCCTGTGACATTGCAGTTACATTGCCAATAAGTAAGTCATGTAATGGCCAAAAAGTATGAATAAATTTAATAATATATTATTTAAGTAACTGATTATACATTTATGTTTGTCCATACAGTAAAAGATGTAATTAGGCTATTGGCTGGTATGTTTGTATTGTATGTAGGGGGTCTGGCATTTGTCCAGTACAGTGGGGGTTAAACATGGTCTTCTGATTGGTCACTTTGATTGTTTTAGGTTGGTTTCAGTCACATGGTCAAGGAAGGGATAAAAAGGGAATGTAAGATATGCTCCCGCTCTTCTTCTTTGCGCTCTTCTTCTCTGCACTCTTCTTCTTTGCGCTCTTGTTCTCTGCACTCTTCTTCTTTGTGCTCTTCTTTTTTCTAGGTGCTTTTCCTTGAGCTCTGCTCTTGGATTCTGCCCTTACTTCAGCTTCCAGTTCTCAATGGCCCTCTCTTTCTTTCCTGTTTTTCCTGTTTATCTTCTATTCTTAATCTACGGTATAAGGTAATATTCTCCACATATACAGAGATTTGTATGTGTTATTTACCATTCATGCATTATAACCATTGCATGTGTAACCTCAGTCAGTAATGTTAATAAAACTATGTACAAACTGGTTTTAATTCATTGTTGATTCATTAGGCATTGAAGCAAACTTTACTTATGATAGAGCTCAATAAGTGGCTTCACAAAACTCAGATGACACCCTGTCTGTATATATATCGGCTACTGTTGATAAGACGGGACTTTCTGAGCATCCAGTTGCTTTATGTTGATAATGTGTAAGTGGATACCTTGTGTCTAAGCCAAATGGATTTTATGTTTTCAGGCAGTTGTATCTAAACCAAATGGATTTCATGTTTAAGTGTAGCTCACAATCATGAGCTCTCAATAATTTGTTAAAGCATTTTTTTTTTTATTGTTGCTGATTTTATCTAAAAAAAAAAAAAAAAAAAAAAAAAAAAAAAAAAAAAAAAAAAAAAAGGGATAAAAAAAAACCCCTTGGAAAAAATGGTAGCTGCTTGCTGTCTTAGGTCTCTGGTTTAGTTATGTTATGATGCTTATATATTGTGTTTGTTTTAAGCTCTGGGATGTGTTGTTGCAAAGTGTGATTTATATGTTGTGTAGAGGGTGGGATAAGTTGTGGGTTTTTGTTTGTTATTTTGGCTTTGTTGATGTCTGAAAGTGTTCCTATTCTTTATAATCACATAATAATAAATCAATAATAAATATTGCAGCCTGGCCCTAGACAGGTTGTAACTATATAAAATCACACTCATTTCTTCTGTGTACTAGAGTGTAGTACATCATGCGCACTTACACTTGATTGATCCAAGACAAGCATCTAAACAAGACTGAGTTTTGCATAGTTTTAATTACATTTATTGGTGCTACAACATTCCATTAAAAATGACCAATGAAATTATGAAGCCTTAAATAGGGTGATCAAAACAGGTCTGATATACCAAAATGTTATTGGTCATTAATTTTGGTCATTGGTCATTTAAATTTCTCTGTAATTTATTATTCTGTATAAACCCTGCAAACTTTATTACCCTCTTTTCATACGCAATAATCTTACACATCAGCTCTATATAGCAAAGATATCAAAGTGTGCAACTAAAGGTTAGGTATTTATATAAACTCAATGAATGAATGTTACAGCGCTATATTCTTACTGTATATCAACAAAGGTCTTGCTTGTAAGGAATTTTAGAAAAACATTTGAGATAAGGTTGATACTGAAGTGAAACCTAACAAAGAACTGCTTTGCATTAGACACTTCTATCCAAAGCTAGTTTCAGTGCATCAAGGTACATTTTATCTGTTTGTTCTCTGGCATTTGAACCCATGATCTGCTGTTGCTAACGCAATTCTCTACCAACATGAGCATTGCTCTTTTATGCTTTGCTGTAAAAGTGCAACATTTGAACAATAAAGTTTCATTCTGTTCCACTTGAGGCTAAGCACACCACAATCTCAGCCTAACTGGCATTCAGAATAGATCATATATTACAGATATTACAGTGTAGGTGTGCAAACTCATGCATCACTTTGAAATGGGTAAGAATTGCTTCTCTGGCAGGACAAATGTCATTGTCAATCTTTTGTGCTGGCTGCAGCTTGTGCTGGGTCCAGATGGACAGGAGTAGTGTAAACACTGGCTCTGTAGACTAGAGTGCTGAATGATGTGCATCAGAGAATGAAAATACCTGTCTGTTGGGTGACAACATGAATTGGGATTTAGATCCAGAAGCAGGTGAGGCAGGCTTTGGCTAAATACAAATATTGGGTGCACACAGATGCCAGGCAACAAAGTTTGCCAATATTCAGTCCAAATGTGAAGCCAAACCTATACAGATGTTTCCTTTTATAAACTGCAGTTGTTCTAGTTGTTTTACAAAATGAAGTATTTAAGACACTTACTAAATGACTTAAGCAAACATGTGTGACAAAAATCATTCAGTTTATGTCAACCCTTCCAGCATTTGTTTAACTTTAATTTTATTTTTTTTATTGTAACACCACTGACTTGTAAAATAATAATAAATTGATGCAAACCAAGAAGAGTTTTTATAGTTAATAAATTCAGAAACAAATTCATTTTAATCCATTAAATGTCCTAACAAGAGTGTTAGCCTTTATTCATGCACAAACACTTTTCACCACCTCCAGAGAAATTCTCTTATTTAATGTCAACAGAGAAAACAGCCCTGCTTCTGCAGTAAATGAGTGTTGATATTTGAAATGAATCTAATGACTAAACCTTCTTAACATTTATTCAAACATCCAGAGTTCTTTGTACAGATCCCCTTAAGGGATAGGAAGGGAATTTAATTGTTTGGAATAGCTTTGCCTTGCAATAGTTTGCCTTTTCTCTTATTGCAAGAGAAAGCAACAGTTATTGTGATGGGAATGCAAAACTATTCAACAAATTCAAATCCTCCCTGTCACTTTAGGGGCTCTGTACCTTTGTGCATGTTTTGCATTTAACAAAAATGAATAAATAAATAAATAAACATGAGGGTCTTGTTATTGCCACAAGCTGTTCACTTTACCTGAAAATACAAGTGGCAAATTCAGACAGAGAAGTTTTATTAATTGCATCCTGCACAAAGTAGATCGTGCTCATCAAAAAGTGACTGCAATAATTGAGTGAAATTTAACACACTAAGCCACAGACCACATTCTCCACAATTACTACAATAAAGGTGATAAAACATGCATTTTTTCTTAGACTATAAAATGGCAGTTTTAACTTTAGCTGGATGCACCTGGTAACAAGAATGAAAAGTAAATTACGGCTCATTTGAAATGCATAGACACAATCAGTTAGAATGCTGGTCCTTGCCACTCTGCTGATCAGTTAATATTATTCACAGCATGCACGTGAAATAAATAAACTATGTAAATGTGGCACAGAGGGGGAAAATATGATTTTCCACAACAAGGTCTCTGGAAACAGCAGGGTACTTTACATTTAGTGCAGAGAAATAGTCACGTTATTCATGTATTTCCCAATCTTTTCCTTTGGAGCAATCCCCCAACCATGAGCACAGCTTTCAATGAGCACATTTTGTCTTTGGGTCATTAAATGATGTAGAATATGTGTGAACTGCATCTTGCATTTCTTACATTCAGACTGTGAGAAAACACATTTTAGGGCCTGTTTTCTTAAACTGAAACACTCTAGAACAAAAAACTTTCTCTACTAGAATGCACGTGATCATTGCCTTATACAAGATTTATAACGCTGCTTGTTTGGTCAATAAAAATAAATTCTAATGATAGTTTGGATTTTGTGTTGGCTATTCTTGGGAGGGCCAAACATGTCAAAAGACTTGTGATGTCATTGGAAGTGGTCCTTACTATATAAAAATGCTCATAAAGCAGCCAGGTCAGGTTTAGCTCTTCTTAAATCTTATAATGTCAACATGATTTTGTGAGAATTAGGATTAGAAGAAGGGTTGGAATAAGGGGTAGAGCAAAGTAATATCTTAGTACGTGTGTGTGTGTGTGTGTCCAAAACCTGGTGATCCATGTTCTCCCAACCTGATTTGAAAATGTTCCAAAGAGCATCTTGCATGCTTCACAAATAATGAAAGAAGGAAATCCGACCTTTTGTACAAATAACACAAATTACGAATTTACAATCTTAATTATTATTTTTTAAATATTTAAAAAAACCTCAAACTTTCTATTATTTGCAGGTTTAAATGAAACAGACTGAGAACACAGACTGCCAAGAGAGACAGGGATGTAAATCTCCTCGTAATCCAATATGATATAGATTCTCTCATCCAGTAATATGATATTTGCCAATACCTCAAAAAATCCAGCGATACGATTACGATTCGATTCATTCAGGGGTATATTGCTTGATTTTTCGATATTATTTGCCTAGTTTTTACAAAAAGTTACCTTTTTTATTCTCACAATATTCACAAATGCAACAAAAATACATATCATGAATGTTTAATTAAACTCTTAAAAATTGCATACCCAGTATCCCAACTGGGACATTTACAACAAAAAATACACTTTAGTTTATATTAGACAGTGACTATATTTCATCAGCCAAAGTGCTTTTCTTCAGTTCCATGTTTTCTTTTTAAATGCACTGACAAGTTTGTTGTATTTCCCGAGTATTTTACCTGACACTGGCAATGTTAATAAATTACATGGGATTTCTTTGTCTGCCCATCTATTTTCCCAAATACAAAATATTTCCATACCCACGATTTGCATTCAACAGCAGACACAAAATCTGTCTGTTATTTCGCTGCTGCCACGTGCTATAAAAAAAACACGCTTTGGCGAAAATGCGTAGTGGGCGTCACGTTGCATGAAGATGTGGGTAGTATCAAAATTAAAGTACCCATATTTTCCATACTCTATAAAGATATAGGTGCTATATAAAAGTATTGATATTTTATGTGTTATCTATGCATCGTATCATTAGACATTTGATCGATACATCAATCCATATTAAGGTATTGTTATAACCCTAATCACAACTGTGTTGTTTGTCTTGGCCAGTGTGTTGTTTGTTTACCTGATACAACAGAAATCCACTACAGCCTTCCTTTGTTCTGTTTGGCTGGACTTCAGTTTAGCTGATGTTTTCTGCACCACATACTCAAACAACTTCCTGTTTTGTAACTCCATCTCCATTGTTGATGCAACCTACAACAGATCATGTCTCCAGGAACAGAAATAATACCATGCAGCTTCATCTTCAGAACAGAGAAGACCCTCAAAACCCCTGCAGTTTAAAAGGATTTTAAAAATGCTCAAAACCTGTTTCTGTGTTTGGAAAAGTCTCTTCAACATGACGACAACACACTAGTGCTAAAGCAGTGCAGCCATGTTACAGAACCAGAATGGAAGAAACTCGTTGTAGTTTCTTTCAGCTGTTTGTTGTAGTTCTTAAAAACAATGTCTTTTAAAGAGAATATCTATATAGAATAAAAAAGAGTAAAAACGCTTAATTCAGGTTTTTAACTCTGTAAATGTATACCAGTGCGAATGAAATTTAAGAGCTTTGAATAATCAGATTTTCAGCAAATAATTCTTAATAATTCATAATAAGCTTCATTTGTGATCCATGGAAAAAAGTAAATCAGAGGGCTTTAAGGATCAGTATTTGATCTGAGCCTGCAAATTGTGTCATTTATTTCATTTACATGATGTCTGTAGCATTTTAAGAACCAGTTTACAAAAGAAATTAAAAAACAGTAATAGATCCTTGATCTTATCCTTGATAAGAGTGCCATGCCACACTGCCTGCGGCCCCTAGAAATATCCCCAGCTTGAAAATTACTTATCCACATGAGTGGTGGCTTCAAAGTGATGTTTTGTTTGAGAAGTTGAGACCCTGCTGGAATCAAAATCCCTTTCCCACTGAACTACAGTCTTAAGTACCTCAATAGTCATGTAGCATATGTTGTGGTGATAATCAAAGAGGACATTAGAAGGCTGTGTCTGCTGTGGAGCTGACAATCTACTTAGCATATTGTACACATCTGTGTTCCATTGCATTGGATGCTATTTTAAACCCCAATTTCTGTTCTTTAGCACTACATTAGCTCATCTCTCATCAACCTTTTGAAGAACATCGTGGAGTGAAAGTGAATTTAACAATGTTGTGATGTGTATGCACTCTCCCTGAGTACAAAAGATGATCAGTATTCAAGTACAGAGGAAAAGACGGAATTTGTCAGTTTGACTCGATTAGGAGCTGTATTAGGAGCATGCAAAGGCAGATGCAATGCAAAAAGTGACAGCTTGCAAGAAAAAATTAAAAAATTATTCAATTATTACAAAACTGAATAGGTTTATGCCATCATTATAGTTAAATGTAAAGTGAAAACTATTAAGTAAGCTATTTGCAGGTTTACCTGCTGAGTAATATAAAATGGTTACAAAATCTTGTAAACATTTCTCTGTTTGTTTGAGTCATCCGGCATGCCAGCCTATCGCTCAAGCAGTGGTGGGAGTTTAAGGTTAGACTTCCTGTTTTTCAAACAATGGAAAACAGGGGGGTGGCTCGTGGCACACAAAAAAATTACATAATTATCTGTAAGGACTATACAAACAGGTCTAGTTGTTGTTGAGCTTTGGTAAATGAATGCTTCACAGACATACATTGTAATTTCAATTTCATCCAAATTAACCACATTTGTGTTTTTCTCATACAAATTAAAATTAAAAGCAAACCTTTTCCCATTCGGATAAAAAGTGCTTGTAATTGCTGTATACCATTTTTCACAGCACTTCTCCTGATTTTTTTTTACCTTCGTCAAATTCCATTAACTAAAGCTAAATTTCTTATTTCACTCTCTGATGCACCTGCTGGTGGATTAAGACCTCTTTGCCAATTTTTTGGTAAAAGAAAATGGTTAGTGGCTTAGCTGGCATTCCATACAATGTAATGACATTAAATCAGTAAAGTCAGTCTACTAACGGACTTCAGAACAGTCACTGTAGCAGCAACATTAGTCAACAATAACAATAATCCTCAACCTATTTATTTTCTTAGCAATTAAGAAACAAAACATGGAAGAACCAGCCTGTCTGCTGAGTCTGTCCGTGTCCATCAGTACAAACAAATAGCTCAAGATTAAAGGTCCCAACCTGAAATAAAGTTTGATATGGTGGACCACACGTCAGCTTATGATAAAGAGAAGGCCAGCTTCAGCTTCACTGTACAAGCAAAACATGTCCTTCTGTCAGATACACTTCTGTTTTGTGTTTTACCAAGCAGAAATTGTTTCAAAGCAGTTCATTGAAAATAAGAGAATACATGGCAACACATATTTAGGCTTACAAGCATATATTTATGAAAAAGCAACAACTACACACCAACAAACACAAACAGAAATATTAAATAATTAGAAATATGAATAAATATTAATACATACCTTTAATCCTGCAAACCCTTATTATATTTTTTTGATTAGCTCAAAATATTGTTGTGACAACACAAACTATTTGTTGTGATTTCTTGTTCCATTCAACCTGGTGTCAAAAAGTTGCTTCATGTCCCTGCTTGTTCTAGCCGACACAGCACTTTCACATCTGCAATGGCCCCTGAGCACAATGTAATGAATAGAGAGACTGTATGACCCCATCCACCGAAACATTTTGCAAAATGCCATAACCTGTTGCTCCCTCGCCACAGAGGGGATGTCGTATCAAAGAGCTTATAATGTCCCTATGCACTGTTCTGAGATCAGACCGCTGGATCAGACCGAAGTAAATCTTCTGGTCTGTTTCAGGATATGCCACAAATTCCATTCTGTGTATTTGTGAATGTTTGTTTGCATTAAAATAGGGAATTTATGTTAACAAAGAGAGCAATTAAGAGAAATGTTTTTTTGTTGTGCCTGCACAACAGAAACATAAACCAAACCATTTTGAAAAAATTTAAAATGAAACAGTTTCGGTTCCAGAGTTTTGGAAGCCTGTTAAAAAGTGTATGCATATTACCATCTTCACTATTATATAATTGTGTTAATATGTAATTATACAAAATGAAATATAAAACGGCAAAGTACATCCCAATATGCCCGTGTAGACAGGAAAGCTGTTCAAACAAATTCATATATATGAATGAAAACTAAATCTAGTTTGTTTGTATATGTGCCCCTGAAACTCAATTAATTCGCATCTTTATAAAAAAATTATCTTAGATTACCATGTTATTTATATTTATACATTTGTCAGAAGCTTAAAAGTGACTTACAGTGTTTTGTCGCCGTGTTGGCTTGCTTACTGGGTAACTGCTGACATCAAAAAAACTTGAATTTAAGCAAGATATACAATATTCTCCTGCGAGTTAAACCCACAACCTTTGTGTTATTAACGCAAGGCTCTACCAACAGATCTACAGGTACACTGTAGTCACAATGTAGTCACACTGTGGGCACTTATGTAGTCACAATGTTATAATGTCTCCGGTGCAATTTTGTCAAGATTGTTCTGGGATCTACTGCTCTGAAGTGCTTACAATATTGATACTTGGGCTTATTTTTAACATAGATTACATTAATTATACAATATTGATACTTGGGTTTATTTTTTAACATAGATTACATTAATTATATCAGTTGTATCAAGAAAATATTGATATTTTCTGTTCCAAACAGTTTGCTTTGTTCTGAACTACTGTACTTCATATGTGCTACCGTACTTTACATTATGAGATTTGGCAGAAGGCAATAACTAAAGAAGAATGAACAGTTTACCTCATGTGCCCACACTCTGAACCCTTACTTTGCCCATCACTTGAACCTTTGCTGAACCCAGATGCTGAATAAAACATTAAAACACAATGGCCCTGTTTGGGTTATATTGCTAGTCCAAGCATAAAGTACACAGGACAAACAATAACAAACAAAAACTGTTTTCCCTTAGTGCTGGACCTCCAGATCTTGAAATATTCAAACATGTCACATCAAACCTACTGCAGGTTGTACATTGTGTGAAGTTGTATGGGTGCATTCAGGTCAAATTGCTGTGTTAGTTGTAGTTAGGTAGTTGTAGGATTCAACGTCACAGTCTATAACTTTTCAGCTAAGGCTGGTGAATTATTTTTTTGTCCAGCTGCATTATAAAAATATTGTGTAGACAGAGAATAGTTGCTACACTTTCTACTTCAAAGAATATTTCTCAGGGTGAGATTATGTTTGAAAGTCAGTTTCTATATAAGCATAACTTAAAGCTCTTGAACCATGACAACTGCCCCTGGCCTCTCTTATACAATATATATGTATATATATATATATATATATATATATTTAAGAAAAGCAAAAATCTATGGTGGCACTCTGCCATCGCAGAGACCATAGAAAGGAGAACATCTCTTCACCAACATCTCTTCTGCATTTTCTGAAGTGTTTATAAAACACAATGTATGCTATTGTGTTCTTAAACGCCCCAGCATTCAACAGAAGTAAAACAGATAAATAACATTTCCTGTGTTTACAAAGCTGTTTGTAAACAATGGAGTATAACTCAAATGGCATTGCTATAAACTGCAGCAGAATAATATTATCACTCTTATGAATGGCTAGCATTTGTACAAATCAGTCTGTACTTCAGTCTTAAATCTGAGATTTTCTCATTTTGTTAGGTGACAGAATGGAATAGGTCCTGGAACAGATCTTTAAAATCTAAATGTCATGATCAACACAATGTTTTTTGGAATAAGCATTTATTTATAATGAAAACAGTAAGACAGCAATGAGTGATGTATTATACATTAAAAGTGATTTGTCCTTGGTGTCATTCATTTCCTGTTCTATTTATTGCCATAAATTGTTACGTCGGCATGGCAACACCATTCAGGATATCAAAAATCTGTTCACAATTTGTCATCTTCAGTGTCTCTTCTTTATTTTGACCAAGTTTAAAGTGACTTGGGTAAATTTAAGAGGAGTCTTTAAAACCCTGTGACACTTCCTTCTGCCAGTTGGTGGCGCTATGACTGTGACTCACAATAGCCACATCTATGTCATCAGTCTCTAGTACCAAACATACATCTCAAGTGTGATTGAAAGAACTCAATGCACACAGAAGATTTGGTGACAATCACACACATCTTCTAAGAGGAGTACTTAAAAATTTAGAACCAGGAATTATAAAAAATTTACATACAATCTGAAATATCAGACTTCTTTTTGGGCGGAGATAATACATGTAATATAGAAAGTTGTCTGGCTTGATGAGAACAATACATGTATGAAGTTTGGTGACTGTAGGTAAAACTAACCCCATCACTTTTGTTAAAAGGGGTGCTACACAATCACATCACCACACCCACGTCTAAGCTTTTGCCTATGCCTAAAGGACAACCACTATGTGTGTGCCACATTTTATGCCATTTTAAGCATGTTAGGAACCTCAGATACACCTGAATATTGTTTTAAAGTTTGATGGGTTACCATGGCAGCAATATTAAAGATATCACAAATGCTTTTAGAACTTTACATCGGTAATGTCTGTACATTATTCTGATATTTAAAGTATGTTTTAAGTGCCAGTTGGTACAATGACTTACAATAGTTAATGTCATCAGACCATACAAATATCGCTGTCATCAGACCACCACACCAAACATACTTGCCAAGTTTGATGTAAATCACTTAATGCATACTGTAGATATCAGAGACCTTCCATTTTCACCATATTTTAATTGACTTGCCATGGTAATGCTGTTCGAGATATCAAAAATCCCTTCACAACTTAGTATTTTCATCAAGTTTGGTAACAATCACGTGAAATCTTAAGGAGGAGTATTTTAAAGCTCACAGAATGCACTATGTAAAAAGATAAATAAAATGGCTGACCTATTGACTTCCAAAATAACACTTCCAGTGTGAAAGTTGTTCAGGTTGACAAGATCAATACACAACATGTTTTGTACATGTTGCATTCATGTATGCATGATGTATGCATTATCTTTCATGGCCTGTACCAAGGATTGTTACTGAGCTTCGCTGCCCCACCGAAGTGCTAGCCTTTGCCCAGGCTTGATGGCTGATAAATCTGATGTGTGGCCCATTTTCAAGAGTTTCTGAGCATATTAAGGGTCTCAAAATCCCTGAAACCTAGAAAGAAATAATAATAATCCTAAGAAAGCAATAAGGCCCTTCACACTTGCAGTGCTTGGACCCTAACTAGCAGGGCAGCAGCATCTCTCTCAGGGGCCACCCTCTTTCAGCAGTGGCCAAATTAATCACATCGTTTTTAAATCACATGCATAAAAGATGCATGCACTTACCTTTAACTCTTCCATTTCATTTTTAGAGGCTTCAGTGATGTAACACAGGAGAGAAAAAGAGAAATATGAAGCCTCATAGGACATTTCTTATCAATGTAAAGGGATTTTTTGTGTGTTTGTCATTTTCAGAGCACATCTTAATACACAAAAGCCCAAAGGCTGTTTTGAGGTTGTCACTATTTGTCGTTTACCTCTAATTTTAAGCATGTCTCCTGAGGCTTTAGTTGGGCAAGCTTGCAGAAATGCAATGGAATGGGTTTATTACTTTGGTGTCAAATGTGTATTGACTCAGAAGCTGCTGACTTCTAAAATGTGAAGTCAAGGCTGCTTGATAAATCAAATATAACACAAGTTATATACAATTGCTCACGAAAGCTGCCTTTGCCACGTCCTTCCCCGGTCACTTTTTGGTTTTAGCAGAACAATGCATTAACCTTGCCATAGGTAGAAGTATTTTTATATGAGCCATTAAGGTACCACATGTATGATGTAACACAGCTAAAATGGGCAAAAGTGTGACTTGATTTGGGGTAAAAAGTTCCCTAGCACAGGCCAGGAGCTATGTGGAGTTCTCCTTGGAAACAAGCGCAGGAGGTTTGGAAAAAAATCAAAGCCGCAGTTTGGAGGCTGTTTGCCTGACACTTTTTAAATGTAGTACTGTTGGCTTAGCTTTGTGTGTGACAGTAAATTATTGTATACATTTGCTTTTATAGCCTATATAAAGAGCCATTTGCTTTTGTGAATGAACATAATTGCTTGGTTTTGTATACGTGAGCAATTACATTTACAGGAAGCACATTACAGTGTGCAACTAAAAAAGTAACTAAAAGTGCTTTCATTTACAATAGGAGCCATACAAGTCTGTTTAATGTTCCACAAGGACCTTAATGAAGACGTTAAATGTTTAATAAAAATATTTAAGAAAAAATTATGTTGTAGATCTTTGTCCATTATTATTCTTGACGATAAAGCTTATCTAATTTCATAAACATTTATGGCATCAATATGTACATTGTGGAAGTCATAACAGGAATGTAATGAGGCAGTCACAAGCAAATTAAGATTTCATTTAACTTTTTATTAAATAGCACTGGTAAGTAAAGTAATAAACACGTCTGATAAGAATTCATGGCGTGATGACTAGTTTAACGCTGAAATCACAGGAGATTCACTTTAAAAAGTGATCTTCTTCTACCTGATTTATCCCTTTAAAATGACTTTGTAATATTTGTACTTTTGGTGTAGCCTTGTGTAGTCAGGCTGATTTAGTCATATTAAATCAAATCATTTTGACTTGGAGGGGGGAATGATAATATAATAGTTCTTTGCTACCGGCAAATGGATTTATGTGTATGTTTGTGTCAATTGATTGTATCCACTTCATCCAGTACTCTTCTGGGTCTCTGCTTTCTGAATTATACCATTACTGTTTTACTAAGTGAGAAACTGCTGTAAACAATTTAGTGCATTACAAAGCTATCCAAATAATTTAACAGACTCCAGAACCAGTTCAGGCCAGTTTGCTTGTACAATTCATTGAAAAGAACAGGCAAAAATGTGATTAATTTGCTAATTGTGTGTTTATAGTTCTGATTCTAAAGAGTATATGGGTTACATACATGACTACATCACATTTTCAAGCATTTTACACAGAGGTGTAGCTAAAGTATGCACATTGCATATACAGCTGATGGCTGGGATGGGAATGACATTTGAAACATTTTTGGAATAAAATGGCAGACTTATTTGTCTTGTTAGAAGTAATTTTGAGGGGTTTCATTAGAAAGCAGCAGCTGCGAAGCAGCTTGTATATCAGTGAAAATAAAATGGGATAAAAAATTCTGTTGGACAAAATTCTGTTGGATGATCAGAACATTATGTTCAAAGCCATTCCTTTGCAATCCCTGCTGATTCAACTATCCTCAGACAAAAGGCGTGTTTTAGGCAATATCCTTGTGACTGTGTGGTGCCCATCTTTGTATATTGAATCATCATTTAGATGACAATGATTAAGGTAGTTTAATGCCATCATGGGAGTGGGGGGTCTACCATCTGCCCGTAATTTGACCTTTGGCTTGAGCAGTGGTGCTGTGTTCATATTTTCTTGTGTATGTAGCTAGTGATTGTCTGTTCTGGTCAATTCTGAGGGGGCAACACATACTGTGAGAGGTCATATTTTCTCATTCCATCTGACTTTATTGCCATAGTTACATTTACATTTAGGCATTTAGCAGAAGTTTTTATCCAAAGCGACTTACAAAGTGAGTAAAACAATGGAGTGGTAAATCATAAGGAGGCAATAATATCAATCATACACAGTTACAATTTTACCAAGATTACAACAGATTACAACATTTGAATGCTTGATAGAGGCGATACCTGTTGGGAGAGAGGAGAAAGGGTTAGTCAGGTTTTTTAATTCATACTTGTGTCAGGTATTCGTGAAACAGACAGGTTTTTAGCTGTTTCTTGAATATTTGCCCCTGTCGACTGAATAATTTGAGTTAATAATTTGAGTGGGTTAATAAGAGTTTTAGTTTTTAACACTACATATGACATGCTCAGCATTGTTGGTAAAATACGAAGCATCACAATTTGCATAATTCATACATTAAAGACTGCCCAGTGTTTTACAGTAAAATGCTTTTACCATTCCTTGGTGATGCTAATGTCTCAAACCAGTAAGCAAATACAAGGTAACCAGCAGAGCAAAAAAATACAGAAGAATTTTAACCATAGAAAAAGGATCTAACTGTTAAACATGTTAAAATTAAAAATGGATAACACTTTTTACAGTACTGTAGTTCCATGTAGGTTGTGAGATGTAGGTCCATCTCAGTTTTTTTGGTCTTTTCATGTTATCCCAGACTGACTTTATGATAGTGAGTTCAGACCTCTGTGTGGGCCATACCGACTGTGCTAGGACTCATTCATACAAAAATCTCACTTGATTATTACAGTTAACAACCAGGGATAGTACTGGGAAATCAGAAATGTCAGAATCGAAAACATGTTTTTGCACTTTGACCTAAAGAACATTAATTCACTATGACACACCTTCACAGAAGAAAGAAGCAACATTAAACATGATCTAGCCTGGTTCAGATGAAACTAAAAGATGTTTGATTCAAAGTTACATATGTTTGTTTACTTATCAAACACCTTTGCTCTTATTCTTCTTCTTCCGCTTGAGTTTATGGCAGCCCATAGAACGTTATGGTTAAAAAGTCTGAAATCTGAATGGTTGAAAGGTCTTAAATGTAACCATACAAAATTTGGAGTCTACCTCTAGCGCCACCAACATTTCTGTTTCACTTTTATGTTTCATGCTTATGCTCATAACTTTTGACTTGTAAGTCCTACAAACAAAAGTTCCTTGGCTACTTTTAATTCCTTGGCTCATGATGATTTAAATGCATTCATTTTCTGTCATTTTCATGATTCATTTTCTATCATTTTTCTATCAATTTTTCTGCCATTTTGAATTTTTTAAACCTACTTTTACGAACAAGCAAACAGTTGTCAAATGATGCCTCAACATTTTATTGAATGGCACAGTGCCAAAAAGCATCTGAGGGCGTTACTCTGCAGTACTTTGGTGTGTGCACATGAATTTGCACATCATTATGACCACATCCTGACTGCTGCATCAATAGTGACATTGTCACATATTGGTCAAAAATGATAAACCATTTAATACTGATGTAAGAAATGGTTTTACTTGTTTTTTATTTTTTAAACTCTTCATCAGTGATATCGACAGACATTTCACATTGTACCCATGGTGACCCGTATAGTTGCTGATTGCAGCTATATTTACAAATGTTTTATGTTGTCTAGTAGTTACAATAAGAAGCTTAAAAAAATCTGAAAAGGGATAATCCTAAAATTGTTTTGTATGTTTAAAAAAAGAACGTGGTGTTAAACTGAGTTTGACTGGACAGCTTACGTTAGCCCGCCATCTTTTTTTACAAAACCATGTCATGTGACTGGTATGCAATCCTAGTTGCTAAGGCACCCTGAGAGACAGCTATGTGTAGGCACTGTGCCTCCACCCAAAACATGTTGTGATCAACAGATAATGCCTTTCATTATGGAGGGCTCGGAGAGCATTCAATAATGTTTCTTAAGCCAGATCTTCCAGCCACAGCTTGTGCAGAGAATCCAAGAGCTTTTCACACAATATTATAAACTGCTTATCAATCTGTTTTATGTATGCAGTATGTTAGGAGTTCATTTGTTTTATGGGATTAATACATTTCAGGATGCCAGTAAAAGTAGGTAAAGATTTTTTTAAATTCTGTCCCTAACATTGGCTATACATATAAATGTTTCTATCTGTTTTATTGCTTAAATACATGTTCTGTTATAAACCATGATGGTTAAATCTGATTATTCACTAATTACTCCATTTGTTAAACTTGCATGCCTTGCACACACGTACTTAAGAGTTTTATAGGCTGTTTAATGTGGCATTTAAACAAACTATTATCTGTTTGCCTATAAAATGGAATACAATAGAACCAAGTTGCTCATATTCCTGTGCCAGAGTTTAATTGCAATCAGATAAACAGTGACACATCATTTAGTTGCAGGACTTTATTGAAAACCTGTATGTAGGCTACATACAGCAGATACATACATTTACAAATGTCCTTATTATGAAATAATTCATGTTGGGAAAGAAGTGCATATCCTTTCAAAATACTTGAGATTACCTTTCTGAAAAAAAAGCTTTAACCAGCCAAAGGTGTTGTTCAGTTTGGTCAAGTAAACCACTATAAAACTGGCAAAACAGACTAGCCTAACCAGCATGCACAGGCTGGGAAACCAGCTAAATATCTAACACTAGTCATCCAAGTCAACACATTTGGCCCTGAAGCCCATAAAACTATGCTTAAACAACCTGATTAGCTTATATGAGCCACTCTTTACAGGATTTAGAGGCCTATACGTCTATGAAGCGATTTTCAGACAGGTTTCTTTATGATTCAAACCCTTATATCTGCTCACTATCTTACCTATGTCATTAACAAATCCTTTAAATTCATTTAAGATCATATCTATCATCTATCAGTCACATCTCATTGGAAAAAAGAGTCTTTGCCTATCATTAGAGCCAGATGGACTACAATCAAAGAGGCTTTACTATGTGTTAAGCGGTTGCTTTTCCCTGAGCTGCAGCTGCCCTAAATGATTGATCTGTTCTGTGAACAGAGTAGCCTTTACTGTTTTAAAGGGCAACCTACAGAAGACTTTGGGGGAAACAGTAAATATGATACGCAGATGTGTTGCAAAAGATATACAATTTATCATCCTGTCACATTATCAAAATCTTACAGAAATAGCACATGGGGATAGTGTTCTTATTCTCTGAAGGATGAGACCTTTGTTGCAATGCCACTTGCTTTAGTTTTCATGTGAACAGGATTTATTTTAAAAAAGGGTTAATTGCTGTTATTAGTAATACATATTTTAAGCCATTGTATGGTTTACGGTAAATCAGAAAGGTTTTAATTTTATGTCAGCTACAATTTTTAGACCTTGCGGTCAACAAATTAGGGTTATAAAAAAGAAGTGAAGCATGACAACTGAAGTAGTCAGACATAATAGTCATATCTGACTCATAATGTACCTCTAAATACCTCTGACAGAGATCTATTGATTGAGATGGGAATAAATAAATATGTGCTGGAAATAGAATCGGTTGATACTATCTGCCATGAGGATCGGAAACAAGGAATGCTATTTTTGTCAGTCTCTGTTATTCTGCAGTTACTTTGGCTCTGATTCAGTCTCATTTTCAGTTTCTACTCAACTCAATGTCATCGAACTCATGATGACCATGAAAAATTTAATCTGAACAAGTTGGTTGCCAGTGGAGAAAAAATCTTTATTATTAAATTAGTTGAACTCTTACTCCTATTTAAAGTGTCACCTTTTTAAAATTCAACCACTGCTATTAGTGGATCAATTTAAGAGACAGTGTTTTAATTTCTCTGTGTTATATCCCAAAGATTCTAATGGGCATGTATTTTGTGTGCAATATTTAGGTGTTTTAAATTGTGTGATGCAACGAAATATTTTCTATTTAACCTAACATCTATTTAATAAGGTGTGTATTTAGGCATTCTAAATATTCCTCTGTGTTTTTAACAGCATATTTTACATTTACATTTAGTCATTTAGCAGACATTTTTTTTATCCAAAGCGAGAGCATTGAACATTTTGCCTTGCGAGCCAACAAGCCAAGTCTACAAAGCTTACAAGCGGATATAGTAATCTGTTTCTAGAGACAAGATGAACTGGAGACAAGGAGAATTTTTTTTGTTTGTTTTGTTAGGAGGATAGGATAGCGCATTAGGGATTAGATCATATTGATGATCAAACATTTGTAATAAAATATTTATACACATTTTGTCTTGTGATACTTTTACGTTTGAGATGAATGGAAATGCTAATGATATAATTGGTAAATAATATACCCTCCCTGACTGGGTGTAATGTGCCTATGCTAGCTGTCATGACTTTAATTTTAAAATCTCCAGGTGTTCCCTGTTTCCTCTGATTAAGTCTGTGTAATTACAGCCCTCACATTTCCATTGTCTTTTGTATCTCTTTGTTTGTTATTTTTAATCTACTGTTTATGTGTTTCATGGTTTTAAGCCATGGAGTTAAGTCCAGTCCAGTCCAGTCCATTTTATGTTTGCTTGTATTTTGTAGTGGTGGGCAGAGCGAGACTATGAGAAACACTGAAACAGTTGAAGCAAATGTGTCACATTCCTTGTCATTTGCATGTGTTGGTCTGAAACAACGATTCAGATGTGTTGTTTAAAAAATGTGTGGGGGAGAGGCTGGTGTTCTTGGCTGCCTGTTAGTCTGCCTGACCTAAACCTTATATATATGTGATTTGAATTGTATTTTGCCTATATTCACGTTTTTGTATAAATAAAGGTTAAAATACTTCCAACCTGGTCACGTTTACACTCTAAACGAGTGTACACTCGTTCTTTAATCCTCTTGAGACCTGCCTCACTCTGCGAGACAGCTTTTCAGGCGGTTAGTTCAGCTCACTTCATCAATCTTTGCCAACCAACCGGTCATGTTTACACTCTAAATGCTCCTTTCTTAGTATCCTGAGTGATGGTGTATAGTACAGTAACACAACCTGCATTTTGTGTTTTGTCAAACCAGCCGTGCTTCAAAGCAGCGCAACATCACTCTTCTTCTTACTAGGTCACAAAATAAAATTGTGCATTAGAGCAGTCTATTATTATGTCAGACATCTTGCTGTTTTACAGTTCACTGAGAAGAGATCGTCTCATGATTATGTAAAGCATGAATTTGGGTCACACAGTCATTTGGCTTGCAGTGCTGATGAAGTAAGGTTTTCAATGGTTTTGATATCTTATGGTAAGTATTTTTGGTATTGCAATTATATTTCAATACTTTTGTCTTTTTTGTCTGTAATTTTATAATCAATGCAAATAAGTCTACGAAATCACATTTCTGAATTTAGATTGCTGTGTAAAGTTTTCTGAGGCATACCGTTTGATCATGTTTAAAGTCAATGAGATATGCTGATATGTTACCTGATATGTGCTATAGAGTGATATCGTTTTGAAAAGCCACTCATTCATTATACAGTAACACATTTGATAAGAAAGGCGATAAAGACGCAGTATCAGTGTAAGTGCATGTCTAATAGAAGATGAAGAAGTGCTACAATAACTTCATGATCACCACTTACAGCACCTGTCACATTTATGTTCTACATCTCTACAAATTTGTACATTATTAAACTCTTTACTATTGTTGAGATAAATCCAGCTGCTAAATCTTAAATTGTGTTTCAGTAAAGAAATGTACATCTATTGTTTTGCCCCAATGTTCAGAATACTGCAAGTCCTGATTATTACGGTCACTCACAAAGCTAAATTATCACCTCAAATTCGGATATTTAATTTTATTATTTCCATCTGTACCATTATCTTTAATAGAATATGTTTCTCATACCAACAGATGAGAAAAGAGTTACACAAAAAAGCAAAGCTAACTTGGCTTTAAAAAAATAGTCAATGCACTCCACACATAAACATAAAACTTACACACACATAACTTTCTCTTTCTAAGTCTTTTACTTTTAGTGATTTTACTATAGATGTTTTTAAAAAACACACAGCATCACATAGCATCTTTTATCTGTGAAAAGACTGATGATAATAATTGCATAGTGAATAAATGTTTAGAGTTAAAATGGATTTGTATGCTTTCCAGTGCTTTGTTTCCTGTCTGAATGGATGGAGAAACATTTTTTCAGAGGTTTCCCAGAATTCAATAAAAGTCATGTTCAGTAGAAGCATCAGAGATTAACTCCTGTTACTGGTGTTGACTGCTTTGAAATTGGAAAACAAGCTTCAAGATAAATAGAATGCAATACATCATGTAGACAGAAATATTATAATGGGAATTTCTTCAGCATAGCACTTCGAAAATGAATTCTTGGAGATTAAGAGTGGTACAGTGTAACTGTACATGCAGATATTTTTGAATACTACAACTGGAAATTGGGTGGTGCTGTATTGGAGTGCTGTGTTGCATTAATCAGTGTTATTGCTTAAAATTAGAGTTCAAGGGTTAGAGGTGAGGTATGTGTCACGCTCTTCTTTGTCATTTGGAACAGTGTCATAGCCTGCCTATTTTGTAGCTCTACTCATCAGTAAGACACAAACCTAACAACCAATCATTGCGTCATTCACCCAAAAAATGTCTGTCAACATATTTTCATGTAAAAGAAAATTCAAAATGAGCGTAACAACTACAAAAATGTGCACAAACCTAACAAACTCAAACCTATCCTACAGATATTGTTTCATGCTTCCCCTGATAAGGTGCTGATACCTAGGACGTGACCTCAGTTTTACTGCGGCCCCCATCCTCCCCCCCCCCGCCTTTCCTCTCACTCTTCTCACTCTCTCTAGGTTCAGATCAATGGAGCTCACTGAACATATATGTGCAACATACAGTGTGATGTCATTGTGTTTCCATTTTCATGTTTAGTATCATTTTAAACTTATGGTGTGATGGGTTAAAAGGTGTAGTTTCTGTTATTATGAAATATTGTGTTCTGAAGGTTTATAAACTTAAAATAATAAAAAATAATTAAAAAATAATTCATACCCCTGTCATGGGTGTGTCTTTCCCAGAAGATTTGGATCATGTTGTGTTAACTATCCCAGCGGGATGCTCCTTCAGGACACAAGAAGCTTACTAGACCAAATTCTTAATTAGCTGTAGAATTTATGACTCTTTGTCTTATCTGTGTACATAAGGTGGCCGAGAAAAAGACTCAATGAAGCATTCTGTGACCAAACAATTACTGTGTGTGTCTCTGTTGCCACGTATGATATAAACTCTGTGACTTAAACTTTTGTATTCTGTTGATCATTTATTGTTTTCTGAATTCAAATTTGTATTGTGTCTTTTATTGCTGTTAATTGATGTTTCAACCTTCCTGGTATAATAAATTGTTATTCTTGATATATTTAAAGTTTTTCAGAAATTGTTATTACCGGTAAATTAGGACTCAGATGTTACTGCAAAAAAGTGTCAGGATAAGATCATACTGGGGACTTGTAGTTGAATGGATTTCAACTGTCTATCTATTTCTGACTTGGCAAGTTGCATGATCGTGACTAAGATAACTATTATTAGTTCTGAGCAAGCATAGAGCGGCCAGATTTTATAATATTAGTTAACCCAGCAACCTCTGACTAAGATCAGACTGACAGTTTTGTGACAGTGAGATACCGAACAGCGCAAGACTCTGTGCGACATTGGGTCCCTAATAAAAGAAAGTAAAAACGCTATAAATATAGATAATTTGGAACCATTAGCCTAAATTTCAGATTGGAAAGTCAGATTGGAAAGTGTCACAAAGTGTAACACACAAGACAAAAATATAAGCAAAGGTCTGTGTTCGAGTGATTACAGCACCTGGATCCTGCAGAAACACAAATCAGGTGCATTTAATGGCACAACCCGCACACCTGTATACAAACAGACCTGAAAACACACAGACAAGAAGGCAGAAAAACAAATATCCATATCTGCAAACTGTCAAGGTAACAAACAGTACATTTCACTTTATTTTGTCCATTGTGAAAGGAGCCAGAAAACCTTGACAGCTGGCCTACATGTTTCATCAGAGCCTTTGACGTGACATGTTTGACATAAGCACCTCATCTTTAGTTATGTCTTCTGGATTGGTTGAGGTCAGGGTGACATGTACAACTGACATGTCTCAAACAGTTGGATATTTGTTCATATATCCTGGAGGTGCAACATATACACACACAAATACAATTTTTAATGAAGACTGTTGTGGTCATTGATTTTGCAAGGGTGCTGTCCATAGTCCTGGATTGGCCCATTATAGATTTTCGCAACCAAACTTTGCACAACCAAACCAAAATTCTGACAGATTTAGAAGTAAAATATACAGTTCTCATCTGTTTGACCCTCTTTAGGACAAAACTGGTGACCAAGCCCAGATGTGAGGATGCAGTACATGGTTTCCCATGAGAAGAATTAACAGTCTCTAAATTAGAGTGACACATTTAATGACATTGACTCCACCTATCCAAAATTACCATGAACTTGCTTTCCACAACGTACAACCTTGAACACTTTTAGCAACTGACAGAAGTCTCATTTGTCTTTTTATTTGATACGAGACAAGGTTAATTTTTGCTATTTCAAACACAATTGCACTCTGGGAGTTTTAGAGAGTTACAGAATAAGGAACAAGTGAAAGGATGTACACCTAAGTTGACGTCAACATTTCAGCTGCTACAAACTCTTACTGTGGTAGAAACGTTGACAGTGGATCCCTAAAGCCTGTTTTATTGTAATGTGGATATCATTCTTTAAATGCTTTCATTGTGGCTTTTTCCCAACTAGGTTAATGAATAACTGAAAATCTTTTGTACTTTTGGTATGTATGACTTATGGTTTTCAGTATAATCATATTTTAAATTAAATAGGGGGCTTAAAATATAACAAAGGACTTAAAAGATTTAATTGAATTCAATTTATTTGTATAGTTCTTGCAGCAATACATTTTGGCCCAAAGCAGCTTTAGAAAGTAATTAAATAACCCCGTAAGACCATAAGATACACAGTGTTCCTGAATGAATTTTGCATGATGGATGGGAAAACTGCATGGGCTCTGATTACATTCTGGGCATGCTGTGGATGAATTCAATGAACAGGCTTTCAGAACTCATCCTATACAATACACATTCAATGTATGCAAAGCATGCTCTCTAGATGTGATAGAAACATGGGTGCACTATTGTGACGGGAGCTGTGTTTTTTACAGAACTTTTCCATCCCCTTTCAGCAACAAATCTGATTTCTGATTTCAGGTGGTTGTCATCCCCCCTCCGTCCAGTGATTACATTTTTCTGTCTGTTTATGTGTCTTGTTGTGGGTTTAAAACAGGGTATAGAAGGTGTTGACACATCACATGTGGAGGTGTTCTGCTGACTGGGCCAAGTGTTTCACAACCCTTAAAGCATGGTTATTATCTGGGTCAAGGAAGGTCATCACTTATAAGACACAGATCGGCAATACTGGCAATAATCTGCCAAGAAACCATTTTTTCAAAAGCTGTATAAATTACTTCATTTTCAGTGGTTGAGATGAAAATGAGCTAAATAGGTTAGAAGACTATATTCTGCTTATTACATATTGTAATAACTGTTTATCTAAGAGAAAGGAGAGGCAGAGCAGCTCAGATCACAGCAGACAGGTTGCATGCACAAGGTATCTCTTTGTTTTGTAGAATTAACCTTTTCCATTACAAGATAGTCTAAAGTGGCCCAGTATCTGCAGTATTTAGAAACTTAAAGCATTTTATGAATTGCAATAAATAACAAGAATTGCTTTTAATCAGCTCTAGATTTCAGTGAGCGCATGAAGTCATGGTATCGGTGTAAGCACATTCATACATATTTCAGTAGTTTAAGTGCTTATATTTGTGTGGGACACGGTTTTTAATATGAAATTGTGTATATCAGTCATTTGATCCTCTTGGCATTTGGACATCCCGCTTCTGTTGAAGGTCGTTCAGCTCCGCCTTTAATACCTGAGCGGAGCGCGGCGCTTCAGAGCTGAACGCCCGGCGAGCGGAGACGGGCGCGCTGTGCGCTCCGCTGAAACTGCGCACCGATACAACCATAATTCACTTTAAAAGTTACATGTACAATTTCAATACTTTCGTATCGATACAAGAGACGCTTTCAAGTTTGCTTCGCCAAATGCAGCAACATTACAGCACTGATATGCTTTCGTTTGGCACCGTGGGTAGTTTGTAAGCGCTGAACCCTCTGGCTAAAACGAGTATGGGCAGATTGATATTGTGGGGAAAAAGGATCATGAACATCAAGAAGTTTTGGATGTAAACGCAAAGAAGAGCCTTGACAGACCTTACTGCTCATATCCTGTTGCTTGAAGGTGAGGTGCATGTTTAACAAAAACATACTCATTATTTTAATCGTTATTTTGCTCGAGTGTTTGATAGAGGTGCATTATCCCTCAGATTATTTTTTATTTGCCATTTCCATTTTTTGAACAACGTTAGAAGTTATAGGCAACATAACATTTAAGTTAATTTTATTTTAATTTAACTACACGACACCTTATGCATCGGTGCGTAAGTGCGCAAAGCAGAATAACACGGATTGTGTGTCAATCATATTGCGATATGATGCGATTTTCCAAAGAGAAAAATAAACCACTCTGAAGAATGCATTGAGTCTTTTACTGAGACCATTTTAATGCATATTTCGAGCAATGTTACTAAAAAAACTTTTCATTTGATTATCTCAAAAAACGGATTACTGGCTCTTGCATGCAAAGCTCTGTTTAATACAAATCCACCAGTATGCTTCATCATAGACAGTTAACAAAATGTTACTATAAGAAATTATTATGAGATTACTATCACTATAAGAAATGTGTTCATATGAGAGCTAAGATCTAAACAGAAAAACTGTTTTCCCCATAATAAATGATCATTTATATAACTCAACTCAAAAGAGTCTCTAAACACTGTTGAGAGAGAAATATAGTTTCATTTATTTGGAAAAATGAAAATGTGACTAGGCTAATGGATGATGTCTGTCCCTTGGGGCTTCTTGCGTAAAGAGGTGTGGCTTTGAGAGCATTTCCTTGACATTTAATGGAGGAAAAGGCGGACACCTCAGGCTCCCTTTTTACCGTTTAACAGAGCATGTTTTTAAGACAACATCACAAAGAACATCTTAACAAACCATTGAGAACAAGACAAGCACAGTTAATGAATCATTTAGTTATATTGATCAAAAATGTACCTGTCAGCAGCTTCAGCTAGAATGAAATAAAACTATACAGGAGAGCAGGATAGACAGCACTGTTTATATCTGGATACCAGATGTTGGGCTCTGACAGCAACATTTAGTATTTTTGGGGCATAAGCTAAAAACACTCATGAATATGTGATTTTATGAGCGGCTAGCAAATGTAAGTTTATTATGTCATTTAACATTTATAATAAATGCACTGCACAACATATCATAAAAACATGCAGCTTGTAATACAGCGTGGGCTAAATATTTTGGTAACAGCTGATAGAAATGACAGTAGTACTTCATATTGTGTTTAATTGATGTCTCTTAAATGTTCCTACAGACATTTTAATGGTTTTACCTGTACAGAACACTGAAGGTTAGATCTTTAAACAACAAATAAGTGTAGGAAAACTCACAGTGTTTATGCAAGATTGTAGTCGTATTTATCTCCACATACTCTATACTACATAAAACTTCATGGGATCTTGACATCTAGTTCACCAACTTCAATATAATCATTTGACCCATACAGAAAATCTGTATGACATTTCTAGATTTTTGTTTACCTTGCTGCCCAGTGCCCACTACTGTGATTGTGTTGTATTTAGAAGGCAGGGCTAAGGCAGGACAGGCTTTAGACCACGACTAATGTTATAGATCACAACCATGAGCACACAAATAAATGCTGTCTCTAAAATGTGCATGCTTCAGCAGGTGCAGGACCAGCTGGAGAGCAGTTCAGACGCTGTACAGCCATATTAAACCTACAACTGAGATGCACAATTCTAGAACCTAAAGCTTTCAAATTTTGTTGAGAGTCTTTAGGTTCTTTATAACCTTAATACATTTTAAATGAAAGAAAGAAGCTATTGTGCAATTGTTTACTCACCCTTTTGTCATTCAAAAACCATACATTGCTATATTTTACACTGAACACAAAAGAGGAATAAAACAAAATTACATAATCTTTCCATACAACAGCATAGTTATTACATCTGTCAAGTTTATTACATCAACATGGTCAAATATCACTATAAAAGCACCAGAAGCACCCATATAAAAGCACCCATATTATAGCTTTTATTATAAACCTTCCCAATGCTGCGGTTGTCAAATTAATTTTACACCATTTGCACAAACCAGTGTTGTTTCATGTCACTGACAAGCATTAAGAACTATGTTTATAGTGTTTTGGTAAATGTCTTGTTTGGAGTCTACTCACTATGAACAAAGGTCAATCACTGTTCCTAAATGGCTGCCATCATGCGTAGTTTAGTTTATGTATAGTTAGTTATTAATCATTTTAAAGATCCGCTAGTTCAAGTGCTTGATTAGTATTGGGGGCAAATTGTTCAGGATAATGGGCCTCCAGTAACAGGTTAATACTCCTGCAGCATGAACTGCCATTACATTAAAACTGTTGTTATATGTCAGCTTATTGTTGCTGCCGTGTCATTTGAGGGCTTTTAATATAACCTGTGTGACAATTATCAGTGGCTTGTTTTCCCATCTTGCACATCTTTTTTTCACTTCATCTTTTATCCTTCACTGAGAATAAAGATGCTGACTGTTAAAACTGATATTTCTACACAACAAAGTCCTAGTAAATCTGGTTAAAACATTTCTTTGCAGTAGGCTAGTTTAAAAGTTGCTAAATTGAGGGTACAGTGAATAAATCTTTGTACGATGTAATTTGGGCTTTATTGTGTCAGTGAGTGGGTGCAAATAAACATAATTTATTTGGTCTGCTGAGTAGTCATTAGGAAAAGCACTGTTCGCATTTGACTGTGACCTGTAATTAGCAAATTTGACAAACAGAAGAAAAATTGTTAATATGTAAATATATGTCCACTTATATTTGTGTCACATCTGTTTCTTCAAAAATATGTGTCCACTTATATATAATGTATCTCATATGCTACATGTTAATGGCGTGCAGCTAACCAGTCCTGGATAAATTCTGACTTTAGCCTTGTTAATTTACCATGTTGTACACAATTTCCTATCAATAGACGGATGGACGGACGGACGGGCAGGCAGGCAGGCAGGCAGACAGATCAATCTAAAATCTGAGCCATTGACCACAAAATCTTGGGGGTTGCTCCATTCCCACATCATCATTTGTTTCAGTATTTCTGTGGCAGGAGAGGTCTATCTAGCCCCTTGAGGTTTGGAGAGACACCCTCCTATTTGGGGAACAGACAGTGGCTGCTCAAGACATGGTTGTTAGGATATAGCATTGGCACACAGTCCTAATGAGCTCATCTGAGGCTTGTTATAGCACTTTTCTGCTGCTACTCTCCAAGCAGACTTTCATATGGTTTCCCTAATGGTTGCTTCAGAATGAGTGAGTGCTGGAACAGACAGAACTGGAACACTGGAAAAATGTGGCTTGACACACGGCAATAACTACATCGATGTTAGCTGACAAGTCCATTGTTGCTTTGTGTGTTTATTTAACTTGAATGATGTGAGAAGCACCTTCTGTGTTTCATTAAACCTTTGCCTGAGGCTAAATTGATTTTTTTCTATCATTGAAATGCTAGAGTAGCAACTGTAGACCAAAGCATTAAAAAACAATGATTATAATCTCACACATCCAACAGCTTGTTGGAATGATAAAGCCAATTATATTAAACTCAGCATTCAGATAAGGGTGTGATTTATTTTCTCTTTAGATGTTTTGGTGTCATCACTTTTTGCATTTTTCACTTTCTTATAAATACATAAAATACATAGGACAAAAAAACAGGCTAAGAATTCTAAAAACAGACAATACAAGAAGGGCTATATATGCTGTTTGTCTGCTCAGCCATAAAAAACTTGTGCACAGCTTACATTTGAAATTAAACGAGAACCTGCTGATTTAGCTAATACTACTGCTAGTTCAGTCTTATGACTTTCACTGTCACCTCGGGACTCTAGTTGTCATGTATGACCATGTGGTTTCCCCTGTAGCTAATATCTGATGGGTTAAACTGATGGTGCAGCAGTCCTAGATCTCTCTTATGCTTCTTCACATATTTTGTTGTTTGTGTGTGAGTGATCAACAGAAGCCTTCTTCTGTCCTTTATCATTTACCTTTGGATCAGAATTGATAATAATTTTTTTCAGATGTATCAGCAAAAAAACAAGAAAAGCTCTGCCTCTCCAACCCCCACCACAACTTTAGGAGCTTTGCACCTGTAAAATTATCCACGGATCTTGATATGGTAAATTTTGTAAAGCAGTGTCAATAGAAAAAGACTATCAGTCAGGCAGCTTTAAGTATTCAACAGCCTGGTAACTTAATCCACCCAGAATGCACATGTGAAAATTGTACTGTAAGTGCTGCTTTCGATACAGTATTAATACAGTACAGCTCTTTTTACATTTGCATTAGGGTACCTGTAGAGCATGTCATCAACTTTTTAGTCTCTAAGAGCTGTTTGTCTGTTGTTCTCGCATCAAAGCACCAATGGACCGAGCTGCAAAGAACTTCAGAAAGTAAAAGTTTTCTTCAAAAAGTGTCGGGAGGTTTTTACACCTGAGGACACGCACAAATTCTGTGTTGTTTGTCTAGGTGAAGAACATGCACGCTCAGTTCTTTAGGTAAGTAAGTGCACACATTGTGAGGACTTGCTAAAGAAGCTTTACTCTTGTCTGGCTGTTTGCCTGGGTGAGCCAAATTCTACTGCTGCTGAGGCTTGGTGGAGGCTCGGTTGGAAATCTTTATCAATGTAATACATTGATTTAACACTCTTAAAGAGCATGTAGCTAGGTTAGCAGGATTAGAGGGACTCCAAATGATGAGCATTAACTACCACAACATTAAGTGTGATACAAGCAAGACTTTATTAACTAGACTACTTTATTAACACACACAACACACATACAACTTAGCATTGGACACACAATAAAAATTAAAGCATGAAGTTATTGGAAATTCAACAGATCAACAGCCTGAACAAACCATCAGTTTCTTAATTCCAACACACCTCAGAGAAAAAAGTTAATGATAGTTAATGCATCATTTACATTTAGGCATTTAGCAGAAGCTTTTATCCAAATTGACTTATGAGGTGAGGAAAACAATGAAGTGATAAACTCATAGGGCATCAGTTACTAAGACAAAAGTATGACACTTGCATGTCTTGCCCATTGAAAGACAAGGCACAAGCTTAGAGGTTTGCTGAAGACATTCTAGCTCAGCATCCTCATCCTGATTAAAGTCCTCAAAGAGCTTAAAAGATTGAACTGTAGAGGAAAACCCAAAGGCAGGAGACAAAAGACAAGAGGCAATAGCTTTAACTGTTTAAACTGTGAGGATGTCACACCTTGAACAGGAAAGTTAACTCTCTTTGTCTTCCAACATACTGTTTTGCATATGGAATTAGATTGGATGTCAAGATGGAAACCTTCAGAGATTTATAATGTTAATATAAATGTCACTGGGTTACGTATTATTAACTTTGGTTCCCTGAGAAAGCGAATGAGACCTCCAGTGTGACCGGTGTCTGAATCTTATGTCTTATCACCACATTCTAATTGGCCTACGGCAGTGCTTGACGCGCATCAGGTGCAACTAGGCGCATCAGATGCAACTTGATGTAGAGTGTGTCATCAACTTCTTTATCTGAAGGAGATGTAAACAGGCGCCCGTGAGGCATGGCAATGAGACACATAGTTCCCTATCTCAGGGAACTGAGGTAATATACGTAACCAAGAAGAGTTCCCTTTCGAGGGAACTCGACAGTGTGCCTGGTCTGATGCTATGAGGAACGCAGTACCAACTGAGAAAGGGCTTGGCAATGACGGCTCATAAGTCAAATTCTACCTTTGAGAGAGCTGGATTAATGCAAGCAAAAGCCTTGCCAGCCCGTCACCAAGGTGGGGGACCCTCTGTAGTGAGGGTGCCAGACACCCTCAACCCCGAGCACTGACGTTTGAGAGGAGCTAGTAGATAGACGGCTTCAGCTGCTCAAGCATCGTCCTTTGACTGAGCTCTAAAAATAGACAAGGACCTTCTGAAACTTTAACATCACCTAAATGCAAAGCCCTGCTAAGATGTACAGCACACTAACACACAGGGAGGAGTTCAACACAGGATTCGAACACAGGACTCCCAGGCTAGTATCAGCATGCCATCCAAGCGTGCCACTGGGCCAGCTGCACAATGGTTGGAGCTCTGGGGGAGTAGAGTACTACTCTACCCGCATTCTGCTCTAGGGAGGGTAGAGGACCCATAGAAAAAATAAGGGTACTTATTGCACACAACCCAGAGGAACAAAACTTCTGAGGGAAGCTTGAGAACAGTTGGGCCCAGCACACCCAGAACTAACGTCCTCTTTTCCCTCCTCTGTAAAGAGCGCTGCTACTCTAGTCATATCAAGACACAAAACACTGTGTCTTGTTGAAATGCCTCAAGGATGTCTGTTACCGCTTCCTTTAGCCCAAGAAGTTGATGACATGCTTTACAGGTGCTCTAATATACTTGCTGTTGCACCTGATGTGCAGCAGGCACTGCCGTGGACCAATTAGATTGGTGTGATTAACATGAGATTTAGACACCAGTCATACCAAAGACATTCCTCATAGCCTCAAATCAGATGATTCTCCCTGGTTCTCGATGGTAAGTTTATAATAATGATTTCCTATTTGAACTGGCGATATGATTTTGTGAGAAATGTACATCTGTAAATAGAAAAAAGAAGATCTGGCTACTATGCCAGATATGGTGTATGGTTTATGGGTCAGTGTTTGTAGGTTGTTTTTACAGGAGTTTAAACATATTTGCCATTTTATGTTTCAAACAGAGATGGTGGTATCAGTGATATTCTCAGGGTCCTGTCTTTCTTGTCTTGAATTTTTCCTAAATTCTCTTGCCAGGATCCTGACATCCCTTGTGTTTTGTGTCAGAGCATAATGTTTGGGTCATGACTGTATTCTAGTCTTGGTTCTTGTATTTTAGAGTCAGGATCTAGACTCATGCTTTGTGTCTTTGTCATCTGTGGAAGCACATGGCCATTGTTTGTTTACTTTGCTATGTGCGCTCCTGTCTCGTGTCTTGACTCCGCCCTCTTGTTTACTCGTTAATCATCCCATCATTGGTTCATTCCCTTCACGTGCCTGCCCTTGGTACCTGGCTTTTTTTTCCCTTTTTATTTCCTTTGTGTTTAAGGCAACACACGTTTAATGCAAGTCAAGAAGTCTTCCTTGTGTAGTTTTAGTGTATTCCTTGTCTTGTTTTGGTTCTTGTTTTTCCCCTATAATTGAAGAAATTCTGAAATGTCCAGAGTCAGATGTCCAGATGTTAATCTGTTCTGTGACCTTTGGTTTGGCAACATCATCTTCTTGAGGTAAAAGGCTGTGTGTTGGACAGGGAGGTACATTTTATAACCTACTACAGATTTTTTGCTTTTATATGCTACAGTATAACTACAGTAAACTGTGTCATATCATAAACCCTGTGCTTTAAATTTGCATTCTCAATATACACAGCAATGATCTGCAACACAATATGAAACCTGACGTTATTTTACAGTTGCTTGTACACACAACACTTACTGACAGCACTGTGGTCTTATCTGGGCTCAGTAGCAACCTGCTTGGCTGTCAGAGAGAAAATTACATGGCACCTGCAGAGACCAGTTGAACAGAGTTGTTTTTTAGGTTATTTTTTGATTATAATTTATTGCATGCCATTCTACTGTGCATCCAAATCAAGGATGAGTTGTTGAAGCTTCCCTTCAGTATATGTTCTTTTATCTAGGTCTTGTAATTTGACACCTCCTGGGAACAAGATGAATTGTCAGTGAATTGTCTGCTTAAATATTGCATTTGTGTAAATTAACTGTGTAGGGAACATAGCCTTTTGAATAAACCAGGAAGGTAATGCATATAAAAAACTATTGTTAGCATTTCCATTTCTCTAAGTTGGCACATACAGTCCTTAAAATCACAAACTCGTTGGCACTCAACTCTAGGCACATCCTATGTGTGAATACGCTGAGTTATAAACGCTGTGTGATTGAAAATTTTACAAAGAGCTACAAGCTCTTTACCAGCAAGCAGGAACTATTAAGTCTATTTTCACACTTTTAGGAGCACTTGTGCATTTAAAATCATGTATTTTGTAAAAAAATAAAATCATCCATTTTTTTCAGAATAAATAGAATGGTAATCAGTGAAAGGTTTTTTTTTTTTTTTGCCACATGATACAGTAGTAATGGCATTTATACAGCAGAGGTAACTGCTGATGTTACTGACGTTAACCCCCTGGTCAGACTTACCAAGCTTGATGTTAATCTAAGATCAACTTGCCCTGGATCTTCTCTATAAATTAAACTATTTATGCATACTAAAGGAAATTAATGTTGCCTCATGAGTTGAGTCATGACAGAAAACAGGCAGGGATACTTCTATGATGTACAAATTAGCCCTTATCTCTGATTGGTTGAGAAGCTAAGCAGAATAATCTGAGATCTTCTAGGAAAAGAACTTCTCCTCATCTCTCTTATTTTCTTATCTAATTTTATCTTTTCTCTCCTCTCCCTCTTTCCTTCCTTTCTCCTGTGTCCCAGTGCGCTAATGAGATCAGACAGTGCAGTGCAAAGGCATCGGGGGGCAAAGCCAGAGCTTCAGTGCCCCAAGGCATTGGCATATTCCAAGCATACTGCTTGGAGAGAGAGAGAGAGATTAGGAGAAAAACACTGAGAGCAATTCAGTGTGTAGACCCAGTGATAACCCTGGAAAAAGGATGGGGTGCAAAGTTAACCTGTGTGGATGCAGGTTGTTTGCCATAAGGTCTCAGATGAGGTTTTTGCTGAGCCAAAACATAGTGCAGCAAACCATGAACAAACACATAGTTATCATCAGTTCAGTTCAAGATATTCATAAACCAATTACAATTTTAGTATTCCTAATTAGTTTTACTAATATACACGAGTCACATGTGTGCTACATTTCTTACATTTCTTTCTCTGCTTTAAAACAATGCAACATTGCAAAAATGTACTATGTAAAGAAAATTAAATTGAAATTAAACACAAATATTTCAAATATTAATATTTTATTTAATATATTATTTATTATTGTATTTTGCATAAGATGCATTTTTGATGATCAAGTCTGTATAACATTATGCTGTACTGCATTGTAAAGGTAATAAGAGGGGATCACTTCTTACATCAGCAGAAATTGATGTGGATGATGTGAGGCACACGGGTACCCCCATCCTCTGAAACATAAAGTTGATGTTGTGTTTACCTGAGATCTGTGTTGACTTTAACTGCTCTGAGAGAAATAGGAAAACTGCTCTGCAGCGTTTATTCATAACATTTTCATTTACTTCTGACTTGCTTTAAGACTCAAATTAAGCAAAGTCACTGCAATGTTTTACAGATTATAACAGTTAACACACTGGGCTTTGAGCTTGTTCTTTAAATATCGAAAGCTGTTTTGGATTCACACGTTTGACTATGGTGCAAGTGAGGTCTCACTCTCTCTTTAATATAAACAGAGCAGTGAAACTAAAATATGATAGACTTTCTCAAGTTTGGCTATCTAACTAATTTAAATCCACATGGAAAGTGAGATTTTTTTAGTCAGCTTTATTGTCATTTAGCAAATGCTTTCCATCATTTTTTTTGTTTGCTATCAGCCTAAATTCCTGCTAATTATAGGTAATGTGCTTTATTTCTATTTCCATTAGTGTTTCAAAATACGTCCCAAAATACGTCTCTATTTATTATGGCTGGTATTTTTAAAATTCTGCCTTGACAAATGCGCTGACTGATCGAAATAACACAAGGCGGTTATTTTTTGTAATAGTGCATTTGATGAGGCAGCAGGCTTCTTACTGGCAGGGAGAAGCATCTAAAAGATGAAGCATTTATTCAATTTCGACTGAAGTGCACAGTGTCTTTTAACGGTCTCTCTCTCCCTGCACAGATAAGTGCAGAGAGTTCCCCTGAGCACTTGGGTCATTAAAAGAGTACATTTCCTCTAAAGGGCCACGCCCATGCAGTGGCGACATTTGTAGAGGGTTCATGTTCTCACTGTGAGAACATGTCCATCAGGCTGTTGTGGTCGTGGGTTTCTTCCTTCTGCAAGAAACATAAAAACACTTCGGTTGCTCCCTGTGCTGCTTCTTCCATTGCAGCTACACACAAGGACGCATCAGTGATATGTTGGAAACATATCACTTTCTTCCCCTCAATGGCGGCACAGCAGAGGGATACTCAAAAGTGGCTCTAGTCAAGCACGTCATTACGGTGCATTTATGCCTGTGGGGTGCTGCTTTCTGGAGAAATCACATGTCCAAAGTCTGTAGATTTTCCTCTTTGCTCATAGCGAAGGCCTATGGTGCTGCAGCACAGGCTGCCTGTGCCCTCCATGCCATGGCCATTATGCAGGTCCATCAGGCCAAGGCACTGAAAGAACTGGACAAGGGTGGTCTTGACACAAATGCAGGAGCTGCATATGGCAACACACCTCAAGGGCAATGAAAGTCACGGCTAGGACACTGATTCCGGGCGAACATTATCCAGGAGCAATACCTCTGGCTAAACCTTACTGAGATGTGAGACACTGAAAAATTTCCACCAAGGGCAGGGGTCCTATTGCCCTTCCCAATCTGTTGTGCTGGCTCATCAGGATGATATGGCTTGGCTGCGCAATCTACTTCGCCAGGTGCCTACCCAGGTACTTTGGTGTCCTCTTCTCCTTGGATTCAGAAGAAACCTATCTTCTCCATCCTGCATGCAGAGATCTTTGAGGTCCTTCTAGCAAAGGCCATAATTAATGTGTCCAATTAGGGCCGGGGCACCGTTTGCAATGCACATCAACTGCCTGAAGCTGTTGGCAGTTCTGCTTGCTCTGCTAAGGCTTTGGCCAGTGATCAAGGGGTAAACATGTTGGTCTGGACTGACAGCACGACAGCAGTGGCATATTTAAATCACCAGGGTGGTACTTCCTATTGTCACGTCACAGCTTGCCCGTCAACTCCTCCTATGGAGTCAGTAACGGATCCACTCCTGCAACAGGTCACGCTCCATGGAGAGTGGCAACTCCACCCCTATGGTACAGCTTATTTGGAACCAGTTCTGAGCTGCACAGGTAGATCTTTTTGCCTCTTAGCAATTGAAACATCCACTTTGGTATGCCCTGACAAAGGCTCCCCTCGACATGGATGCTTTTGTGCACAGCTGGCCCTGGGTCTATGCAAATATGCCTTTGACCCAGTGAGCCTGATTGCACAGACACTGTGCAAAGTCACGGAGGAGGGAGATCGAGTCTTTATGATGGCCAGCTTTTGGTCCAACTACACTGTGATGACTTTACTACAGGAGAGGTTGGAGAGACAGTTGTCTCCCTCCACAATGAAGGTGTACGTGGCTGCTATCACAACGCATCATGTTACACTGGAAAGGAAATTTGCAGAGACATGTCCCTCCTGTTGCACACCATCTCCCTTTCATATCCAGACATCGGTTGGGTGTGAGACTGGCAATTTTAATTGGCATTTGATATGACGCAGAGTGATTGGTCTCCCAAAGTTGAACCCCTAGTGTCATTACATCAACACAATGTCTCATTCTCTCCATTATGGAACGGAGATTACATATTTCATTTATTTATTTAGAAATTTATGAACACAACATTGGAAAGTTTAAGTTTAGTCTGTTTGTCTTTTAAGTTAAACATTTATGTTAATTCAGTAAAGACTTCATTAGGTCAACTCAATCAAGTTGTAAATTCCCAATTCCCCAGTGTTTTCAACTCATTAGGGTCAACAATACAATACAGAGATCTGCAAAGGAAGGCAAGGACTCCAAAAGAGGGTGGGACCACCAGGGAGACAGTTAGGATTAAAGTTTTGCTCTTTGTATGTCTTTCCTGGTTGTTTTTAAGTCCAGCCCCCTTTGTGGAGGTTCTGCCCCTTTTAGAGCTCTGCCTGCAGCTATATCCTTTTCAGCTGGTTAGGATTTCAAACAAATGGGGTAACATTTTAATAACGCCAAAAACTTTAACAATTTCTGGGAAAACAACGTAAAATTAGATAAACTGTCATTCATGATTGCAAAGTACTTGATTGGAACTGGTAAGTAATAAGAGACCAATAAGTGATCAAAGAAGTGACCAATAGTGGGGCATGTTGTTACGCTGGATGGAGTAATTTGTGACAATGGAAACTTACCTATTATTTTGTATCTGTTAAGATAACATACACAAATATTAAACTTATGTTTATGTTTGTAGAAGCATTCAAATGCACAAATTGCTTTCATAAGGTAAGCTCTGACAGCTGAGATCCTGCAACATCTCACTGCTGCAGTATTTTCAGTCACTTTGAGATGTTGATTTTAGAGCAGGAATAGATCTAGCTGTGTAAATTCCAGATCAATACAGGACAGCTGTTTTATCACTATTCACAGAGAAAATCAATCCTGTTTTAGCAGCCATCAAGTGTGATGAGGTTTAGAGGAAGGATGGAAGATGTATTTCTTTAATGTGGGTGTCTCAATATTGCACAAAGCAAATGAAGATGGGTGGGTTTCTGACAGTATAGGCTGAGGAAAATCATTTTGCCGTGTGTTCCGTACAATGTTCAATTTCACCCACACTGTATCAGTATGCTTGCGACTATTCTCACTAAACTTCTTCAGTTCTCAAACCACTTTTATAATGTTAAAATTGAATTTGTACTCATATAGTTACAAAAGTTGTGTGATTATAACTGACCTCTTAGCAAACAATGTATGAACAAAATGAAGTGATTGTCAGTGAAGCTTTGTATCCTAGACTATTTCATAATAATAGCTGAAATAATTTATGATCAATTAGAACTGTTTTGTTCTAATTCACATCTATCATATCATTCCCAAGTAGCCTAATGCACCCATGGCCAATTGGGATGTCCCGTTTTTAGCATAGTGTCACATTTATTAGCCTAATTGCATCATTTATGGTAGTCTAATATTCGGTTATTAAGCTTGTTCGCTACACTACCGTGCACAAGGTAAAGGCGCCCCAGCTATTATCAGCGGGAGGTACCAATACATCTCAACCCTAACATGTCATTTGTCATGTATTGTTTTGGAAGGTGGTGGAATAGGCTGGAAAATGCTGGAGAAAGGCCTATAGTCTGCCACTTGCCAGGCTACCATGAATTTTTATTATTATTTATTATTTTACAAGAATGGGCCACACACTAGCCTGTGACTTAATACATTAGAGACAGTAGGCATATACTTAATTACAATGTCTGTCATTTCTGTTTGTAGATCCAGTGCTTGATTTGCTCCCAGAAGCTGGCTTATAATAATAATAATAATAATAATAATAATTCAACCATGTTGAGGCATTTTCGTGCAAAGCATGACAAGGCTAGATCCTCTGTACAAGTTGTAGCCAACAGCCAGAGCGAAAGTCTACTTTTAATTTTATTCCGTTGTTAATTTTCAAGTATTAGAAAAAATAAGTGGTTAAAAATGTTGTTGTTTCGGCAGTTGTGTCTGCAATATGTGTCTGTGTGCATGCACCTGCATTTATTAATTTCATTTACAACAGTAAGTTGTTTTAGTTGTTTGAGTTACTAAGCGTATGTAAAGGAGCAGATTGTTGTTCCCTTTACACACGTAAGTTTAAACATAATGAAACTTAACTCCTGATCAACATCTGAACAATTAAACATTCTCCTGGGTGGATGCACTACCTCATAACTTTTATGTCACTCAATGTTTTCTGATTCACTGACGGTGAATTATGTTTCTCAGTTTCAGACTTCTTGCCTGGCCACACAGCTCATGGATTTTCTTGCGGAGTATCCCTACAATGACACCTATTATGACAACGGGACGGGGACCCTCAACAGCACGGGCTGTGAGGCCAAGCATCAGTATAACTACTATGCCATGTTCCTGACTCTCCTCATCTTTGTCATTGTGTTTGGTAATGTGTTGGTCTGCATGGCAGTGTCCCGGGAGAAAGCACTACAGACGACAACTAATTACCTCATTGTCAGCCTGGCAGTGGCGGATCTTCTTGTGGCGACATTAGTCATGCCCTGGGTCGTATATCTTGAGGTAAGAAACCTTAATTGTGTCATATGGAGTCATATATCAGGGCTGCAGGATGTTGAAAATAACCCCAGACTCCATGTCAAAAAAATGAGTCACAACATACACTTTTTAAACACTTGGAGGATGAGAAGCAAGATTCAGATGCCTTATTGGTTAAATATGTGCTGTTTAATTCATTTTATTGGATAATGGCTTTGACAAGCTAACAGTACCTCAGGGACAAGTCTCAGGGACTTGTGTAAGCCGGCACCTCACAGCTTCTGGTTTATAATGCACACGTCACTGTGTGACTTTTGCACCGCTTCGTGATTGCCAACTCCCAGATAGGCAATTGATCTGTGCTTTGTCCTTGAAATATATTGCACCTCAGACTATAATCTGTCTCCAAAAAGGTTCCACTGTAACCAGAAAGCTAAATGAGCTGCAATAATGCATAGAGGGTTATAGTAATACTTTTCACTGTTTCCTTCCGACCTTCCTAAAGGAGGATTAAATATGTTTTAAATATAATATATAAGATTAAATATGTACTTGATTATTAGTGGTGTTTGCAAAGCAAAGGGTTAGGAAGCACTATTACTCTCCTGCATACTTCTTTTTCTGGACAAAACTTTGGTACATAACTCGTCCCATACAGTTTGTTGTAGACCCATGAGGTGTCAAATCAACCGGCTTATTGAGGAGGGGTGTGCTATGACTATAAGCGATCGGGTGTACAATGTTTTTAGGGCATATGGAAAAGTGGGCGAAAAATTCCATAGACTTAACACTGGGCTGAATTTTGTGACGTTATACCTCCGCATCAGAATGTCATAGAGACTTGGGGCTGAGCTCATATCGCTCGGCTTACTAAGCAGCAACACATGATGATGTTTCAACTTTATAGCCACGCCCTAACAACCAGTTACAGTACCCTAGCAACCACCCCCTTGATTTTCATTTAACAAGGTGAGAGGCATCAGAACATCATAGAGACAAGTGGGTGACCTGTTTTGACTCAGACTGCCAAGTAGTCTTTAAATATTACCTTAGAGAGTCATGCTAACATTATGCTAAGTCATGCTAGCATCATGGTAAGTGTAGTGTCTGGCATGGCCCAATATTTGGATCATGTATGGATCATAAAATACCCCTTTTTACTTAAGACATACAAACCTAGTGTGGGGGCTTGAAAGACCCTAGGCTCCAGAGAGTCTGGAGGCAAACCTCCCCTCCAGGTTGCTATCAGCAACCTCTGATACCAGGACAGTTTATGACACCCTGCACAAGCTTCAAAAGAATTCCATGGGCACCATATGGAGTTCCAGTAACCCCAGGTGGCTCAAGAAAGAACACTTCTATCCAAAGGAAGAACTCTTTCTAACTTACAACTAAACAGTCCTAAACTGTATATATTTGTATACATTCCCATGGTATGCTGGCTACAAAACTATGTATCTTTACTGTAACTCTGTAGATAGGTATGCAAGTTTGGATTGATGTTTTGTTTGCATTCATGCATTAGGATGAATCACAACTTAATGTAGTTCAAACTCTGTCATATTTAATATCTAACAGATTGTCTTCTAATTTCCCATCAGACTATGTATGCTGTGTAACCATAACAGGTATGATAGTCTTTCTACAATAACCTGGATTAATATTTGCAAATGTGCCATCCGGCCATAAAACATGCAAATAAGGTGTTGAGTGAGACAAAGAAACTTTGCCTGCTTAACACCTATTGGTTGTTGTAGTTTCACTGGGCATGACCGAGCTGAACTTAAAAATGACCGCCAACACCTTAGTTTCGGTCTTGTCCATTTTCTCTTGTCTTACTCTTACTCATCTAATATTTTAAAGCCTATGAGAAGCTTTTCACTACTTCTACAAATTTTGCCCAATTTTGTCCAAACTTGGCTCATTTAATCTTTGGACTTCATGGAAATGACTGAACAGATTTTTGATACTCACTATCATTTCCTAGAAATACCCATAGGGTTTACAACCTATAGGGTCCTATTAGGGTTACAACATTAATGGAACGTTAGGGTAACAGTATTTCTTCAACACCCAAAGAAAAAAATGTAGCTAAAATGTAGCTAAACACAAGCTGAAAACTTTTGTATGAAATTATTTTCTATTTTCTTCAATGGAGCCAACTGAGCCTAAGTTACGTTAGCAGCTAAGTTAGCTCACAATATGCTAAATAATGCTTTTGTGTGCTCATTCTTGCCTTAAAAGCTGTCCTTGGCAGCTTGGAGCATGTGCATCAGCTAAGTGGAACAGAAAAAGAACTAAGCTGCAAACCCAGAGCCTTTCAGGATGTGGGTTTGAAACCAGTGTGGCACATAAAAGTCATGTAGTCTGTCTATACTGTCTTCTATTTACGGGCTTGACCCCGCATTGCTGCTTGCAACTATATATTTGAGTTATAATAAGCTATTCATGTCATTCAATACAATAATAAATACAAATGTCACAAATTGCAGCTCAGCCCCTTTTTCCAGCCTGCTGTCACGCCGTGGTGTATTGCAGACACTAAGAGCACGATGGAGACGAAGGTAATCAAATATGAGATATATTTATTCCAAGAAGAAGATTAATCCACATTATCACGCAGTTAATGTGGAACAGTCACTAATGCTGTGTTTGTGCCCGCTTGGAACCATGGCATCATGGTCATGGGCCTTACAGTACCAATGTCCAACTCCACATCAGTCAGTGAAACTGCGGATTGGCTGCAGTTGCTCTTTCAACCTCTGTGAAAACATTGCTTGCAGTGATTGATTCTAATGATTTAAGCTATATGTTTTAGAGATATTATGATCCAGGAAAGTATTCACAGCACTTCACCTTTTCCACATTTTGTTATGTTACAGCCTTATTCCAAAATGAATTAAATTCATTATTTTCCTAAAAATTCTACAAACAATACCCCATTATGACAATGTTTAAAAGGTTTGTTTGAAATATTTGTAAATGTATTAAAAATAAAAAAATCATGTGTACATAAGTTTTCACAGCCTTTGCTTAATATTTTGTTGAAGCACCTTTGGCAGCCTTAAGTCATTAGTAAAGAGCCTTAACATAACAATGTGAAAAAGTTGAAGTGCTGTGAATACTTTCAGAATGCACAGTATATAGCTCACAACACTTGGTAAGAAGTATTATGCTTCTATTCTGCTTTCTTGGACAGTGAATGGGGCTAAATTTACATATGAAAAGGCTATATTTATATCATAATACACAGAGAAGACTGTGGGTGTCCCTTTTCATTGTCACTGACTCACTTTTCATAATTCTGACAATTTATTTACACAACCATTTAAATACCTGGATTTATTTTTCAACAGAAGTAATTTAACTGCCATGTAGCCTTTGTATTTTAGTTGGTAATAATATTACTATTGTCTCTTGAATTAATGTTAATAAGTTTTTCTTCTATAGAATGAGCTTGTTTGGGAGGGAGATATTACTTTGTGACAGTAAAACTAGACCGTAATTACTACCATAATGCTTTAAGTCTGCTGTGGACATGGTACCACGGTAATATCATGTTTTAATTTGGGGATGTATTGTACAGTAATATTTATATTTAATATGTGTATTTAATATATATTTAATATACTTTAATATATATTTAGTTAATGTAATGAAGTATAACTAGTTATAATATCTAGTCTCAGGCACTACATATTAATTGAAGCTAAAGTCCGTAACTTTTGCCTCTTTATCACCATCTGCGTTTGAAACATAAAATTGCAAGTTACTTTACGCGCTTTTATTCACATATGTTGAAGTCATTCTGATCGGGCAGCTCAAAAAATAAATCATTATTACAAACTTACTGTTGCAAATCGTTGTAAGGTTAGGAGACCATTTGAACACTGATCTGTTATGTACTTGCTCCATTACTGATTTTTTTTCAAAAAAGTTACAGATTGCAGCTTTAAGTACCTTGGAGTGCCAAGTATACACCGTGGCTTATTAATATGTTTCATTTAGTAATATGGTCTATGTTAAAGTACCATGGTATAATATCTGATCTGTTTGCAGTTGTAGTATTGCAGAAAATTTCGTAAGTTGGATTAACCTCAGGTTACCTTCAGAAAAAAATGCACTTTATCCTCTACGCCATTTATCCAGCATCTAAATTCATATTTTTTTCAAAGTTTTTTTTCTGGCTGCACCAGACTATTGGTGTACTGTGTGGCCATTGCTATTCATACCCAATGAAAATAGATAAATATAAAGCATTTACCAATAAAGCATTGTGCTCAACATAATATGAATGAAGTAAACGTGGCTGCTGCATGTGAGATCTTGTGAGATCTATGAGACGTAATCGTTCCAGAGTTTCCTGACAGTATTTCAAATATACTGTATTCAGCTGTGGAGATAGAGAGTCTTGCTGTGTAAAATAACACATCTTATCCCTGTTTTACCTGTAAATAATGAATAGTGGTGCAAAGATGTGCTCAGTTAGACATGCTTCCACAGTGATGTGCGGATCCAATGATGGGGAGCAACAAAAAGGGAAAGCTGATGAACTATATCAGGAATGGTTTATTATAGTCATGTTAATGGGATTTGTGTTGAAGATTTAGTGACAAGAGTGACAGAACATTGAGCAAATTAATGCTGAGTCATGTCGACAGCTCCGGCTGACAGGGTGTGATTTAGTAAAAATTTTAAGTGGAATGATATTACACAAAGAAAGTTGATTGTGAGTTTTTATACAATAGGTTTTTCTAAAGGTTCTAGGCTGAAGAAGTGAGATGACGGCAAATCAATGACTTCTAAATGTAGACCTACATCATTCTTACTCTCAGAATGGGGCACAACAGATAAAGGTTATAAAGGTTTTGAACTGTGTATATAGTAAACATGGTTAAACAGATATAAGAATATTCAATGCAATAAATAGGAAATTTACTGTAGCTTTCCACCAGCTACAGTAATCTGGTGACAAAGAAACAAATTTACTAAAGAGCTTTTATTCAGTTTTGCCAGTTTTGCATGCTCTTATTCACTAATCACGCACAAAACAGTTTAACTCAGGACCATCAGCAAGGTATAGATTGACGTTCATATTTTTGGTTAATAAACATGGGTTTTCCTTTGATCCTAAACAAATGCTTATGTAAAATTCTGTTTAAATGTGACATCAAATGTTGGTTATAAATGTTGGTTGGAGACGAGCTTTATAATAATGCACATATCCAGGTGTGTGGTGTAGATAGTGTGTTTGGAGCATTTTAAAAGGCTGAATCAGATGCCTGATTCAGAGTGCTGAGTGATGTTGTACAGTCCCAACAGATAGACTATACCGAATTCAGTCTGCTGAGTCCTCCACAACTGTCTGCATCAAACTGTCCAAAAAATTAGGGAATTGTGCCATGCAAATATTTACTTCAGCACATTTCTGGCTGTGTTTGCACCTTTACTTGATTTTCATAATTCTTTCGTGAATCGGACAAATTAAGAGTTTTGATAATATGTTTGTAATATATTTGATGATTGATAATATTCCTCTGAGCTATTTGCATCTCTGTAATTGTACAGACGTTTGCAGACACTAACAACAGGAAAACCTGCATAAAATCAGATTTTTCAAAATTTGATTGACAGTTTGACCAAAGATTTCTTACAAATCTGCAATCTGCCATTGATGGAAGTGACAGGTAGATCAAACTGACAGACTGCAGTGATAAGGTAAGAAATATTCTTTATGTCTCCTGAGATAAAGAAAACAGCACACATAAACTCAGAGGACTCTCACCAGGCTGAATATCTTGCTTATTAATAGAGTTGTTTTGGAAAATCTTGCTCTTCCTAGTGGCTAGTCTTCCTACTTTGTTCCCTTGGTACCAACTACTGCTGACTATTATGGTGCCACATGGATACTAACATATATTTGTTAAGGCACATAACAATTATAAAAACTCTTGTTGATTATATTTTTAATATAACAAAGCTATTTCCATTTTCTGAATAACAGTGATTTATATAGCCACTTTTTGCGTAGACACAAGAACTATTTACAGAGTCTTAAACAGTGGAAGACTCAAGGTAGACAATTGTTCCTATGCATGGGAAGTTACAAACACTGTAATTTATACTTTTATATTAAAAAAGAATTACAATGGCTGCCTCAATTACAACACCTGCAACAATTACTATAATTACTCTGCTGTAGACCCATCAGCCTATGACTCAATCACTCATAACACAGAGTGCTTGGGAAATGTCTCCCCAAACAAGGTAAGTAATATATCATGTATTGATATATTAATATATACTGTTCTGATGAAGCTCTTCGGCATAACATGTCATCTCAAGTATCTCAAAGCTGGAAACGTCATTGATACTCAAGGAACAATCTTAAGACCTGTAAGGGTATATATGCTGTTAACAGGATCATTTGTGTAATTTTAGAGATTTTGTCTTGTGGAATAAAAACATTTGCTATGAAGACCAGACCTAAACATGTTAAACATTTTATAGACCACTTACAGATTCTGCAAGGAGTTATACATTTATGAGCTGCAGTGTTTCATGCTATGCATGCTATGCATTTAAAATCTGTTTTTCATTATTCAGAAATACAGTGTGAAATTTAAATCATTTTATATTCATTCGGCTTTGTATAATGTTGTACAATTACAGTGAGGAAGGCAGCATGTATGCTAATGTGTTTAAGTCACGTCTACGGTAATAGCTGCATTAATTCATATCAAAATGGGTTCATGACAGAGAAAATACCTCTCCTGTGCAGTTAGCCTTGCTGCATTACTGAGTGATCATTTAATAACTTGCGCTGTAAATCTGCTAACTTGAATTTTTCATAGAAATGGTGCATGTTAATCACTACGCTGATTTATGTGCATTAGAACTTCTTAACAGTGTTGCTCTGTGATGTTAATCTCTTTATACAAAATGTCATAAGGACTTCAAATAAGAGTGTTTCAATGGAAATGTTAGAGGCAGGATCTAGTTCTTGCTTCTACGTAATAAGAGTGGGGCATTGGTTTATTAAAAAAAGCCAATTTATTTGGGGGTACATAATTGGTTCATATTAAATTAAAGTTTTCTTTTTGAGTGTACACAACAAAAACTAGTTGGCACAACTTAATATTTATAAGTACTGTACTTATTCGTTTGTAAGTGTTAATTAACAATATCTTTTACTGATATTCTTGCCGATATCCTTTATTTAGTGTACTTTACATAATGCTTTATACAGACTTTGATTTGTTTAAACATACACAACTCAGGCCCGTAATATTTCAGATGATTAAAGAACATATTTAGATATTAACTGTGATGTACGGTATATTTAAAAAAAATCAAATTGTCCCAATAAATGTTTCACCCTCTTATTCAAACATGTTGTAACACATTGCTGGTCCACACAGGTCTACAACACACTGCAAGAATGCCTGTCAAAAACACACTTGGTTTTTACATTTTTTTAAATTGAGAATTAAAGTCATAAATTACCTAAATTTCCTATCATAATGCCATGATGAAAATACAAAATAAATGTCATTATTTGGTGATCAGGGTCCTATTGTAGAAACAGAGGTTTAATATACTGTGTTGAGGGTATTCAGTGCATACTGTTTCTTCATTATGTATTTATATTTGCTGAGATTTACATTTCAAAATCTTGTTGCTGTTGATGTCCACAACAAATAATTGATGGTTTGTATTTCAGAACTCTTTGTATGTGTTGCAGGTGGTGGGGGAGTGGCGCTTCAGTAAAATCCACTGTGATGTCTTCGTGACTTTGGATGTCATGATGTGTACAGCCAGCATTCTTAATCTGTGTGCTATTAGTATTGACAGGTGAGTTCTCCAATCAGTTCAGGCAAAATAGAGTAATGATTCTCTTAGATAACAGGAATACCATAAATCAATCAGATATCATTCAGTGGGTGGGATGTTATATACATGTTATTTAAACCAGGCCATAGAGCTGTGAAAAATAAGAATGAAAAAATTATTTTAAATCCCAAAAGAAATCAGAAAGTTTTTTTATCAGAAATCAGTAAGTGTCTTAGTTTTAAGGGCATCTAAAAATGTTAGTAAATATTGAAAAATACTTCTAGCAGATACATTAATTTAAAATGTGCAGTTTCTATTCCTAGAAAATATACAAAATATTGATGACTCAAAGGTTTTTCTCTAGTGAACAGCTGACAATGTCCCTCTCCCATAATATCATCTTCAATGGACGAGCAAATAGCAAATGACACTATTTACTGTTACTATTTACCATATACTGGGACGTACTAAAAGTCTTCTGGCTCTGAAAAAATCTGAAAATATTTACTTCAATTCATTCAATTTACTTCCTGTTTCAACAGAAAATATGTCAACATAACAACAGTGCTCGTTAAGCCATTTCATGGTATCAGTCATTTGACTAGATATGAAGTGTTAAAGCTTTTTGGTTAGTAGGAAGCAGGAAGATTCCTGAAACTGTGGAAAGATGATTCCAGAAACAGCTGGTGAAGTGTGACTATCATTGTTTCCCTTTTTGTTTGTCTTCCTGAATGCAACCCTCTCCACCTCACTACCATTTCACTGCACTCTTCATCTCCTTCCTTCTGGGCTGCTCTCAGGTACACAGCCGTTGCCATGCCAATGTTGTACAACACGCAGTACAGCTCCAAGAAACGTGTCACTGTAATGATCTCGGTGGTTTGGGTGCTTTCTTTCACTATTTCCTGCCCCCTGCTGTTTGGACTAAATAACACAGGTAATAAAGAGTTCCCTTTTTTTGTCACTTATTTGACATTGTGTCAATGAAGTGACACTAGGGGCTCGCCTCTCTGATATTTATATAAAAGGCTAATAGAATATTGGTAAGTGGAATTTGCATACCGATCAGGTATAAAAGGAAGATGAATGCTGTCGAAGTGCAGAAAAGGGTATGGTGCAGACCCTATGGTGCACACCTGAAATTCATGGTTCAAGAGCACCACCTCTGGCTAAACCTTGCGCAGTTACATGGTGCCAAGAAATGATGCTGCTGAAGAATTTTCTTAGCAGTTTTTTAGGATTTGGGAAGCACACGGAGGCCCTTTAAGCACACATTTTCCTGTGTGATCCAGCCATCTACAGATCATTGAGGTCTTATAGAATGTCTGCTTTCCTCCGGAAAGGCCAGGGCCGACCCCGGCTCCCACTCCATTTGGGCCACCTCAATGGATCTACTGTAAGATCTGCCCACAGGAAGGTGACTCCCAGGGCTGAGCTGGGACAAAAAATCAGCCCTGGCATTTTGGCCCAGACACACTGGTTGCTGATTAAATGTCCCATGGGTCAGTCTGTCTGGGGAAAAAAATCTGATGCTGACTTTTGACAAACACTTTACACCTCCACAAAGACCCCAGTGCCATCAATAAAATTAAGAAAAATTAACGGGTCACCAATATACAAGTTTTATGGGCCATTCAGACAAAAATAGTATGAGATGTATCAGGCCAAAAATTACGTCGGCCCAGCAGGAAAATGCCCTGTCTGCCAGATGGCCAGTCCACCCCTGGCGACTCCTGCTCATCAGCCAGCAGCAAAGAACTCTCAGAAGACTTCTAAGCAGCCCTGATTGCACCCTGTCTGCCCACCCTAAACAAGTTCCTTCACAGAATGCCATTCAGGATACCGACGCAGAAGTGCATCCTGGCATCAGTTCAGTGCCAGGATTGGTTTATAGCTATTAACCTGAAGAATGTGTACTTTCAGGCATCAACCCCCCCTAAACACAGACCGTTCCTTGAGTTTGCTTTTCAAGGGAGGGCATACCAGTACAAGGTCCTTTCCTTTGGTCTGTCCTGTCTTCTCACATCTTTACCAAAGTCAAGAAGGCTGCCCTTGCACCTAAGGAAGAGCAGGGTATGCGTAATCTGAACTCATTTTGGTTTACTCGTCAGATCAGCTGTATGTACACAGGGACCTCGTGCTTCACCACTTAGCACGATTGGGACTTCTGGTCAGCATTGAGAAGAGCAAGCTCTCGCCTGTGCAGAGCATCTCTTTGCTTTATATGTAGTCTAATATGAAACTAGAGTCAATCTCTATAATGTTGTGCCTTACCAGCAAACGTGCCCAGTTGGTGTTGACTGGTCTGAAACTATTTTGTGGTGTCAGTGAAGCTGGTTCAGTGGCATCTGAGACATATGGCACCCTCGGTGGCAGCAGTTTCCCTCGAGATGAAGTGAGACCACTTCAGCACTGGCTTCAGAGTCCAGTCCCAAGGTGGGTGTGGCACAATGGCTCTCAACGTGTGGCAATCACACAATGATGCCGATGTACTCTCAACCAATGGGTGGAACTTCTACCTAGAATTTCTTTGAGCAAGCATGTGCTAGTCCGCTCAGACAGCACTGCAGCCATGGAGTATATAGATCATCAAGAACTTTAGATGCTCTGACCTAAGCTTTGTCTGTTTGGAGGTCAGCAGAAGGGGAAGGCTGTCTCCAGGCAGAGGTTGGTCCACTGGATTGTGGATGCCATTTCTCAAGATCTGCCCTGTCCCTTTGGAGTTGCAAATGGCATTGGCAAATAGTGCCTCTCCGTTGTATTCCAGGCTTGCCCGTGCTGTACTAACCATGTCATTTAGTGCTGTTTAGTTTGGGATCCCCAGTGCCACATCATCGACACAACATCAAGTGAGTGACAAAGAATCTCTCAGTTATGACCATAACGTCTGTTCCCTGATGGAGGGAACAAGACATTGTGTCCCTCATACCACAACAGCTGAACTGACCACTGTATGGCCGAGACACTTCTTCAGCTCCTCAGCACAAAACCTGAATGAGTGTTGCACGCTATCTCCTTTCTATACCCATATATACAGGGTGGAGATTGGCATGCAAATTCCACTATCCAACATTCTATTGGCCTTTCATAAATCAAATAGATTTGCAAAGATAATTAATTGTCTTTTTCAACCCTCAGCTACGCGTAACGATGCCGTGTGTGAGATTGCCAACCCCGCTTTCGTTGTGTACTCCTCCATCATGTCTTTCTATGTGCCCTTCATCATCACGCTCCTCGTCTATGTACAGATCTACGTTGTCCTCCGCAAGCGTCGCAAACGGGTCAATACTAAACGGAGCTGCCAGAAGAGAGACGCTGACGCTCATCCCCCTCTTAAGGTGATGCATGCCACAGGAGGGCGTAGCCTCAGGAAAAATACACAGCCTTCACTGCTAGACGGGGGTATTTCCCCTAGCAGTGATTTTTAAAGCATAATTCCCTATACATTCTTTGTGTCCAAATTGTAAACAGATTGTAAAGAGATAGCTGTTCATTTTCTATTTTCATCACAATGCAACCACAAACTATTCTTTGTCCTGACCTTTGCATTCTTTCAGCATAGATTTCTTGCACGCACTGTTGCCACTTTGTGGGTTCAGCGATCTAGTTAAAAAGGATCCCAAGGTCTTTTTGTGGTAACTACAAATTACTGAAACAGTCTCCTTTTCATTTCCCCTTTTCATGATAGAAATTACAGTCCTGTGCTTCAATAGATTTTATTTGTCTTGTGCTTCAGTAGATTTGCATTACTTGTCAATCAAGAGGCACCAAATATAACTGCAAATGATTTTCATGGCTCCACGCTGCCTTTGGAGTTAACGTTAACCACATGCTGAATCAAATTCTTATTCTTTGCCACAGGAAAACTGCACTCATCCTGAAGAAGTGAAACTGTGCACAGTTATTACAAAGACCAGTGGGGGTTTACCTGCCAAAAACAAGAAATCAGTAAGGCTCTTTTATCCAGACATGATAGTTGTTGTGAAACAAGATTGTGTGTATCATGTGGATGAATGCATACGGCCGCTTCTACATTAAAACACCATCATCTATCATAGTGCCCTTAGCCACAGTAAGGGTAAGGGTAGGCTGCAGTTAGAAAATGTAGAAAATCTATTCTTAATTAATCTATTTGTTCTTTAATTGTTTCATTATTGTTTATAGGCATTCATTAGATCTGTACAGGTGTGGTTTACAATTGGACAGATACCTACAATATCAAGGTGCAGGCTATTTCTAACTGTAAATCCATTGAAAACTACAGGAGAAAGTAAAAAAAAATACAAACATCATTGGTCTTTAAATGCCATCACATTTATTTGACAGCTTGCCTGTGTTAAGCATTGATTTAGCAGCTACTTCATATATAAATAGTTGAGAGGCCATAAGGTCACCAACCACGGTCAGATTTGGAATCTCTTCCAAAATTATGCAGCACATTTGCAATTACTTTTTATATAATGTTTTAATAGATAATTCTTCACATACAGTAAACTATACTACTTCCATGTTCACCCACACTGGTTCAGACAGTATAGATTCATTCAAATGAGTGATCAATACTAATTTTAAACATGTCTTCATTAGCAACTGATAAAGGAGGTATTGCACCAGGGTGGTGATGTAGGAGTGGACGATGTGACAAACCCCAACCCCCTAGAGAAAAAGCTGCAATCCAGTTTGGTTGTTGACCTGCTTGCCAACGCGAGCCCCAGCCATGCCCTGCCTTCCCATGGTGAATGTCAGCCATATGGAGATGAGAAAAATGGGCATGCCAAGGCGGTCCAGACCCCTAAAGAAGCACAACCCATTGAAACTCAGGCACTGCCCAATGGCAAAACCCAAACTGCAGTGACCAAATCTATGAGCAAAAGGAAGATATCCCAGCACAAAGAAAAGAAGGCCACTCAGATGCTGGCTATTGTTCTAGGTGAGGTTATTATGGTTATGTAAAAACCATACTTTGACACCTTTATCTCAGAAATCCTAACCTTTGTTTTCCCAATTGCAGGTGTTTTCATTATTTGCTGGCTGCCCTTTTTTATTACTCACATTTTGAAGACTCACTGCACAAGCTGCGTGGTGCCGCTGGAGATGTACAATGCTTTCACTTGGCTGGGATACGTAAACAGTGCGGTCAACCCCATCATATATACCACTTTCAATGTGGAGTTCAGAAAAGCTTTCATAAAGATATTGCACTGCTGATGCTATCATTCACTGCATGAAACAGAGGAGAGGATATGGCAGATGAGGTTAATGCCATAATTCAGTGAACTGTGAAATAAATGATTCACAAATACACGCTTTAAGGACAGGAGAACTTATTGCAGAAAATGAAGCTTTCAGTGCACGTTCAAATGAATGTAAAAGCTGAAATTTATTTGGATATTTTCATCATTTCATTCTCCAAACCACCTCAAGCAAGGCTGCAAATGTGTGATGACTGGAAATCGGATCTTGCCACAAAGACTTTTCAAGCTTTTATGCAAGCAAGGTCCTGAATGTCATAAATACATCATTATTTCAATTTAAAAAAGAAATGGTCCCAAATTGCTAACTGCTCTGTTCATTCAAGTATTTATTTAAAGGCACTAATCTATTTATTTGTTTGAAAACTTTTGAAGGCAGAACTACGGTTAATATAAATAAAAAAATATATAAATGAAAAAGATGAAAATACTATTTATGGTTTTATAAAGACAAAACTTTAATGAATGCCTATGCCGACTATGAAGGACAATGTGAATAAGGATTAGTTATATACTTTTATCAAAGCCCATGACAAAAATGATCATGCATGTTACAGTACATTTGTACTTCAGATTAAACCCCAGCCAGTGTGTGTCCCCTGTATTTTTTGTGTACAGTACATAATAAGTTCACAAAATCTAAACTCCATAACATTGTGTCTGTTTTTCTGTGTAATGCTTTAATTCACTGAAATAGGTGTTTAATTTGACATGTGACTGTTCATTTTTGTGGATGGAAAAATAAAGCACAATTCGTATGTGGCAAAAAACATCCCCCTCAAAAAAATATATATATTGTAGGGTAAAAGGGGTGATCAGTTTGAACAAAGGCCATATATATTCATTGTTCAAATGTCTCTGAATGTTTAGGTTTATTAATGGTTTTGAAGGAGACTTCCTGCAAAGCCAAAATTTTGCATGCTTAGTTTACAAGTTTCAGTAGAGTGCTTTATCATACTTATGCACTGGTCATCAACTATCTTGCAGGCAAAGGTTACAATTGCATTTCACTTTTTTTCTCAGTAGAGAAAGTCATTACTGTGGTCATTATTAAAAAAAAATACATAAAACACTTTCCCCTATCTCATCTTATTATGTAAAGAGAGCTTTAAACCATTAAAGAGGTCTGAAAAATAGACAGATCAAAACATTGCTTGTTTAAATGCACCGACAAGCCCAGCAAAACTATGTTGGCTCCAATGGCGTGAGTTTGGGGCAAACAAATTGTTTTCTGAGCCAGGGAAGTGTTTGGCAAACAGTCATTACTTTTTTTATTCTGTTTGTTGATGCTAGTGCAGAAATTACACACTTCCATCATTTGATCAGCAACAGGATTATTACCTAATTACAAAGGTGTATCTGAGATGTATCTAAACATGCAGATGTGCAGCAGATGGCATAACATTCATTGTTCCATGAGGCATTTTAATGAGATAACAGTGTGCCTACAATAAATAGTTTTTGTGACTAATTTCTGAATATCAAGCTAATGAAAGTGTCAGACTGAGCAGTCTGGATTTATTTAATTTTTGGGTTTTTTTGCTTCCTATGTGAAATATTTGTTTTAGACAATTAAAAGTTATCAACAATCTCATTACTTTGATGATGCAAACTTTCAACTGAAGATGTCACAATTTGTTGTTTTTTTGCTTTTTTAAACAATGACCACAATGACCACTGATAATTTTTATTTAATGCTTTTATCAGTATGTGCTCATAAAAACATAATGGAATGTAAATGCTGTACAGTTTTTAACCACAATAACTTCCATATGTGCTTTGCAACATGGTATTTATTTGTACATCTCAGCACAACAGTGACGAAAATTTAGAAAAGTTTAAATGTAAGTTTAAGGTATGTAAAATATTTTGTAATGCTAATGTAAATTTCGAATGAATAAAAATTCATGTCAGCCATTGTGGACAGTGCTCAGTCGTTGCTGTGATATTTAAGTCAAAGGAAATGAATGTTATATGTAGGATTAAGAATTAACAGGGGTCTAGCAGTGTTTGAAGGGGAAATCTAGCATACATTGATCATATGTTGGCTTTTAAATGTGTGGCGTTACTTGAAAATAAGGCTAATGCAAGAAAAGGTCATATCTTGACAGAGAGTGGAGATGAAAAGCAACTGGCATTATGGATAATGTGAAAAAACACAGGCACCGAAAGATTATGCGCACTGCACTCAAAAAATCTTATTCACCATAACAAGGTTGTTGTTTAACAGTTGTGCTGAAGTTTAATAACCATAATTACAATCAGAACCTTATTGATTACAAAAGTTTTTAAATGCCATTAGGGTTAAAGGGGTTATAATTATAAATTAGCGTGCAGTACAAATGAGAGTGTGGTCAAAGTGTCTTGTATGAGGGCAGATGGGGATTTTAGAAACTCTATGATTAGAACAGGAGATGAGTATAGTCACGAAGACAGCTCGTAATTACGGCCCACCATCGAAAAGTATACACCAGCTTCAGTGATGGATTGAAGCTAATTATAGTGGAGGCCTTGAAACGACAATTGCTTTCAGTTGCTGGTTATTCTCACTCATTACTGACAACTTTAGGACCTTCAGATCAAAAATGCATATTCCCAAATCTTTGATCAATTTAATCAAAAGAGTTAAAGTCACGGTGGAAGGGTTTGATTAGCATATGCATTTTCAGTTTTCCTAATCACACATCTTTTAAAAGAGCCGCACTCCTGTATTTTGTTGTTTAATACTGGTATTTGCTAAGGCAAGCATCACTTTTGCTCATACTTAGGGTTTTTGTGCTATTAGTTTTATAAGCAATTAGACTTTCTTGGCAGGGGGACAACAGAACAGGCAAAAACAGCCTAGACCTACACTGAAGGAAAAACAAGAGCCATATCTTGGAAAAAGAAGACCCTAGAAACCAAACAGAAATGCTTTAAAACAACCTAAAAATGCCCCCAAACCAACCAAGAACAACCTTGCAACTGCATATCAATGACCTGCCAATTGGCCACAACAACCTTGCATTGTATATGTTGTATATTGTATACTGTATTTAAAGCAAGTAATCGCCACACATATTTTCTCAGAAAATACAATTTGAACTTTCCTTTATTCCTTGTTTTCCTCTGATGCCGCAAGCCATTCTGAATTACCCACTTGAACATATAAACTGCAGCCTACACTCACAGATCTGCTAGAAATAAACATGATTATAGGGCGTAATAAACATATCAAGTTCTCAGCCACCCTCCCTTATCACAATTAAACTCCACAACAAGTCACCGGTCTTTACACACATATGATGGCCTGTTGGAGGACTAACACTGGCTTCAGTGTGGTTACTTGGATTGTCAAGCTGTCCATCCCTGGAGTTTTCATGAAAACAAGATTAAAGCTCAGAAGGTGCCACAGTGACAGACAGACAAATAGACAGAGAATAGTGGCTTGACTTGAAGAAACTCTGTACCATTAATAGAAGATCAACAAATATTCCCCAGTCAGCCTATCTGTGGATTGACCCTCAGAGGCTACATGCATTGACGTAATCCTCCAGTAATTCAGATAAACCCTTTAAGGTCAATAATATACTGCCCCTAGATAAGTTTCTCAAATGATGTGTCAACAGCAGATTGTAATCTTTCTAAACCTTAAGGCAAATACAGCCCTGAGAGTCCACTCCAGGAAAGATACTACCCAGGATAATATGATCTTTTTACACCATGTTGTGAGATAACTTCTCTTTAACCACTGGCTGTGGATTCTTTCGGGATACAGAAATCACAAATTAGATCTTTAATATCTTTTTTGTGTTTCCTAGGCAGCAGTGAGATTAAATGGATTACAAATGGAGACTTCTGGTCAGGTCTCCTGCTTCTCAGATGATTCTTCAGAGAAAATTACTAATTTAATATTAAGTTCACCCTCGCAACCAGTTACAGTACCTTAGCAAACACCCCATTGACTTCCATAAAAAATATCCCATTGACTTAACACTGGACAGATTTTTGTGATGTCATAGCTAGGCATCAGAATGTCATAGAGACTCGGGGGTGGGCTTATATCACTCAGCTAAGCAAGCAGCAACAAATGGCATTTCAACTTCATAGCTCCACCCTAGCAACCAGTTAGAGCCTATTGATTTCCAATGGAATCAGAAGCATCAGGTGAGAGGCATCAGAACATCATAAAGATAAGTGCGTGGCCTTTTTTGACTCAAATGGTCTTTAATTATCACAATGGAAACTGTTCAGCCATGCCCTAGCAACCATTTAGAGCACCAAAATAAATGCGCCATATCTCAGCACCAGAACATTATAGAGACATGGGAGTTGGCTTTGTTCATTCAGACACACATTAGCCTATTAGTTTTACCCTATTAAATGTCTAGTTACACCCTAGCAATCATTTATGGTACCATAGCAACCATAGATGAATGAAATATATATTCATATATATATATATATATATATATATATATATATATATATATATATATATATATATATATATATATATATATATATATATGAAATGAATAAACCATGTCGCAGCATTGGAACATTGTAGAGACGTGGGTGGACTTATTTGACTTGGGCTGTCAGTGGACTTTAGATGTTGCTCTGGCAACTTCCTAGCCACACCCTAGCAACCATTTAGAACACTAGCAACTGTATAACATTGTGAATAAGCTAAATTTCAGTATATCTAACATGATAAATCATGTTAACATCATGCTAAATCATGCTAGCATTGTGTTAAATCATGCAAACATCATGTTAATTCATGCTAGCATCATGTTAAATCATACTAGTATCATGCTAGTTCATGGTAAAATATGCTAGCTTCATGCTAACATCTTGCTAATTCATGCTAACATCATGAGAAATCATGTTAACATTATGCTAAATCATGCTAGCATTGTGTTAAATCATGCAAACATCATGTTAATTCATGCTAGCATCATGTTAAATCATACTAGTATCATGCTAGTTCATGGTAAAATATGCTAGCTTCATGCTAACATCTTGCTAATTCATGCTAACATCATGAGAAATCATATTATCATCACGCTAGCATCATGTTAGAATCATGTTAGAGTTTTGCTACAGCAAGCACCACTCACATTTTCTTTAGAAAATGTATTTATCTAGTCATTACTGATTGGTTGATGTTCCTCATGTGATTGAAGTTGACCATTAAGAACGGTAGATAAGCTCCCCCATATTAATAGACTCTCTGGTTATTTGTATAGGTGTAGTGTTTGTCATTTGTAATGATTGTAAATTATTTGGTTGTGTTAGCAGGGTTGCTAACCGTCATGCATTAGGCTTACGCTCTCACTCAGCCCAAATTAAAAACAAACAGCAAAGAAACTTTCTAAAGCATTTTCATTCATTGAGCAAAAATAGAATAAAATGTTTTCATATTGTCTTTTTTATTTAAAGGTGAGAATCATGGTGATGTTTATTGCATGTTTGTCTTTAAAGAAGTCTCTCTTTTCTGCTTCTTTTCAAACCATTATATCTATATGTACATTTTTAAACGTGTTCATACAATGGCAAGGTTTATTGCAAAATGCGGAAAAAAAATTAATGAAACATTTTTTCTAAAGACCTCTAACTGTAAGTGTCACCTTATAAATTTGTTTCGCCGTATAGCATAGTATATATATTTGAAAATTTTAAGTTATTTCGACAGGAAACAATATACATTTATAATAAGTTTAAAAACAAAAGGTGTAAAAAATAAAAGTTGTGTTTCGGTGTACTCACACAAGGCACGGTTGTACCCCCCTCCTCACCCCCCTACTGGCCTGCACTTCCGAGCCGGAGCACGTCATTAACAATATAACTTTTTGTTTTGAAGAAAGGCTCTTTTGCTAATACACTGCCTAACAGATTTATCATTTATGTCACGTAGCGTGCATATGATGTTCAAATTTATGTTTGAACATCACATATCATAAGCGGTCGAACAGTGCTCATCAATGTCAAAATGACTGAGGTGGCCAATTAAATCAATAAAGGTGGGAATTATTGGCCAAGCAAATAAAAGAATGGGAATTACTGTTAACAAAAGCAGAGTGTGCATTTCAGCAGGGCATTCGCTCTTCAGGTTTAACTGTAAAAGAGCATGAAATACAAAATGGACTACAAAACGTCAGTATAAATTGAAAATCGTTTACATGATTTATAAAGTAATTCGTATGTGTAATGTAATTATCCATGTGAAGAGACAAGACACATTAACAATATTAATGAATGTGGGAATTTAATGAACTTGCTTACATAACTTTCCTGATAGCTTTTCAGTACATTCAAAACAATACATTAAACTCACAGTGGGAGCTATCATTCTAGACCTTCACTGGCATATGCTTCGACTTAAGTGTGTTTAAAGGTTTGTGGTTAGCCTGTTAAAATAAAATAATTATTTACAAATAGTGTTAATGCATTACTTTACAATAAATTCTAGGTCTTTAATTCTTATTTAGTCTTTTTCTTCTTCCTTTAATTTTCTTTTATACAAGCAACCATCAAGTGTCTGCAGCCTTTCTCTTTTGATATGTCCATGTCTGATTTGTGCTCAGGAAGTTTGTCATTCCAAACCCAACAGAAGATTTCCACTGTGGTAATAGTTGCATACAAATGAAAACTAAATCTGTGGAGTGGCTCAGCCACCACATCCGGGAATGCCTTCCCCATGATCTAGGTCCTTAAGCAGATCACCTGATACACCTGCAACTCTTCCATGGTGTGATGTGCAGCACCAGCCTGACTTGCTACCGCATATGCCCTGCCATTAAGCCGGGATGTGACCTGAAGCGGCCAGGTTGGCAGAGTGGGAGTCTGCAGAGATGATATCCCACCCAATGAAAGATAGCCCGCAAGTGTCTCATCAATGGGAGGCATCTCCACATACCCATTCTCCCTCGCCCCTCTACATTTGTGTTATTCGCCCACAAACCCGTAAAGAGGGGAGCAGATTATGGCTTCATCCATTATATCTCCACCTTGGTGTGCAGATCAGGAAGGTAGGGCAGGCTCACAGGAGGTTGTTGGCCATGAGCAGCCAGAAATCGCCTGTCGAGCCAGCTGTGAGTGATTGCCAGCTTCTCGTGCTGCCAGGAAAGATCTAACCTCTCTGAGGTCGTGAGACATGACCCCCAAAAGCTCCTCATATGTGGGGCAAGCAGGCCGAGGAGGCTTGGATGAATGCTTCCTCTGACCTAGTGGATGTTAGAAGAATGTTAATCATTTATTATGATTTCTGTGAACAGTGCTTGTAATAAACAAAGCTGCATGAAGATTATTCACAGCCATTTCTGTATTCTTGTAGCTGGAAGTGCCTAACTCACAAGTGCTTAGTGACACCAAGATCATGGGTTCATAGGAAATATACATACTGATATGATACATGGCTTGAATGCACTGTAGGCATTGAATATGCCTGTCAAATGGACCTTCTCCTAACCTTTTTATAACCTGTTTATATTTCAGTAAACTATCGTTAAATGATGCCAGCAAACCTTGTATTTTAATTACCGACATTACCTAATTCCCAGCTGCCAATATTTTAAAAATAATATATATATTTTTAATTACAGTAAACAAATTAAAGTAACACAAAATGTAAATGATATAGATGAGGCTCTTACCCATATTTCTGGCTGCTTGAATGTCTGAACTATTAACTATTTTAATTTAAACCAGTTAGCATTCCTTACACTGTAATTTTTTTAGCAATTAATTAAACAAAAGAATTCAGATCTTATCAGATCCCCTTAAGCCTACAAAAATCAGCTGATACCATAAAATAGAGACAATTTTATATCATAAAGTGTCTTAAGATCACTTCAGTTCCTTTTATGCTTTCCATAATATCACATTTTTGTTGTTTTATTTGGTGGTTAATATGTCATTTCTTTTCCTGCACACAGTTAAATATCACACATGCAGATCTCTAATTGCTTTCCTCTCATATGTCGTGTTTAAATGTCAGCCACTGCTTTCACTAAACTCTAATCAGGGCTTTAGAGGAACACAAATGCAATAAAGCTACAGCATTTAGATTCAATTAACATCCATGTCCTTTGAAAATGGCATTTTAATTGAATAATGAATGATTAAAGTATCCTACCATGCAAGTGGTGATTGGTATAGTGATATGTCAAAGTTTGTGACTTTGCAGATATAAAAATTAGCTTTGTCTGCAAGCCTATAATGTGACTGACAGAAGACAGTGATGACCTTTAAAGCCTTGAATGTGATTTGCTAATTGTCATTTCTTTTTCTATTGAATGTTTTGTGAGGCAACAAAACTGAACAGTCATGTTTAAGCTGGGCATGGAAAAGATACAGTAGCACAGGCAAATAATTTTGCAATTTTTTTGTCTGTATTAATGTTTTTGTGGGTAACCCATGAGCATTAGTAAGCATGATTCTGAGCATGAGTCTGACAATGAGATTAAAATGCAGTTGCATTTGCATTTTGCAGATGCAGTTGTTTAACATTTTAAAGACATAATGTTGAAAACTTGTTGTCCAAAAGATAAAAGTATTTAATTATATTACAAAAAAACATTAAAAAGTGACCAAGAAATGTTTGCACAAAATAATTGTGTAAATAATCTAATGTGACAGAATCAAACACAATGCCTAACATGACCTGAAACCTAAATTATTTTAAAGTATCTTTTTCTTCAAGCACTACTATTTACCTTTTTAAACACGCCTTTAACATAATATACCATTTTACATAATCATTATGTGGGTGCTGTAACAAAATATTAAGTATGTATGTGTTGTCTGCACTGTTCTACCACCCAATGCAAATTAATTTATAGTGCAAACACACACATAAATGTGCTGAATACAATTTGCATAGCTCAGTTTCCCATCTTGCTGGCCTGGTTTTGTCATATTCACCTCAGATATTTCATTTTATATTTGATTAAATGTATTATAAACACTCTTCAACACACTCAGCAGGTGGTCAAAAATGTAAAATTCCTCAAATTACTTTCCTTCCTAAATTCCAACATCCTTATAGAATTCCAAGCATCTGTCCTACAGTTCTTCCCATCAGGATACCTGTCATTAAAATACCATACTTGGGCTTAATCGTATCACATGGCCAATGTTTTTATTGATTTTATATCACTCACCTAGTATAAATCCTGTAATGCTAAGACACATTCAAAGCGGATGAATAAAGAGCTTGGACACTTTCCTGGGAGAGGGGTGGCGGAAGGTGACTAAAATTTTCTTTCATGCCAGTCTGCTACACGATTTGATTTATTACCCCTGGTCTTTTTCTCCCTCCCTATGCAGTCTTATCCCAACGGCATAACCGTATTTGTTTGTAGCCCATCTGTACAGCTGCTTCACACACGTTCTGTATGAATCTAACAACTGATAGCGTGTTCACAAGTGAGGTATCAAGGACGGCATAATTATTCACTCTGTACCGTTTTCTTCTTAGTTAAGAAAGGCCCACTAAAGATGTTACAACTGCTCTGAAAAAGGTAAAGTGAAAAATTCAACAGAGGTACAGCAGCGTGGTTTGAATTTGGAGCTCAAGTCAAGTTGACTTTAAATCTTTTATTTTTATAGAATATAGAATAACTCAGTTTATGACTTGTTCTTGATTTCTGTCTCGGGTGAACATATCCCCAACAGTATTCCACATTAAAACAATCTTGATAGTTTTGATCGAGACGATATGCAGCACATCGCCCACGATGAAGATTATCGTGTCAGGAACACTTCCCACATACTTGTGAGGAAATGAAAGGTTCAGTGGACTATTTGCACTAAATGAATGGTAATGTCATATTGTAAGGAACAGAAACTGCTCTTTATAAATAATTGGAATTTGGGAGTGACCTAGGCTTTTCCGTTCTGATGGCCTGTACCCCAGTGAACCTTATGAATGGGAATCGATAGCAGGTAAGTCGCTAGCATAAGAATGAGTCCTTATCCAAAATGGAGACCAGACAATGTGCCAGAGGGGAGTGTGTGCTTATGTAGTGCAGGTGGTGATGGGGTGATGGTAAACAGGTGTGAGTGATCAGTATTACGGATCGTTGACTGGGGGCAGTGCCTGGTGATTCCATGACAAACAGCTATTTACAGCTATTGGTATTCATATCAAATAATTAATAAAAATGCATTTGTAGTCAAATCTGCAGAGACTTTGTCTCTTCCCTGAATGGTGAGAGAACCCACAGTGATGAAACCAGAACATAATGAAATTAGAGAACAAAAATCTAAAACTTGGTCTCCCAAACATTAGATTACTGGCACCTAAGTCAGTTATTGTAAATGAAATGATCACAGATAATAGTTTTGATGTACTCTGTCTAACTGACTGTCTAACCTGGCTCAACCCAGATGATTATACAGGTCTTAATGAGTCTGCTCCCCCAGGCTTCTATTACAAGCACAAGCCCTCTCTGGTCAGTTGTCACCGTGGTGTTGCAACTATCTATAAAGATACTCTTAATGTCACTCAGTCAACAAATACATATATATATATATATAATATATATATATATATATATATATATATCTCAAGCAACAATGTCAGCGATCTTCATCTTCTTTCATGTTAACTTCATATTATAACTTCACATAATAAATTAGTAAATAGTCAGTATTAAACTGAAACAAACGACAGAAATGACGAGCCAGAACACAATAAACAATATTTTGCTCACTTACAAATGTTATAAATGGTTAAGTAAACCCCCACACACACACACACACGTGTTAAAATGTATAAGTCACGTGTAATCATAAAAGGTTCTGAAATCTTAAGATTGTCTGAGTAACAGGGCATAAAGTTTATTTTAATTCATCTTACTCAATTATAATCTGACTTTGTGATCATGATTTGTATAACAAAAGCAATAAAAATGTTGGTGTTTTGTGCAAATAAAGTTTATTTGAAAACTGTTAAAAATTGTTCTGTATAAGTATGTTGCTGGAATTTACAGTAATGTAGGTAATGTTAAATTCTTTGGTTTTGGTTACGATACCAGATTGGATAACAAATGATGCCAGCCCAGCAGAGGTCCTCTATGCTAACATCAAAGCCTTCAATGTGACACATCAGAAGAGAGACCAGAAGGGGTGTGATAGGTTCTGAATCTTTTTTATGCTTGGTAGTGCTAGCTGCAGGTCCGGCTTGTAAAACACTGCACTACTGCAGTTCTGCAGTGTCAAAATTGATTTTTTCATAGATACGGCAATAACTCTTTTTCATGGCATCAACTGATACATTGAACTTTTGATAGATCCAGAAGGGAACTCAATACAAATAGTGGTATGAGAGTGAGGTACAGCAAATACCTTTAAAGTTTCATTAAAGAGAATATATGCTTTATATAACAAACAGAAAGCCTTTGAAATTTGGGACTGTTTGGGAATGTTTTGGGTTGTTACTGTACAGCCTGCTCAAATCAAAGCTAAATATGTAGACAACTTATCTGCTCACCACTGCACAGACTTCTTCACCATGTATTTCGAAAACATTGAAAGACAGGGCCCATAACCTTCTCAAATAGTTACAGTTAAATCATGTGATCAAGGCACACAGTGACAAACAAGCTGATTGCTGGGAAAGCTTATGACATGTTCAATGACCTCTGCACTTTACAAGTGACTACTTTCTTTCTGGACTGCAGACGCAGGAGTCAGAAGTATTGGCCAGACCTGGTTTTATTTCTCCTCTGACAGCTCTCAGGCAAAAGGTAGCATTCAATTCAAGGCTATTCCTGTCCTTTCATGCACAGCAATCATGTCCAATAATTTCTTTTTGACAGGGCTAGGTATTACTTTTAGCAGTATTACTTTTCCAGTTTAAGTTCATACTGTTGTTCCCTAGAGCCATGCGATACCATAAGTCACTGTTGTGCACATATTTATTTTCAAAGTTTCCAACAGCATTCTCAATCCTTATTTTTGTGATTAAAGCATTCATGGCTATACAATACAAACTCTATTATTTATTTTAAAGGATTCCTCAACCTGATCTGTTGCAGTAATCATTTTTTGGATGTCATTACCTTAACTATCAGGAAATGTGCATTTAAGTTTGTTCAAATAGCTGACAGCTTCATGTGTTCATGTAGAAATCACTGTGGATGAATGATGATCAACCATGCATACAGTCAAAGACTATCTGCGTTAGTATGAGGTGTTTATGTGTAGCTCAAAGGCAGAGAACATAATTATATTAATGTACATAAACTATGTACTTAAGAAATATACTCAAGTTTTTTTAATTTCTGTTTCTGCAAAAATGTCTTTTTAGGAATGTTGCATCACATGATTTTTTAAAGTATTGATTAAACATTTTAAATCATTATTATTGATTAAAGCTGCAATTCATAACACTTGTCTGTCTTTGTAACATAAAAGTACAAGTTACTTTCTGAGTTGTTTTCTTAACATTGATGACAAGTTTAAATTTTTACTTAACTAAAAGCAAGCTACAAACGCTCCACTATTCTAGCACCAACTCACATGATTTAGGTCTTCTTTTTCCATTTACAAATGGAAAATAACCACAAGCCAAACTGACATTTCAAACTGACATCATCGGACTCGACAGCTCAAATCATAAATCATTATTGTAAACTTACCATTGTGAACCAGGATACTGCAAAGTTACCATTCTGAATACCATTCTGAGTGACGCAGCATCTCGTTCCCCATCTTAGGGAACCGACGTTCCCTTTCGAGGGAACTTGATGCTGCTTCAGCTTGACACTATGGCGAAGTAATACCCACTATGCCACAGTGAGGGAAGGCCTTCCCCAAATGCTGTGAAATATTGGCATTGAGCATATGAGCAGATTTAGACTTGCCAACCCACGAGGACCTGAGCGCCTGGAGTTGAGTTCAAGCCTAAATTATAAAATTTAATAAGTGTGCGGAGAGGACCAGCCTGCTGCAGCACAAACATCACTTCTTAGTCGTCTTAGATGATGCTACACCCCTGGTAGAATTGGCTCTAATTCCCAAAGGTGACACAAGGTCACAGGCCTCATAGGCCAGGGTAATAGCATCTGTGATCCAGTGAGATAGGCGCTGTTTTGTAACAGCATTTCCTCAATTGCGGCCACCAAAACAGACTAAGAGCTGAGAGGTCTTACGCCACTGGCCACTGAGTGGTGAACATAAATTCTCAAGGCTCTAACTGGACACAACGAATGAAGCCTCTTGAATCCAATGAATGAATCCAAGCAGGCAGGATCTACAGATAGAGCCTATAGATTTCCTACTCTTTTGAGCAATGTAAGAGCCAAAAGCAGTGCCACCTTCAGAGTCAGAAACGTATTCAAGGCTGACTCTAGGGCTTCAAACGGAGCCAAAGATAAACCCCTTAGAGCAATGGTAAGGTCCCAAGAAGGGACCCGCGTGTGACAGAAAGTCTTGGTCCTGGCGGACCCTGGCTAGGACTCCTTTTCCTTCGCCCAGAGTGGGACCCAAGATGAAAAACCGAGGTCTGATCCACATAGAAAGGGAATGAAGCCCTCGGCACGTAACCCTTACCACCCTTAATGGATGTATTTTGGGATTAAACATTTTTCCTTAGCCAAGAGTGTGACCCAATGTGAGAAACCAGGGTCTGAGCCACATAGAAAGGGTACGAAACCCTCGGTGCGTAACCCTTACCATTTTTAACAGATAGATTTTGAGATGAAACCCAATTTTTTCTTTAGCCAGAACTGAAACAGTCTCACATGCAGAAGGCCAATGTGAAAGTATGTGTCCTTCAGATCTAATGTGACAAACCAGCCCTCGGGCTGATTATGACATGATCTGCTTGGATGTTAACATTTTGAATCTTTATCTCCTTAGAGATTGATTCAAGTAATGCAAATCTAGAATTTAAGGCAGCCCCTGTCCTTCTTGGGAACTATAAAACATTGGCTGTAAAGGCCCAGCGCTCATATCTTCTTTTTTCCCTCACACTCAGACCTGACTAATGTGCAGACAAACGGCTTCTTGAAGACAAGAAGCTGATGACGTATTTTGCAGGTGCCTTTTAAAGGGTTTGTGGCGTGCAATGCTACGTCACATGACCTTGACCTGCCTATAAATAGGCCTGATTTTACACGTGTTTGGACTCGGGTGCACCTGAAGCGCATTCCCCATAGCGTCAAGCTGACGCAGCGTCAAGTCCCCTCGAAAGGGAACTGATTTTTGTTCATTTTTAACCAAAATAGAAAAGAATTTAAACTTTGCAGCTTTGATTATCTGTTAACAAAACCAAAATCATGTAATTTCTTGTCATGTCATGATAATTACACATCTATCATGATTTTTATATCACACATACTGAAAGCCTCCAATTGTTTCTATATTGTGATTTGAGAGGCTAATTCAAATACTGGGTACACTGGGCATATTATGTCTTTGTTTGATTATTACAGATTTTTCATTGTTTGGTGATGAGTAAATTGGAATTACATAAAGAAGCAAATGGAATAAATCAATGTAGATACTGCTAGCTCCCTCTATGTCACTCACTCAAAGTTGTATCTATGTAGTGACACTAGGTGTTCAACCTTGGGAGACCAGTCACCCTGCTTTTTATTAGATAAAGCCAATGAGAATTGACCTTAGAAATGAAGTGCCAATAGGAATTGGCAAGTGAGATTTGCATGCCAATCTCTGCCCCAGACATCCGGGTATAAAAGGGAGATGGTGTGCGCCACTAATTCAGATTTGTTCTTCAAATGTGATTTGTGTATGCTCTTTACCTTCTTTACTCCACTGCTCCACGCTGTTGGATTTCATGGTGCGGATCAGCGGTCTCCTTTATCTTCCCACACATAGTTAAGTGCAGGGAGTTCCTCTGAGTGCTTCAACAGCAGTCTTCCTTTAAATAGCAAATTTCCTTTAAATATCAAAAACAGCAGCAGTTACGGATAGCGTCTTTTTAAAGATGTTCTGTGGGTGCATTTAAAGGTGTCATGAACTGGCCTTTCTTAATTTTGTACTGTTCTGTGAGGTCCACTTATAAGTTTAGCAACAAACAAGTTACAGGATTGTAGACTCCTTGTAGGCTGTAAACACCCGCTGGTATGATTGGCTAACAGATTGGCTAACGCTCACACCATCTGGTCTGGATAAAGTCTGAATCCAGCTGACTACAGGACCTTGGTGAAATGAAAGGCAGTCAGATAAGGACTGATGTGGAGCCAGTACATCTGTTCTTATGAGAAGTGTCCCCGGTTCTGGTTTACCTAATTAATGCAGCCTAAAAATCCCTTAGGGGATTTGAGTAATAAAGCCATAGGACTATGTGTAGGCTAGATTAAAGAGGTGGGTCTTTAAACTAGATTTAAACTGACATAGTGTTTGCTCTACAATACTGAAAGGATATGAAAGGATTTACCACCGTGTTATTTTAATTTGGGATATAATTTATTGCCCAGAATTTTCAGATCGCACTAAACACGAAGGACTTGAGGAGGTTTTGAGGAGCTAAACCATTCAGGGCCTTGTAAGGAGTCAGCAAAATTTTTTCTTTCATTTTACTTTTCATTTTTCTTTAATTTTTACTTTCAAACTTATACTGCACATTCTGGTAAATGTTTTAGGTTATCAGCACATCTGCATACTAAAGTATTCATACTATAAAATGCATTATGAAATAGTAATATGTTCTATTTTAAACAGCATAAAATATTTTTACAAATTGAAAATTATTACATTTACTGTCATGATTTACAATGATTTTATTTAAAAATGAAAATTATTTTAAATATTTAATTGAAGAGGATTTAGATTTGTTAGATGATAATTTAATCTGACCTTGTAAAATAAATTGAGTAATTGACTTACAGTGACATTCTATGTCCTGAGGGAGCTTTAAGAATAAAGACATAGCAGAGGTTAGCTTTGTTAGTTTTAGATGTTTCCCATATCACGTTTTCTGTGTCCTTGTATCTGTACTTGCATCATATAGCAACTGTTCATTTGCATTTTAACAATGTGTCATAATAAAAGTTTGCAGTAACTGGAATCAAGTCATAAATTCATTGAAAGCATCTTTCAACACCTAAGTCACTTTCAAAATCACTTTGGAATAGGGCATCAGTGTAGATAAATCAAGTCTCTTAGTAGTGCATAGGTCACAACCTTTTGCTCTCTTTCTCTCTTGGTCTGTAAATCTCTCTACCCTCTCCATTGTTAGGATGTTGTGAGGATACTCTTTTGATTTGACAGTCAGATGATCTGGACTCGGGATCTGTGAAGCCTTCAGTTTGATGAGTTCTGACACCACCTGATGCCCTCACAGCAGCAGGAAAGAGAGAAGAGAATGAGAGAGAGGGTGAAACCGAGACAGTGAGAGAATAGAGAATGTGAAGCTGATGTCAGACCTTGTTGAATTCTGGGTAAAGGTTTAGTTTCAACACCTAATTAGGACTGTGTGCTAGTGAGTTTAGGGCAGCATTTTGATTTGCTGTCATGATTATAAAAAATGTCACCACTGTAGGTCATTCCTGCTGCATTGAGAACAGTCACAGTAACTCTCATCATTTTTCAAGCAGAAAACTGGACAATATAATTTATATATATTATAATATATTTGCCTTTTCTACATATTAAAAGACCAACTGAAGCAGGTTGAGTATGTAAGAAAACTGAAGACACTAGATAGCAAATCTATAAATGTCATCACCGATTGAACCCACTGCTTATCACCTAATAATCACATTGAGAGTTTTTAGAAGTTTTGTATTTTGTTTGAACTTGCACACAGCCACTACACAACGTTTCACAAGGTTCTAGGGATTTGATTTTGGTTGTTATTTGTTGAAATAAATATATATATAAAAATTATTATCATGCAGTGCAATAAAATAGCCTCTCTTCCCTGAAAACGATACCATGAAAAATGTACAGATTTAATTTCAAGAAAAAAAAACAAATGATAGGCAGGTATTTATTAATTTCAGTATCAGCAACGGAGGGCAATTCACTTCAAAATACTGCTTCTTACATAATAGCTAGTTTTAAAAGATTTACCATTTTAAATGTGTTTTTGTGTGTTTTTGTGACATTCAAGCTCAACATGCTGCTCTGTGTCATGCATATTAAATTAAGTAATTGTCTTTTTTTGTGTAAACATGTTTTATATACATTAAGAAATTTAAGATTCTTTTATACAGTCTAGATTCTTTCACCTAGTCTTATGCCCATGGACCGTTGGCTGAACATACAATGCACAAGGCACACAAAATTGGAAACACTTTAGAAGTTTTGAAGTCGTTATCTTATTGGTTGAATTCTACAGGAGACGTGTTCTTTAGCTATCCACCTGGAAACATGCCACTGAACTAAACAAACTCTGTTTGGTTGCTATACATTTCAGTCAGGCGGCCTCTTAAGTGGTTTGTGTATATTTTTTAGAGATCGGTAATCAATCAAATAACAGTGATGATCATATACAGATGCATAATGTAGTCTGGCATACACTCTCCATTTTTAAAAAGCTTATTCAAGTTTCTGGAGGTGGTGGAACAATGATGTCACAGTGAAGTAAAGCAGACTGTCATCTGCTGCAACATCCACAACCTAAAGCCGAGCCTGCAAGATGGGGAAGTGCAGCGTGCAAAATTGCATTTGGTAAAGGTTTTTGGAGCATGTTTGTGTCATAACCTGATTTGCATAATTTCATTAGCGAATCTGGTGCTAAAACAATGCAGACAGCGAGATGCAGTGCTATCAGAGATTCACACTTAGTGAATTCCCCCTTCAGTCCGATTCACTGCTGATTAAGAAACTTGATCATAGGGTTCAATCAGCCTATTAAAAGCTGATCTGTATGCTGTCTCAAGTGCTCTCAGAAGATGAGTAAATCTGCTGTTAGCTATTATGCTTGACAGCAGCGTTAAGAGGCCCGAGGTTTTGAGAGGAGCAATCTGTTGAGTGTAAAGAATGGTCCTCAAACTTGAGAGGCATCTAATGCTTTAGCATCTAAATGAGACCACTGAACGCGTAAGAAATAGAACCTAATCTGATTTATGCCCAGTCACTATCTGTCTGATCACATAAAAGTGAAGTGGAGTGTTGATTCTGGGCTTCTATAAGCAAAGCTTTGCCCTTTAGTCTGATCTGTGAAAGCTTCCCTCATCATACTTTCTATATAATGAAAGCAAGCTGTTGAGCTTCAAAATAACAAAAAGCAGCATAAAAGTATTGTCAGAGTATTATGTCCAGTGTGCTTTTAACCATGATGATCATAGAGTTGAACTTCAGTATCAGTCTGATTTGTAAAAAATGTGAAAATGAACTAAACTAAGCAATCATTGAAAAGATTTAACTAAAACTATCTGTTTGATCATTCACTAATTGGATATTGATACTTCTCTTATGAATATGAACCTTCTTATGTTTTAACATAATCCTCCAAAAATACAAAATCCAAAAATACCTTTTGTCATTATGATTCTCAGGTAAAGTATCATGTTTAAATGATGTTTAGATATTTTACTGGAAAACAAGACAAAATGCAGATCATAAAGAACATATTATGTGTATCTTGGTTTTCCACTAATTTTACCTCACATCTCATACAGCGCCTGCAGCACCAGCCAGATATCGCAGTTGTCTGCACCAGTTCATACCAGTTCATTTCACACCATGAACAGCTGTAGTAGCTCTATAATTCTATAAATTTGTATTTGTAAACCGATTTGCCCCCATCACGTAACCCAAAGGTGACCTGGCAATGATAAAACTCCATATGATATTTAAAGGGTGAGGAAAAAACCCTTGAGAGGAGCTGGATGGGTGTGCCCATTCTCTTCTGGCATTACAATGAATGTACACTGTTATGCAAGTTGTTACAAAGTATGTATAGTTTTCATCAACTCAGCAACAAGCAGGAGTGATTCTTCCTTGGCTTTATTGGCCTGTATCATCACTTCATCTTAGAGGTAGCTTGAAACTAGTTTTAAAAAGGAGTGTAAAAGGAGTGTGTAAAAATTTGAGTTTTTGATTTATAGTTTTTTTCACTCTACAATTTTTTTTTTCATTTGTATTAGCAGAGAACAACAGAGGTGACAGGACACATCCTTGAGCTGCCCCAGTATTTAAAAACACATTATTTGACTTAACCCCATTAGCATAAACTCACTTTATTTGGTAAGATTTTTTTTCCAGTGAACTATTACACTATTTACACCTAGAACCAAAAGGCATGTTTAGAGCAAATGTATCTGTATAATATTGAAAGTATAATTAATAAAAAGAACATGCACATAAGCCTTTGCTTGTCGTAAGTGACTAGCAATTGCATCAACCATAGTGAGTGTTGCATCCTCTGTCCCTTGTTGTGTAACAGTTTTAGGCAATTTGTTATTCACATTATACATGCTGCCCCTCTGAAGTATTATTAGAAGTCATGGGATTAATTTCCACTGTTACATTGATGATACTCAGCTGTGTGTTACATCAAGAACAGATAATATTCCTACCTTATCTAAATTATCAGACTTGGAAGTCATATTTGACAGTAATTTGTCAAATGGCATTATTATTAAGTGGCACATATTACAAAAAACTGCCTTCTTCCACCTTGGAAAAATCGCTAAGCTGCATAACATCCCATCTGTTCCTGATGCAGAAAAATGACCTCCAGACTGGACTTTTGTAATGCACTTCTAGGTGGCTATTCAGAATCCTAATAAACAAGTTACAGTTAGTCCAAAACACAGCAGTATGAGTTCTTACCAGGTCCCGAAAATATGACCATATAACCCCAATTTTGTCATCTCTACACTGATTACCTGTTAAATTCCTTATTACTTATAAAGTGCTACTGCTTTCTTATAAAGCCTTACATGGGTTAGCCCCTAGGTACTTAATGGACCTTCTCTCACTCTCCAAGCCAATGCTTTCCTTACACGTACAAAATTCTGGACTTCTGGTTGTACCTAGAATCGCAAAGTCCATTAAAGGGCAGAGCATTTTTGCATTTGGCTCCTAAACTCTGGAATAGTCTCCCTGATGCTGTTTGGGGCTCAGACACACTCTCTCAAATCTACATTAAAGACAAGCATTCTTATAATGCATCTCATCAGCTTGTATTTCCATTTTTCCTTAGATAAAAAACAAATAATTATCTTCTTATGCTCTTAACGTTATGAACAGCAGCTACGCAAATTATTCTCTGTTTTGTTTTTTAATCTTGGGATATCAATCCCGGGGTAGGTTCACATTATGCCTGCTCCAGTGTGTATCCAGCGTCTTAAGATGACTGCAGGTGATCCAACAATGTGTGGAGAGGACACCGACCCAAAAGGCAGACAACGTGTAGAGAGGATTTTAGACTTCGGCTCATATACATACACAATATTAGCCAACAGCATACTCTGATCTAACTAACATCTGCAATTCTTGCAGTTCTTAAATTCTTAAATAAGAGCTTTCTGGCAATGTACATTATGTTGCATTTCTGTAAAGCAGCTTTGAAACAATATGTATTGTAAAAAGCGCTCTACAAATAAATTTGAATTGAAAATGTGAATTGATGTAATTCTTGCTCTTAATTGATGTAACTAATGTGATTTTTTTTATAATGTAATGAATATGACATTTGTATGATGTTTTATAGTGTTTACCACACTGTTAACCCTGATGTTGTTTGAACCCAAATAATTTAAGTACATATAATCTTAAAATATTCCATCCATTATTCAATGTTCTGAGTTTGCTGAACAATTTGCATTTTTGTTCTCATTCTACTAGAAAATTTGAGTTGAATCAATTTATCTTAGCTTATTTTAATGTGTTGATTGATGTGTTTGAAAACTGACACTGAGCACTGAGTTTTAGAGTTTTGTTTCCTCAAACTAAAATTAAAAATATGAGGACATTTCACTTAAGCAAAACAAATTACTGAGAGCACTTTGTATAAGTTACATAACCAATAAACTAGTGTGAGCTAAACAAATAGTTCTGATATTAAAGAATGCAGCAAAGTTGTTAAGAGTTTATGAGCCCCCATCATGCATTGCAGCATGCACCAATTATACTGCAAATGTTATACGGTGGTGGTTTGCTGTTTGTTGTCTTTATTTATACTATCACACATTTTGTATCAATGCTGCTTATTATGTGGTGAAATTATGAACTCATCTTATCACTTTTTGGACCAGTAGGTGGTGCTGTGATTAAACTTTGTATGCTCTCTTAGGTCATTTCTGTTCTTACATTTACTAAAATGTCACCATGAAATTTGTTGACGTGCTATAGGAGAACAGTAGAATATATTAGAAAACTTGTAATAACTTTTTGTCATTGTCTCAAGGTGCTATGTTCAAAAAAACATCCTAGGAGGGGTTCGGAAAAGTAGTGTTTTTTGAAAATTTAAAATAGTGGAAAAATTTCATGGCAGAATGGAACGCGTTGGAATAAGCATGAACCAAAGAAGCAGAGGCAGCTGGTGGCACTAGAAGGTTTGAGGCAGAGACGCCAACTTTATTCTGGTAACATTTCAGACTGTCCTCTATCTGTGTGTCAAATTTTACAACTTTTTGCCATACTGTTCAATAGGCTGCCATAGACTTCAAGAGCAGCAGCAGCAGAAGAATAAAACTAACACACAATACATACAATAGGGGTCCTTCCTTCTACCCATCGGGGCTTGACCCCTAATTATTCTTGGGAAAAATCTGACTTATAGACAAATGAAAACTGCTAGCTGGATACCTCCTGCTTCACAAATAGCTAAAACACAAAGGTGGTCAAAAATCCAGCTTATTATTATTATTATTATTTCAGGGGTTTTATAAATGTAAAAGAAATATATATATATATATATATATATATATATATATATATAATTAAAGAATAATAGTTATTGTGTTGCAGGACAGGATATTACACTGGATCATTAAACTGAGTATGAGAGAATACTCAATAGAAATGTAAATGATAAATGACAGACAGGGTTTGGGCATGGATTTAGTAATTTGACTAGCAGAGTTACAACAAAAGAATCAAGGCAAAATTAAATCACTTTGAAATCTGGTGTCATTAAATTAATGGAAATACCATAAAAACAAGGCAAGACATTTATAGTTAATTTGAACAGCCTAAATAAAAACTAGAAATCTTGCTCTGATAAATGTTTCAGCTTAATAAGGACAAAATAATTATTTAGCTGAAACTATTTGGTGGTGCTTGTGAAGCAAAGCATCACTATTACTCTCCTGCATGCTTCTTTATCTTCCTTTTCAGGGCAAAATTTCTACACGTAACTCGTCCTGCACGGTTTGTCGTGGACCCATTTATGGGGTGTCAAATCAACCGGCTTATTGAGGAGAGGTGTGCTGTGACTTTTATAAGCGATCAGGTGTACAATGTTTTTAAGGCATACGAAAAAGTTGGCAAAAAATCCCATAGACATAACATTGAGCAGATCTTTGTGATGTCATAGCTCCCCATAAGAATATCATAAATACTGGTGGCTCAATCGCTCAGCTTAGTAAGCAACAACAAATGGTGACATTTCAACTTCATAGCCATGCTCTAGAACCAGTTACATTACCCTAGCAACCACCCCATTGACTTCCATTTAAAAAGGTGAGAGGCATCAGAACATCATATAGACAAGTGGGTGGCCTCTTTTGACTTATACTGCCAAGTAAACCGTAATTATTACCACAGAATCTGTCCAGCCATGCCCTAGCAAACATTTAGAGCACCATAGCAACCAACATGCATTAGCTGTATGCTGGCACCAGAACATCATAGAGATGTGGGAGTTGACTTTGATTCACACACACATCCGTCTGTTGGTTTTTACCCCGATACCTGTCTAGCTAAACCCTAGCAACCATTTACTATACCCTAGAAACCGTATAATAAAATTAATAAGCCATATCCCAGCATTAGAACACTGTGGAGACGTGGGTGGGCTTATTAGACTCGGGCTATCAGTGGGCTTTAGGTAGCAACCTCCTAACATCATGAACAAGCCATATTTTAGTATATCATATTAAATCATGCTAACATCATGCTTAGTCATGCTAGCATCATGCTAGCTTCATGCTAATCCATGCCTGCATCATGCTAAGTCATGTTAGCATCATGCCATTTCATGCAGAAGAAACATGCAAACATCATATTAAAACATGGTAGCAATAAGTGTAGTATTTCCCAAGTTTAATGAAAATCACTGAATGCACACAGAAGATATGAGACACTTCTGTGTCACAATTTTTAATTTTAGAAATGACACCCCAAAAAGTAAAAATTGTTCCATTTAGCATCTTCAGTATCTCTTCTTTGTTTCTGACCATGTTTGAAGTGACTTGTGTCAATATAGACGGAATCTTTTAAACTTTGTTTTAAGTGACACACTTCCTTTTGAAAGTTGGTGGCACTATGATGGTGACTCTCAATAACCAACTCTATGTAATCAACCCCTAATATCAAACATACAGCTCAAGTTTGAACGTAATCACTCAATTCACTCAGCAGGTATGAGCCATTTCCTGTTTCAGTTTTTTGCCATTTATTTATTGCCTTGCCATGGCAACACCATTTGAGATATCAAAAATCTCTTCACAATTTAGCATCTTCAATGTCTTGGCATAATATTTGCCACATTTGAAAACTATCCCATAAATCCCCTAGAAGGAGTATTTAAAATTCACATACAATACAAAATGGCCAACTTCCTGTTAGGTGTAATTTTGAAAGTTGTCCAGCGTGATGGGAACAATACATGTATTGTTCGCAAAGTTTGGCAACATGCTATTTCAAGCATGTTAAGAGCCTCAACTACATCTGAATGTGGTTTTGCATCTCTTCCTATCTAAGTGGGTGGTTCTTTTTCAAAATCAGCCAGACTTTATGCAAAGGTCCAAAGTCCATAAATGCAGGATAAATTACATCACCACATACTACAGAGCAGCGCTGTCCTGGTGCTGTCCAGTGCTCCTGAAGGGCCACTGTCCTGAAGAGTTTAGCTTCAGCCACAATTAAACACACATGAACCAGCTAATCAAGTTCTTTACTAGGCAAACCAGAAACTTTCAGGTTTGTTTAAACAGGCTAGAGGTAAAGCCTGCAGGACCGTAGACTTCCAGGAACAAGTTTGGGCAGCCCAGCTATAGGGTTGGAAAACTGTGTATTAAATATTTTTGGTTTTTTTATAGGGTTATGTGGATACTCATCCACTGCAGGAATCGTTAGAGCAAGAGTAATATCAAATCTCAGTAGAACAAAACAGCATTTTTACCCTTACGTAAATGAAATATATGTCTAAATATGGAATACATGCCATATATATATATATAAGACATTAAATTGGAACAATTCCCTATATTGACATATAAATCTGTCCCATATATATATATATATATATATATATATATATATATATATATATATATATATATATATATATATATATATATATATATATATATATATATATATATATATATATATAATAATTATTAATAAATATGTCATACATATATATACTCATATATTATGATCACTAATATGAGTCGCACATTTATAAATGAAACGTGTGTGTGTGTTTTGTGTGTGTTTAACATATATGGCAATATCTCTTGAGATAGGAACATATGTCATATATTACATTTCTATATGGGTAATGCATAGTTTTTTCTGGCCACTTCTGCCAGTAAGGATTATTAAACCAGTTTGTTTAGTTTGTATAGGTGTCTCCAGGGCATCTTAAAATAAAGAGCATTCAGTGGGCTAATCCTCATAGAAAATATTCAACGCACACCACCAATAATGGAACACATGGACAAGGAAATTAAATGTTCTCCGATGAGACAAGGCCACGGTTTTAAAGCACACTGTTTCAAAAGTGTGACCTCCAAAGCTGATGTGATGTATTACCTGTTGTGTTTTCAATGCTGCTGTGCATATGAAACAGCCAAATAAGTGAGGGCAGAAAAGAATCTCTGTTCAGCAGACAGAAAACCTGCCAGAGACCCTTATGCTTCATGCTTGAGTTAATTTAGTGGAAAAGACACACCCAACCCTGCTTATCTTCACCCTGAACCATTACTAGGAATTTGGTTGGTCCTGTTTACCTTAAAAAACCTAGTGATTTGAACATTAGTGATCTAAAGACCAGGTTGCTTATAACAAAAATGTCTTTTAAATTGGCTACATGTACAAACATTGTACATGTACAAGAGTCATTGTCAGTCTGATTCTCCCCCTCAATTAATTAAAAAATGACTTTGAACTCCAGCTGATTTCATTTTTTCGAATAAAACGGACTGAACAATATTTTTTAAAAATACTTTGTGAATCACTTATTCTTATTTCTGGGTGAATCTAAAAGCTATTTAAATGGCTGTAGTGCTCCCTTCTGGTAACTTATATATTACTGCCTTAAAGGATTGATGACACACATTAATATATATCATATATTTTATCCATTAAATTGTAAATAATCCACAGCTTGTCTGTATAAGACCTGTTAGTTTTAGTACATTGTTTCCATTATTAATCACATTAACAAAAAGCAAAGTTTAACTACGTTTGTGTTGCTTAATTGGTTTTCAAATTTTGCAGCAGACATATTCCATTATTCAGTGGCATAAAATGAATCCACTGATTTTATGTTTGACTAAACTGCTTGTGGATTCCATTTTTTTGCAAACTCGAGACATAAATGGACTTGAATTAGGACTGTAATTATTAGGATCATCATCTGGTTTCTATGAACAGCCTAATGCCTGCCAGATTCATGGTTCAAAAGTTTGAAAAAATATTGTCCAACAACAGGAAGTACAGAAATAAGACACCATTGGTGTCATATCACAATCTGACAGTCAGAAGCAGAGGAGTCTTCTTACAGAGTCAAACTGTCTTGCCAGAGTACCTATTATTTTGTGTGAGGAGGACTGCACAGTTTTTTACATTTTAAAATACTTAGTAGGAACTGTTAAGTGGGTGGTTCTTGACCAGAATACACAAATAGTGCTTAGTGCCAGGATGTGGTGTTGTTGTACCCTACATATGCAAAGTCCACACTGTTAAAAAAAACTTTGCTGCCTTAAATTTTTATGTTTAATCAACTGGGCTTTACAAGTCATTTCAACTTAATAGTTTAAATCCTGACTGGTGTAACTTATAAAAATATGTAAGCAACTTTTCTACTATTTTTAATAAGTTACAGCAACTCAAGACCAGTCAAGATTACAAAGAGTAAGTTGAAATGACTTAAAAAAAATTAAATAACTTAAAAAACTTAACAAACTTAAGTTTTTTTACAGTGCACAAAAACAACAATTGTCACAGTTAAAACATACATGACAGAACCACTACAAATGAGATTACTTATTTCTTTTGTCAAACAATTACATAATAATTTAACAGATTTAGTGCAACAAAAAGTGTGTAAAAGTGTGATACAAAAATGTGTAAAAACGACTATGTGGAAATAAAAACTGGTATAGCCGGTATTACTGAAAAAATAGGTTAAGCAATTTTCAAACTATTTCTTATAAGTTACCTCAACTCCACACCAGTCAAGATTACAAAGAGGAAGCTGATGACTTGTGCAACCAAACTGATTAAACTTAAAAATTTAAGGCATTTTAACACTGCGCTTTTGAGTACAGCTGTAATTACCTACAGCTAAATCACCGATGCACGTAATATTGCTTAATTGTGAAATATTGAATAAACCCATTATGGAATAAAATCTTGCAACACATTGCTGTCACGTTTTCACTGACTTTTGTTAAGCATATAGTCAAGGTCTCTTATTTTGAATGCATTCATGGACTTTTTAGTTTGTGTTTAGATCTGTTGTTCCATAGTTTCATAGTTACAGATTTGCTATCACATGGTTCCAGTTTACTTTCATCACCTTGTGTATTTATAGCCTTCATTTTCTTTAGGTTGTTGTTAATTCTTGTTTCACTGTACCTGTTACGGAGGTCCCTGCTCTACCTCTAAGCCAACTGACTTTGCTGATCGAGGAGCTAGTAAGCACCCTCCAGAGCATGCACCAGAGCATGCACACCTCACTTCAGAGGAGAGAGATTGCCGAAGATGACTACACCTGTGCCTTTACTATGGTCAAACCGGACACATTAAATCCTCTGGCCCTGTCCGACCTATTAAAGACTCAAAGTTGGTGAATACAGTCTCTGTTCTATTACCTAAAACTACCATAATCAGTGTACCTGTGAAACTAATTACTCCTAATAAGACTATCTCAACTCAGGCCTTGATTGATTCCGGAATGGCTGGAAATTTGTGATGGCGAGCAAAACGAATTTGCTCGCCATCACAAGATTGAACTAACCCCTTGTAATTCCTCTCTGGCAGTGGAGGCGCTAGACGGACGACCACTTGGAAAAGGCAAAGTACAACAGATACCTGGGGAGATTGAATTACAGGTTGGAGCTTTACATTCCAAAAGAATCTCTATGTCATTTCGTCACCTGGTCACGCAGTGAAACTAGCCTGTTTACAATCACATAACCCTGTAATTTCCTGGTCTGAGGGTCAAATAACTAAATGGTCATCCTGCTGTGATATTCCCAAAGTGGTTCGTCAAACCTCTCATCAGTTCTTCTTGAAGGAGGAACTCAAGTCCAAATCAACTTACCTTCTGAGTATGCTGATCTAAAGGAGGCGTTCAGCAAGAGGGGAGCCTCACCGCTTCCTCCTCACAGAGATACCGACTGTGCCATTAATCTAATACCCAGCACAGTCCTTCCCAAGGGTAGAGTCTTCCCGTTATCACAGCCAGAGTCCGAATCCATGAAGGAATATATCAAGGAGGAACTAGCCAAGGGTTTCATTCGTCCTTCAAGTTCTCCAGTGGTAGCAGGGTTTTTCTTTGTTAAGAAGGATGGTGGTCTTTGACCTTGTACAGATTACCGAGGACTAAATGAAGTAACTATCTTCATTTAGTAACTACATTTAAGTAACTATCATAGTAACTATGAAGTAGCACAATATATAAACCCCAGCCTTTCATGCAATCTTTGCGAAGTCTTGTTTTGCCCCGGCGACATTACTGAGTAGTTTTCCCTTGCATTATTGGATTACTTGGTTTTGACCAAGTTTATATTTGTATTTGGATATTTGATTGTTTGCTGCCTGCCATGACCCTTGCCTGTTTAACATTTTGCCTCTGTCCTGCCTCTGATAACCCTATTTGCTGGTTATCGATCCCTGCCTAGTTCGGTTGGGGGAATAGTTGGTCTGAAGAGTTGTAGCTCGCTGTTGATGAGCTCCTCTTTGGCTAGCAGTCCATGGGTTTGAGCCCCAGTTCTACTCTGGGTGAGATCTGTGAGGCTCCCCATCAGAGTTTGTCATGGCAGGCCAGTGGCGCAATCTGGTTGCAGACCTGTGGCGCAAGCTGGTTACACGCCCAGGTTTGATCCCCACCTTGGACCACTCAAGTGCAGGCTGTCCCAGGCTTGTAAGCCAATTTCATTAGCGTGATTAGACGTGAGATTCAGGCACTGGTCACACCAAAGGCGTTCCCCTTAAGCTTACTTCTGTATGTTCTGATGTCCTTTGTAGCTTCTGTGGTCTATCATCACATGCTACATCATCCCACAGCACCAATCAAGATTGAACTAGTTTCACACATACTTGAGGGCGCTGAGGGCGTTCCCCAAAGTGTCATTTCACGACACAACATGAGTTCCCTTGAAAGGGAACTAGTTAATACATGAAAGAATTATAGAAATAAGGAAAAAAGAACAGATTAAAGACATGGAAAAATATACAATGCATGATGTTATGGAGTGCAAGGTATTGCTATCATGAAATTATAAAAGGACAGGAAATAGAATTTTGCAAATGTAAAATGTACATTAAATATATGGATATATGTGCAATATTATATGGAAAGTAAATAAATGAAGAGGGTTCTGAGTAATTTAACCGGTTATATTGTAAGTGATATTATGTCATTATGTCTCTTAATATATGGCAGTGTCCGCAGCTTTAACAAATTAACAAAACACTGCTAGTGTCTGCACTAGACAGACAGTAGAAATACTGTTGCTTGTTAAAAGATTATTATAGGTGATAATATTATATATATAACATACTAATTGGACTGTATCCAAGGTCGTTGGGTAGTCAGCTGAATGCAGAACCTATTGCAGTAATAATATTATTCAAATGCAGAATGCCAGCACCACTTTGGAAGTCTACGCTTGATTTTAACCAAGAGAGCATGCCAAGGTTTGGGTACTGTATCCTTCAGGCAGTTGCACCCTCTCAGAACTCGATTGTGACATCACAGCAGATCACCATTGCACTGGTTCTGCTAGTACCACTCATACAACATCAGTATACATTCAAGTCTGGGAGCGGTGCTGATATGAGCGGAGGCAGGACATTTTCGAAACAATCACTTGCACTGTAATTGAAAGGCTTAATATATGTGATGAAAACACTATGTGCTGTTACACTATGATTAATATGGAATAGTTTACTAAAGAATTACTAAAGTAATACAGCTTACTATTACTAATTACAAGTTTTATTGAACTCTTGTGAGATTTCTCTGACTTTTTCAGTCAACATTCACTGCTCAGTTGACATTAAGCTGTAGGTATATGTTTGTCCACTGGCATTCAACAAGATTGTACTACATATTTGTTATAACCCCAGAAATAAACATGTCTGTACAACACTGGGAAACACAATGGAAAACTATGGAATCTGTGCTTACCCCACCCTTCCCATATTTCCACTTTCAGCAAATCTTTTACTTGATGATAGAGACCATGATAAAGACCACAATGATGGCTGCTGTGAATCCCAATTCAACTGAATGAATGAGTACAATGTAGAGTGAAAGGGAACTTTTACAATGCTACAACCAAACTAAGGAAGATAAATATGATCAGTGTAAAAAAGAATTTAGAAAGAATTGTGTAATAATACTACTAAATACAGCTGCTCAGTTGCAACTTATCGAAAGCAACAGTTGCTAAAATACTACAAAAATGGCTATTTCAATAAAACTAATCACTATGTAACATCTTAAGCAGTTATTCAGGGGTAGACACGCAGACAACCTCTAACCCTTAGTTTAACCCTAACTAACTCTACAAGCCTCATAGGCAATATGCAGGGCATCTGTTTCTTTAGTCCCTCTTCCATGAGGAGAATTCCTTGTGATTGGCTAGTGACATCAGATGTGAGCATTGGCAATTGTTAACATTGACTTTCATGAGTTCTACGGGCTCATAAGGCTGCAAATTTCAACCAACAGCTGACCCACCTTCCCTCCACCTACAATGGGGCCACCGAGGTCGGCCGGAGCTGCAACAGGATATTTTTTCTGTGTGCCAGTGCCTCTTAACCAAGTTTTAAGTAAGGTTCCCCCCTTAGCAGAGGGCCTCTCATCTGGATAGAGGGAAGGGTTCGAATTTCAGAGGGACGGGCCAGCGCTGATTTAAGCGGAGGCTGGATATTTTCTAGACAACATCCAAAATGTTTCATGTTTGTACATTTATCCTTTCACCATACCTATATCCCTATTTGGGCCACAGGGAGTCCTGGAGCCTATCCCAGACAGAGAAATACCCTGGACAGGTGGCCTGTCATATTTTCCCACTGCATTTTGACTCCTTTACATCAGATTCATTTATCCTTCAAAACAATCACTTGCACTGTACTTGAAAGGCTTAATATATATGATGAAAATATGTATTGTTACTCTATGCTTAATATAGAATAGTTTACTAAAAAGAAATACGGCTTACTAAAGAATTTCATTTTTAATAGAAACAATTTCCTTAGTGTTTTACTGCAGTCTTGTGAGATTTCCCTGACTTTGTTGTCTGCACAACATCCACTGCTCAGTTGCCATTAAGCTGTAGGTATATGTTTTAACATGTTTGTCCACTGACATTCAACAAGAGTTGTACTACAGCTTTGTAATTTCCCCTGAGCATGTCTGTACAACACTGGGAAACAAAATGGAAAACTATGGACTCACCCCATCCTTCCCATAATTCCTCTTAATTTATTACACAATTAACTACCAGAATTATTTCCCTAAAAACAACAACCATATGAACGGCACATTTGTACAATAGTTATGCTGCTATAGACATATTTTATAAATAGATTTTATGCATTATTTCAATTAAGCAACCGCTGTATACATAACTTAATTATGCGCACAGAAAGTTCGTGAGAAAGGTACAAAGGAATATTTTTTTCTCCTGAATATTTTTTTCTCTCCCCTTGAGGGTATCCACCCCCTCTATTTAAGGCAGTGCATCTGTCCAGCCTCTGCACTAACAAACGAAAGCTGAAGTTAAACCAGCTTGAAAAAGATTTATGAAACTTGGAAAAATGGATGGAACCCGTTCAAATGCACCCACTTATCTTGCCTGGTCGATCTTCAACACTTTATGTTGCTGTTTACCACTTGGAATTGCAGCCATCGTATACTCATGCAGAGTAAGTCACCTAACATTTGTTTAAACTCTAATGATTTTTTAAAAACACAGAAATATGCATTTTGTTAATAAGGCACAGTTTTCCTTATTATAAATGTATAAATATTACTGCTATTATAGGCAGACAATGCTAATACCCTTGGAGATCCTGCAAGAGCGCAAGAGTCCTCCAGGACAGCCAAAAACCTGAATATTGCTGCACTGGTGATCGGGATCATTTTCTCCATTATTTTGATTGTGATATATTCACTTAAAGGCAAAATGAACTAGGTAACATAACGTAACCATGTGATTGTGATGGGAAGCTGGTTATATTTTTCATTGCTAATCAAACAGTTACGAACATCTGTCGCTGAACTCCAAGGAAAATGAAGACCAGCACTAGCTCCAACAACAAGCATGCAATCACAGCCACACAATGTATGCAGATTTCAAAGGGTTTTTTTTTTAATATAAAATCTGTATTTTTAAAAACTATATATTTTTCTTAAATAATAGCTTTGTTGTTTAATCCTTTCTGTTTCATTCATTTTTTCATCATTCTGTTTTTTTCATTTTGTGTAAGACAAATAATATGAAATTTGGTCAATTGCATTTTACATACCCTCTACAAATTCATCTTGTGTGATGCAGTATATTGCAAAATACTATTCACGTTACCACTATATTATTTTTTATGAAATGTAATGTTTTGTAAAAGTTTTTTGATCAGGTACTTTCCCCATGTCTCTGTTTGTGTTCTGTAATTTCATATACAAATAATTTCAGAAATAATAAAAGCAGCAAAAGCATAACAATGTAACATTTACATTATATACCTCTGTCTTGTATCTTGTCTTTTATATATGTAGCCTAATATATTGTGATGATATTTAGGTTTCTATAGGTCTATTTTTCTAAATACACTGAGTTTTTTTACATTTTCATCTATTAAACCTTGGAAAAAGTCACTTTGTCTGAAATTTTTAATCCCTTGTTGGAGAAGTGTTATGGGTATTCATCTGATAGGTTCGATCCTTGTGTAGTTCTGGTAAATATCAAAATAGTCACAATAGATTATATATATAAAATAAATTAAAAGTCACTTGTAACAAACTAAGTTCTCAGTGTTGCGCACACATTCTGGAAGAGTTTTTCTGAGAGAGTGAAAGGGAGGGACACACAAGAAATGACATGATATGAAAACAGTTCTGCATAAGTTACATTTCTTTTGTACTGCTGTGTAAGTGGTATTCCCTCACTTTTAAAGAACTGTACAAGTAAATCATTTCAGCATAAGAAAACAAGCACTAACTCTGTTTATTCTTGCTCCTTCCTTTATCCACACTTCTCACATGCTATATTACAGGATGGTGATTAATTATATATTATATATCTGAAGGCCTCTTTACAGTATATTAAACATTAAACATTACATAATGGAAAAACACAATTTTGAATTAGCATCATGCTGATTAATACTACAGCATGCTAACAACATGTTTAATTAATGCCTAGCAACTGCATAGCAACAGTCTACCAACTACACTGAGTATCATAGTAACCACACATAGCAACAGCCTAGCATCCGCTCCAAGTACCTTAGCAACTGCATAGCAACATCATAGCAACTACATAGCAACACTATAACAACCACCCTGGGAGCCTTGGTAACAACCTTGCAACCACTCCAAGTTCCTTAGCAACTGCATAGTGAAACATGTTCACTTCATGTTAAAATGTGTTAGCTTCATGTAAAAATATTTTAGCATCATGCTACATCATCAAGCATCATTCATGTTAAGCTTGTTACCATCGTGTTAGAGAATGTCAGACCTAAAGTATTTCAAACAATTATATAGTTTTCAGGCCATGCTTTGTCAAGCCAACATAAAGTTTGTCCTCAAATTTTATTATCTAGTTATGGATTCAGTTTTAAAACACCATTGTAAGATGAAAGACTAAATGCATCCAGGGCTTATGAAACCTTTTAGTCAAGACCCAGTGTTTTTTATTTCATTGTTTTTCTCATAAAGTTTTCATGACAGGTCATTTTTGGTCCCAATAAAGTAATTCAGCGCTACAGTCTTCTCTGTAACTGGACATCAAATTGTGCAGTATACATTGTAATATCTGCATTAAACCGTAATTTATTCTGCCACAAAAACTCTCATTTAAATTTTTGTGGAGCCCAACAGTCTCAACCATAAAGAATTTTAGAGAAACAACAGGATTTGTTGATGCTTGGGCTGTAACCAGATCTAATATATATATCTAACTAACTCTGAACAAAGCAAAATATGCTGTTGTGCCCTTTAAGACACAAACATGACCACTTGGGGTTATGCAAAACTCTTTAATTAAGACATGATGTTTGCAAACTGACCCTAGGGTTTAATAAAATCCTTTGGTATTTTTTTCTTTATCTGAGAAGCACTCATATAATCTACTATACACTATCTACTTACAGTTGTTCATGTAAACTGTCATTTATACAATACATGTACACAAGACTAGGAAATACCTAACAAACCTCTCATTCTGTTTTTTTCTTTTTTTAAACTAAATCGCTCTCCAAAACTATGGCACAACCTGCATAACACTAAACCATTAAATATTGTTAGTTGAGAACGTTATTAGGTTGAAGATTCATTTTGAAGGTTTGTGCATTTTGAACCAAACTGCAGTGCTGTAAGACAAGCTTCTTCCTGAAGGCCTCTTTTTCCATGCGCGCCACATTACCATAATTCTCTATTAATTTCCTGTGGTTGCCCAGATATGATTATTTTATGGATCTAATCTGATAACATTAAAGGAATCAGCTTTTTTTGAACATTAAAGACACAGCACCCACAGACTTGCATTTTATGAATAACCAACTCAAGAAAAATGTCACAGACACCTTCGGTGGTCTGAGGGTGAGTAAATTAACAGCAAATTTTCATTTTCGGTAGAGCTATTAAGAGTTGTAGACTCAGCTTGCAGTGCATTACTGATTCAACCCCCTGCAGCAACCTGGGTGGCCCTTTGTCAAAGGCACAATGGTTATAGCTCGAAGATTTTTCCATACAGGGTTTGAACAAAGAATCTTTAAACAAGTCATGATCTTAAGTTACTATGCCATATGGTCCACATGGAGTCTGTGCCAACAGAACTCCACAAAAAAAAGCTCTGCAGATTTTCACTGAACTGGAGCACCGACATGTTTACTGTATTACATAGCATAAATCCATTCTGCAGAGACACAGATCTTTAAAATCAATGTAGAATATACAGAAAATATGTGCGGATTTCATCTGGCCCAACCACCCCAATTACAAATGAATTGATAATTAATCATTTAATAATTTGTTAATAATAATGTTAATAATTTAATTTATTAGTTCATTTAAGTGGTGCTCTCAGATCCCAGCATTTACATATGTTGAAATTGATTCAAATTCTAAATCATTATTATAAACTTTAAACTTGTGTTTGACCAATAACAGCTTTTTTAACCAAAACAGTTATGAAGTGCATCTTTAAAAAACCTCTTAAAGGCACAGCAAGAATCACATTTTCATATAGTATAAGAGTTACTGATCCTGACAACTTCCGTTTAAGAACTATTAAACAAAATCTCATTCCAAAATCAGCTAATTTCACAATTCAGTCCTCATTTGCATGGGTCCACCTCAAAATATTTCATCATCATGAGGGTGGTTTAGGTACTCCTGTATAAACTGTATAAACCTCTGATGTCCAGTAATGTCATTGTTGTGTTCCTAAGTGGAAAAATTTCTTTTCGGCATCGTCTGTCGAATGATCAGAATGTTAGAATAAATGACTAAACTTTCTTGCTAAAAATGTATCTGATCACGCAATCATGGGAGTACATGTTTGTTCACTATGTTTCAGTGTTGAATCTTTACATTTACATTTATAGCGACTTGCAGTGCATTCAAGTTATACATTTTTGTCACTACATGTGCTCCCTGGCAATCGAATCCACAACCTCTTGCGCTGCTAACACAATGCTCTACCACTGAGCTACAGGAGAATCTTTCATATATTCCTTTACAATACAAAAGGCACTTATCTTGAACGATGTGGCAGTGCCATCCATACTTGACCCTACTGATAATTCTTGTAATTTTTAATATAATATATAATAATATAACAGTTTTAATATTTAATCTGTGTTTGGTATGTGCAGTTAGTTATTGTTTATCACTTATTATTATTAAAAGAATATTATTAGGATTCAAACACATTGTTATGCTTATTGCACCACTGCTTGTCAAATAAATATATAAACAGACAGGAAATTATTTCATTATGTAAGGAGGGGAACAAAAATAAAGATGTAGTAGTATACCTTTACTTTTTGCACACTTCTTAATTTCCTTTATTATCAAACAAGTGGACATTTACAATGATGTCTTAAAGGGCTAGCAACCCTAAAATAGAGCTTTTCGATCAGAGGGCCACAGACAAGGCGAGAAATGGTTATTACATTTACATTTTTTATTTACATTATTTATTATTATATCTGCATTTAGCAGACGCTTTCATCCTAAGTGACTTACAAATGAGAGCCTAGTCTACAAGCTACATATGCAAGTATGAAAAAACCTGATGTCAGGGACAAGACGAACAGTGTAAGTGGAAAGTATTTGGTATGGTTTGTTTTTTGACAGTATTAAACAAACAATTGGAAGGGGATTAGTTAGGTTATGTATTTCTACATTTGTACTGTTTTAAAAAACTATTGCATATCATAATTTTTAAAAGGTATTTCAGGAAATTTAATTCAACGTGTCAGAGAGAAGGTAGAAAATGGTTGAAAGTGGTCGTAAAGAATGGAATGGAATTCCACAAGCAGTGAACCCTTCAGGCAACAGAGGGAAAACATTAAGGTCATTATCTAGGAAGGATAAATAACAACTAGGGGTATTTAGGAGCATACATTGTCTGTGTGGAAGATTAACACAAACCAAAAGGCAACATGTTAACCATTCCTTAGTTTTCACATAGTTAAATATTTGTGTTGGATTGGAACTTTTTTATTTGTGTTGGATTGGATTCTTAGCTAGTAACTTTAAGATGGTCTCAGTCATGGTCTTCAGTTTACAGTCATCTTAAGAATGACACTTTTATTGCTCTCGGTCATTGGCGTTTCTCTGTGGAAACTTTTTGTCTTTTTGTTATGGTCTTCAAGGTCATTTCTCATGGGATGCTGTTAGTCAGAAAGCACATCCTGGTATCTGTTAAATCAAACATTATGTCAGTTTGTTTATGCTTGCCTAGAGAAAGAGATTATGTTTTGCATATCTAAGATGCCAGAAAGTATATTACAATGTGCTAAACATCTTTGATAGGTCCAGTGTTACACTGAGTGATACACTGATTATTTCATTTGTTTACTCTGTTACAAATCATCCATCTGTAGCACACATGTATCTTAACATGTGTGCTACAGTAACATCCACATGTTGTTTCCATTTGTTTCTTCTTTTTACTTGAGTACTTTATACTTTTAAAATTATTTTTGTGGTTTAAAATAAAAGTTAGAGACAAGATGAAATTGTAAACACCTCAATCTGACAATCCCACTTTTAAAATTTGTGAAATCTTTAACTTTTTTCTTTCTTTCTGGAACCTGTTGAATTAAATAAGCTTGACATGCTTTTGTGCAGTCCCAGCCTTCAACAGCCCCACTGCAAAGCTGAACCTGCAACCCATCGGCTGAGAACCGAAATGAGTCAATATCTGATTTGGTCCATTTGAAACAAGTTTTGTATATTTTACGTTGTTTTCCAAGTTATGCCTGTATTAAAAACTGTATATATTCAGTAGTTAAATATGGATGTCAGTTGGATGTGAGCCATAATATGTTTTAGACCTCTGGGAACAGCCGGTGGAGGAAGGTGCTACACCTTTTCCTATTCAAACAGTGGTTGGATCTTTTTGTGACATCACCCTAGCAGGGCTCACTGCCCTGTGCTGAGTACTGATACGTGGAGGCAATGTTCACTCTCTTTTATTCGGCTTAAGTCCATGAAAATATATGTTCTATATGAAATGTAAAAAGTTTACAGGTTAAATGTTGACAGAACACTATTTACAAACAAGTAATGAATATCAATATTTGGTATTTTTACATTACACCATATGAAATTTTATTTATTTATTTATTGCGTTTTCATGTTTTCCTTTTCCGTTTAGTGTGTTATACATGCACAAACTGCTGCATTAGATCTGTGAAGTTACAAAGCTCAAGGTCTCACACAAAATGTTTTAACTAAAACAAAAGGGTTGATCTAGACCTGCCGAAAACAGCTTGGTCGACTCCTCACTCACATTATTATGTCACAGTGTGGAAATATTTGAATAATGGCGCCCAAATGTAAGCCTAAATGTAAAGAAGCCGTGGCTTCAGTTATCACAGTTGTTTTGCCCAACAGACCCAACAGGCCCATAACAGACCCAAAGGTCCAAAAATAAGATTTGCTGTGGGAAGTCACTCAACTGTTAAGCTATTGAGTTTTCTGATAAGATGGTGCTGCCTACTGAGGAGCGAATGACAGACTTTACTAACCCCGCGGACGACTCGCTCTTCTCAGCAAATTTGCTGGGACAATCTGGCACCTCTGAATCAAAGTCTGTAAGTATGTTTTATTATTATATAAGTATTTGCTATTGACTGTTTAAATGCGGCATTTTGGGAAGTGTAGATCGCCATTTTCCAGATATGACCAGATATGAACTGAAGTGGTAAAAATAATGAAATTATTAACTGTCTTTAAAATGGCTTCAGAAGCTAAAATTTGCAGTTATGGTAAGGGGCATAACATTTCCGCCGTACACTTGAGATAGTCATGCTTGAGCCAATCACAATGCACTGTGTCAGCTGGCCAATCAGACTATGCTGCACTTTTCAGAAGGATGGGCTTTGTAGAAATGCTAAACACCCCACGCGTTTAGAAGGGTGGGCATAGAGGAGCTACAATAATGTACAGTATGTAAAAATATAATATATATGTTTAATAATATATAATAATATGTTTTTTAAAAAATTAAACCATGTTAACATATTCTATTACACCTAACACAAATAACGGTCTTTACAAATAGCATAATATGACCCCTTTAAGACACTAGTACTGCAATGTGTTACATGTGCTTTGAAAAATAATGTTAATAAATGACATTAACATACTATTTTCTTAAATCAGTTTAACCTAGCACTCACTATCACTTATGTAATAGAACTTTACTGTGGAATTTTGTTCATATCTCCCTTTCCCATAACTTAACCCAATGCAAGTAATGAGCTGTCCATTCCCCTTAGGGCTGTTTGTTTATTGAGGGGTGGGCTCTGTTCCACTGTGCGGCACCATACTTAATGTTATGATTGTATTGAATCAATCTGTTCTATCTCAAACAACATGTGAATTAGAACAAATACAACTGTAATATTTTTGAGTTTTTGTATATAAATATGTTTTTCTGATCATTTAGTGTGTTGTTGGCATTATGTTCATAGAGACAAAAGAGAACATTATTATGGCATATCTTTGGATAAACTGTAATCCAAATGTGAGTCATGAATTCCTGTCTTAGCACTGAACCAGTGAGATGGATAAACTGATTTTCCTGTTTGTTACAGTTTTTGAAGATAGTGTTTTTGGAATACAGTGCTATAAAATTGTTGATTGATGTGTTTGGCTTCACTTGAAAATATTTACACAATAGACAAAATATATGGCATATTTATATACAACCATAGATAAATGTACTCTTACAATAAATGTGTAAGAGTTCTGTAATAAATATAAATACATTGCATTAGGTAGTGTGTATTTCACATGATTTTATTGTACATGTTGTTTAATCTTAGTTTTAATCTTTGTGTTACTGCATTGTCTTTGGAACCCAACCACAATGTCTTTAAAGCTGAACAGTTATTGTATTTAAATGTGTTTTGGAAGATCAAAATTTCCTTTATGAATTCATGTGAACAAAAGTAGAGAGGAATAAGTGAGAAGAGGAGGAGGGAGTGGAATCAGGAAATCACTCGAGTCAGAATTGATCTTGGTTCACCAATTGTGTAACATATTGAAACAGACAATGATCAGATCTTTGATTTCAACCTCGGTGTTAAAGCAGAAAGCAAAACCTGCAGACATTCTGCATAGAAACTGTTGAAAGCAACAAATTGTTGCACCATCTGGCTTTGTCAGATTGCAAGGCTCTGGAACGTATTGTGCAAAGAACCAAACAAAATCACTGGATTTCACTTCCATCTGTAACATGCGACTTCTCAAAAAAACTGTTTTGCCTCTCTGTGAGCCTCTCCCATTCTTCCCATAAACTCTTGTCTGGCTGCCAGATGCTACGGCATACCAACCTATCTAAAACTGTCTAAACAGTATGTGAATTGTTTACAATGTGTAGCTCTTTACATTGTGTAAACACTGTTATTTTTGAATAAGCTTGACATGCTTTTGTGCAGTCCTGACCTTCAACAGCCCCATTGCAAAGCTGAACCTGCAACCCATCGGCTGAGAACCGGAATGAACCGGAATATGTTTTAGACCTCTGGGTAGCTCTTTACATTGTGTAAACATTGTTATTTATGAAGCCTCATTTTGGGAAAGCCTAAATGTGTCCAAAGCAAAGTTAAACAAGAAGTGTTTTATCTTGCTTTGAATAGACTGAAAACTACTGAAATGTAATTTGTTGTCAGCTATCTATCTATCAAACGTTTGGACAATTCACATATTCTTTAATATTACTATTTTAAACCTGTCCACAAAAGGAACTGTAAAATAACAATCATCCGCAACTCACAATCCCCATCAAGCAGCGCTGCGAGCGCTCGCAGCTCTTTATGTTTGTCTGAATGATATAAACAACCAGAGCAGTAGAGAATGATCTGCTTTTTATCTGTTTGAAACGTAACTATACCTATACTATAACTATATAAAATGCAGTTGTGAGACCAGTGATGGAGTCCAACCCCCATATTAGGACTAAAATACAGGACTGACAATCATATTCTTTAAAAACTTTAATTCTTTCCCTGCTGCACAAAGACTATATTTAACCCCTACACTAGCCTCCCCTGGCAAGCTCTGGCACTCCCCTAGGGAGGCACGCCCCACACTTTGAAAACCCCTGGTCTAGACTATTTCCTGAACCAACTTCATAAGGAAAACACATGGAATGTGTTTCTTTTAAAGCTTTTTACCCAATTACTTGTTTGTGCTGCTTTGGAAAGGCTGTTTACTTTCGGTTTATGTAACTCGTGACAGTGATTGCATGCAAACAAAGAACATAGGCAGTCAGACTTGTTTTTGGCCATGGTAAAAAGTATATTTCAGGAAAAGGACACCCTGTTTCTATATGCTATTCTGAATTTTGTAGCTTCTATTTTAGGCTCCTGGCTGGTAAGATTGAGGCACGTTCATAAAGTGGTTACGGCCAGCCACAGGATACAAGAACAGAATACTGGTATTAACAGCTGCAGACTCTAAATAAGTGTGGGTCGATAATGCTTGGGGTTTCATATTTATTTCTGAACATTATGTAATTTAAAGGTTAGTCAGTGATTGAAACTGAAGAGACATCATTTGAATTGGATGTACAGACACTGGCTGTTAAAATCATTCCACAATGCAACACTTGGCCCATAAAAAAGGCCAATTTATGAAATTAATTGCATATACTTGGTCACTTCTAATTTGTCGTCCAGACAAAACTAATCTTCAATCCACTGAAAACATACTGAAGCAGTCATGAATGGAGAAAGAAAAAACAAGAGGGAGAGTAAACAAGTGAAACAAGGACATTTGCAGTATAATGTGTAAGCCTTCAAGTAAAAAGTGTCACTTGCTGCCATCTAGTGCCATAAATAGGCATCTACCTGAAAACACTTCCCAGCAAACAGTTTCATATGAGGTTTTACAAATGCCCTTCCACTCCACAGAGAAACAAAACTTTAAATGTGCCTTAATGACATTATGCCTTCAAAAAATAAATCACTAAATTAAATAAAATGCTTGCACAGCAAACAGAAAGCAAACGTTTTTGATGGAAAATTGCTGACCCAGGATATCAGTCCACCCTAAGTCCAGAGAAAGTGTAGGAGGGCCTTAAAACTCTTGAGATTATTGTATCATGAAGAATGTTGGTAGTCCTCATTGGCATCGTTATTTTTTTGTCTGCAAGTTAAACTTACAGAAAGCTGCTCACCAAAAAACTTGGCCTTTGGATGGGTTGTCTGGGTACAAATGGCTTCTGTTCTGATCTTAATTCTGTAAAGAGCACTAAAGTTAGTTCCACAGCAAATTTCTCTTTGTGAACCAGATCCAGTTTGCCATGTTTCTTTATCAACCTCACAAAAAAGAAATAACTTTCATTTTCCAACATTACAACGTGTCAAGCTATTCAATTGCTCAAAAACAAACTTTAAAAACACTATAAACCTACAATAGCTATAATCAAGCAAACAAATAAACTTGCTCCTACATCATCATCATCTTGACCATTACACTATAAAAAATCATCACTGCCTTTAAATTTTATCAATGTGGCTGCACAAGTCATTTCAACTTACTCTTTGTAATCTTGACTAGTCTTGAGTTGCTGTCTCTTATTTTTTTACTGGTAAGTTATACTAGTCAGGATTTAAACTATTAAGCTGAAATGACTTGAAAGCCAAGTTGATTAAAAATAAAAATTTAAGACAGTGAAGTTTTTTTACAGTGTACTAATCACTATGCCATTTTTCTGTTTTTCAAGTTACACAATATCAAATTCACATCAGAACCCACAACTAAAAATTTTATTTTCATTCACCAACAGTCAGCTTTATAATGACTCAAGACTTGGTTCAAATAGGTGTTTCACATTTTAGGACACGCACATTGTGGGAGGAATGTAAACTTAATACTGCACAAAATGATGGTAATCACTTGTTTCTACACAACAAAGAGTCATTTCTTTCTCCTCATTATCCTGTGTGATATGGTGAGGTGATCTACCAAAAACATTAAGGCTATGAACTATATGTTGTGCTTGTCTTGATCTTCACAAACTAATTACAAAAGACCTCGTTCATTTGTGGGTCAAAGGTAAGGTCACACTTCAGTATGGCTATGCCAGATCAGTTTGGAGACTGATTCCACTTTCCTCCAGATCTACATAATTCCAGATCAGCATCATGAATACAATAAACCATTATCACTTAGGATCAACTATCACAAATTTATTTGAGGTTTGAAAAAGCCACAGAGCAACAATTTAGAAGCTACAAAGGCTAATAATGATGAAAAATGTATGTATTGTGCACATATAAATTCCAAGGTATTTATGGTGCCAGGAGGGTTCCCTGCAGGAAGCCATTCAAAGGTCCAATAAAATCCAATAATTCCACAGTCATCTTCACTGGGGGAGTGAATAAATAAATCTTTTTGCAAATTATGCAAATCCAAAAATGTTATAATATATAACAAATAAATCAATTGCCTAGACCACTTACACCAGTTGGGGTCTCAGGTAATGGAAATCCTATGGGCAATTTAACATCTCCAATTCAACCTGACATGTTTTGGGCTGTAGGAGTACCAGTGGAAATATGGCAATATTAAGAAAACACCCAGAATTCCACACAGAAAGGCACCAAATGCGGGACCTTCTTGCTGTGAGGAAACAGCACTATCCTCTGAGCCATTGTGCTCCCCATAAATAAAATAGAAATGATAACTAGAAACATACAAAATGTAATTTTGATTTCTGCCATCAGTTTTGGAATTATAGGGACACGGCAATTTTACTTTTACATTATTAGACACGAACTCTTACAATATCAACAATATTATTAGCTAATAATCATATGTTTGACCTTATGACAATTCAAAATATGAAAAGAAACGTAATGATGAATGAACAATTTTATTTCATTTAAATAAATATTGGTGGAACAAGCTTGTTTCCAAGTGCAATCCATATAGCAGCACAATTGAACAAATAAATAGTACAGCTCTGTGTACAACATAATTGGTAAATAAATATAATGGAATCAATGATCAGTGCATTTTAGGGTCTTATGCATATAAATTTGGTTATTGGTTAAACAAAAAATACAACAACTGGAGTAAACCTTTCTTCAAAGAAAAACACAGTGAATGTTACACCATGACTGTTGCCATCCTTTATGCACTTTGTTTAACATTCATAGGAAAAGACTAACATTAAATTAGATTCATATTCTAGATTCATATTATCAAAATGAACAGCTGCCACTTTGAAAATGAAGGTACTTAGCAGATCCTTAAAATATTAAAACTATTATAATGTTCTTCATTTATTTGACATAGACAGGTTGCCCTTGTGTAATGTACATGTAAATGCATTTTTCGGGTTACAATTTTTCCACTGTAAAATATCATAAAGCTGTTCACCAGCTCAAGGCAAATGAGAAAAAGCCTCTTTGCTAATAGGTTTTGTGGATAAATGTATACACATTTTTACTATTTTTAGGCTTAGAAGCAGCACAGTAAAAACCTTGATTTAAAGTTCAGACTTGTTTAGAAATTTTGAAAATCTCTCATTAACATACATTGTTACATTTTAGACTTTCTAAATATAACTAGCATTGATGAAGTCATCAGAATATTTGCATACTGTACGGCCTTCTTATTGCATTTATTAGCATACTGAATGAACTGTGTATTCTTTTCTTTGCTAATTAACCAACTACTGAGGATGTTTCATTATGAAAAATAAGATGAATAACTCTCCTTAATGATTCAATTTTAAGATTATTTTATTAGCCCTGGTATAAAAATCACAATGTAGAAAATTACTTTCTGCAAATTAGCAATTTCCCATATTTTCTTCAGTTCGAATTTTTCATTGCAGGAGATGCTTCAAGGGACTGAGTACATTTCTGTAGTTACCAGTCTTTTCCAGCTGGAATCAGTAGCGTTCATTCTTGCTTGCCATGAACACCATGACTGTTCAGTAGAACAAACAGAGTTTTGGTTAGCTTGCCTGTTTTGTCCATAGTCTGTGGTGGACTAGTTGGGCAGGTGTGAAGGTGGTTTTGGTTGTTCTTGAGTGGAGCCTCCACTGGGATAGGGTTCATATCTAACCTACATTGACTCCAATTCCAACCTGCAATTTGTCCGCTCTGTGATTGACAAAGGCTCCCATAATTAGTGTTGCAGGAAGAGGGTAGAGTCGCTTCTCAAGAACCCCACCAATAATACAGCGGCTGTCCAACATTCCTTAAAACAACATAAAAATGAAAGAGAAAAATTTTGAATTACATGTTGATGTTTAATTATATAGACTCTTTACATTAAACCTCCAGAAGACCTCAGAGTGTGACTGATATGTTATATATATTTATTTGACCTCAAAAAGACAAGATGAAGGTACCTCTCCCATAACGCATTGCAACTTACATAATCAAATCAGTCTGATTTTGGGTGAGAGTAGCAGGTTTTTGGAATAATGGCAAAGTGTATAAGGTTATAACATAGGTACAGTAGAGCAAGGACAGAATTTAAGTTAAACATCTGCTCCTCTTACCTCTGAAAACCATTTTAGCTTCTGGAAGTTCCATCTGGTAACCAAAAGAGAATGTTGTCTCCTGGGTCCTAGTGCTTGCCTCAAACTCAACTCCCACCTGAATCTGCAGAGATTATTTAAGCAACTGTAGCGTAACAAAACTATTATTACGTTCCATCACTGAAAATATTACAAGTGTTAACATATCTTTCAACCCCATCATACCTGTTTGTTGGCCTGGTGGTAGTAACTGGCATGTGCGCCTCCTTTGCCAGCATTTAGTGTTGCCACCCAGTTTGGCCCTAATACGGAAAAGGTTTGACATTTATGTCTCAAGTTACTTAAAGGAACAGGTGGACATTTTATGTAAACCAGATAAGTTACACACACAATGTCACAGTTGACTATTGATCTAAAGCAGATATCCACTCTAACCTGAGTACTGGCCAGCCAAGGTAAGTATGCCCCCCTCTTCTGCTCGACCACGGTGGTACACCAGCTCTCCCCCCAGTACCAGCTGTGGAGATACGCTTTGAAGAAAGTGAGCAACCATGATAACTGTTACAAATAAAAACAAACAGTTAATCAAGGACAAACCAGGGCAGACAGATAAATTGAGATTTTTACCTGTTATATCAACTGCCAGGCAAAAATCCAACATAAGATCGATTAAATTCATTAGATTTCAAATTGAAAGTAAATTATAATAAATGAAAGTAAATTTAGTTAAAAAATGAATGCACTGATAAGGCAATTATGATATACACTGTACCAGTTTCCCTTCATAGGCATGGCATTTGAGGGCAAACATAGACACTGTATATCTGTTCTGCATGCAAATCATTGCTTTTATCATTCTGTAGTGCATTACTGTGGTGGGTCTGTCTAATAAGACACATGATCATACCTGATTCTCTTAGAATGTCAGGATTGGCCATAGTAACTGCTGCTGTGAAGTCACTGCCCCTGTATTCAACCTCAAACTGCCACGTGACAAACTGTGACTGCTGAGTCTACCAAAGAATATAAAGTCTAGACACATTATGTTACCCAAGGCTATATTACATCATATTTAATTACATGTAGCTGCACATGTTGCTGAAATAAAATACTAACCTGAAATACTGCTTTAGTTCGTATGTTCTCACTTAGATGAAACAATGAGTGTGCATTTAAGCTGCCAGAAGAGTCCATTTCCCCAATAAGCATGGGTGAGTCCTTAACAGAGATCAGAGATCATTAGATAGTATGAAGAAGAAATTCATAATATACCCAATATTGAGATTGTTACTTTTTGTTCCATGTCTATTGGACTCTTACTGTTTCTTTGCTGTCAGTGTCTGATTGTAGGTGTTCAGCATGGAAGCGATAACTGGATGGAGCAACAGCACTGAGGTGAAATGTGTGGCTGACCTGAGGTCAGACAAATCCACAAATGGTCATGGATTCAAAATATGCTGTTGGGATGAGAGGTCTGAGACCACTTGTAAAAATATTGTATGATGCATACTTTTCTACCTGAATACAATTTGTTTAAGTAATATCAGCATAGTATTTTGAGCTAAAACACTACAAATTCTAAAACTTTCTGCTACTTTCTGCTAAAACTACATAAGAAACATATGAAACATTCATATCTGAAATTGAAGTAAAAAAATGTATGAACAAACCTTGAATAAACTGCTGAGAGTCTTATTAATCACCAATTTTACGCCTTCAATCTGTTGTGGAAATACATCTAGACAGACAAACGTTATTACAATTAAACCTGATAAACCATAAAAAATGTTATAGAAACAAAAATTAAAAAATATGCAAACAAATGTCAGACCTTTACAGTTGCGGTGCAAGCCATCAAAGCTTCCAGGATTAGGCAATCGTCCATCTCTCCTGTCCCACCGTGATAGGGGTCTGTCTTGTGGAAAGGGGGAGTTCTGACGCCCTGGACGGGATGACAAGGCCAGCACACTGCCCATGGGAACCAACAAGCCAAAAGAGAGGACCACACACTTCCAACGTGATCTCCTAAACTCTGCATGTCAACAGCAATGAGATGTAAATACATTTCTAGCAGATGAATAATAATAATAATATTAACTAGATACTGGTACATGTTCTGAAGAAAACGTGAGTGGTGCTTGCTGTTGCAAAACTCCAGCCAGAATATTTCAACGATGCTAACATTTTAACATGATGCTAGCATGATTAAACATGATTTATCATGATGCTAACATAATTTAGTATGACACTAGTATGGTTTAGCGTGATGCTAGTATGTTTTAGTTTGACTTAACATCACGCTAAAATAATGCTAACATGATTTCGCGTGATGCTATTTGACTTAACATTGGGCTGGATTTTGTGACGTCATAGCGCAGCACCAGAATGTCGTAGATATGAGCCCAACTCCAAGTCTCTACGACATTCTGGTGCTGCGCTATGACGTCACAAAATCCAGCCCAATGTTAAGTCTACAAAAAAATTGATTATTTTTTCAGAAACAGGACGAAGATCGCACACCGATTGCTTATAAAAGTCATCGCACGCGTCTCCTCAATAAGCCGGTCGATTTGGCCCCTCATTCATGGGTCTACGACAAACGAGTTACGTGCCTAAGTTTTGTCCAGGAAAAGAAAATAAACAAGTATGCAAGAGATTAATAGTTTAGATTAATAGCTTTGCTTCGCAAGCACCACTAATGGTAATCATAACATTAGATTGCTAACGCACGCATCGTTAATTATTACAACATCATGATGCCCATTTCACATCAAGAAAAATGACTGAAGACGGCGTATACAAATATTACACATTTAAATAATTACCTGTACAAATACTTGCAAATTATTTTTCTGTTTATAAATACATCTGAGCGCTCTGAACAATGATCTATATAGTCATGCATTTGGGAGAATTTTGTTAGGCTTTTGCAAGTGTGTCGTCTCTACTTACGCCGAATAAATGTGAGCTGTGCAATTACTGTGTGACACCTTCATTTGCAGAAAAGTCTATCGTGAAAATCAAACGAAATAATGAAGCTTTGTGAATGCAGCGCTGGAAGAGAATAAGGGGGAAGGATGCTGACGGATGTGATGACGGCGCTACTACAGAGCGTAGCGGCGGAAGCAGCTGATCAATGCGACCACTTCAAGAGGAGCAGCTACAAAATACTTCCGTGCAGAAACGCACCGCTGTGCGTAGTTCCACACACCTATTAAAATACACGAAAACCGACGTTTGAATGATAATCAGACATGGATTACTAACATATTATTTTTGTGCTTCTAAACACGACAAAAGTATAATTATAATCTTAAATAAGCGGCTGGGACGTCTCTGATGCAGCGCTTTTAAAAACTGATTCAGGACCGAGGGATGAAGAAATGTGGGTTCAGAGGCAAATATCGAAAGGAATATCTAGTCTTAGTGTTATATTAGTAATATTATTATAGTAGAAAGCTAATAACAGCCTTATCTATAGCCTTATCGCATACATCATAAATTATATATATATATATATATATATATATATATATATATATATATATATATATATATATATATATATATATATATATATATATATATATATATATATATATATACATTTCTATACGACAAAAATACATGTAGGTTCTTCAAGTAGCAGACAGTGTCATACTAAAGTAACTAAACTTTAAGTATGGGTGTCTTTAAAATATACACTCAATGTAGTTGTTGATTTATGTTGGCTTATGGCATTAAGAATTAATGTGTATTTTTGTGTAGGTGATTTGGAAATTGCTGGTATATTTACAAGCGTATGAACTATGAATTTGACATGAAATTTAATGCAAGACATTTTAAAAATCAATATGTACAATTGAAATGTAATGATATTTGGGTAGTTGATTAGGGGTCAAGCCCCGAAGGGTGGAGACCCCTACTGTATCTGTAAGCGTTCTTCTTCTTCTTCTGCTCTTGCGTCTATGGCAGCCCGTAGACCGTACATGGGAAAGTTATGAAATTTGGCACACAGGGAGAGGACGGTCTTACATGTTGCTGCACTGAATCTGCACCAAATTTCAAACCGTCTAGTTAAAATGTTCTCTTGGGTATGTGGTCATAACTTTTCACCTACTTTTTCAAACTCCTCCTAGGGCGTTTGTCTGATTTGCATGAAATTTGGTATGTAGCATCTAGGGATGCCCCTGACAACACGTTATGGAAATCATGGTGATACCTGTTACTGTTTTCTTACTCCGTGTCTTGCATATTTTTCGGTGAGCACAGAAAAAGGGATATGAGACTGTGTCTTGGCCATGCTTTGTTGTATTCCCACGAAACTTGAGTATTAGATATTTTTGTTTTTGATTAAATATAATAAAGTATATACCTGATAATATAATTCTTTCATTTCATATTAGTAATGGAAGAATACACATAATATATCTATAAATATAGCTACATTTAAAAAATGTGTCAGGTCCCGTCTAGTCTAAAATACTGCTGGAACCGGACTTCATCCAGCCAGACTTCATCCTTTCTACAATGCTGGAGAAAGATATGGTGTAGAAATTTTCACTAACCTGAGAACAAAAGCAAAGGTAGTTATAAAGAAATATTTTGCCTGGTTTACGAGTGTTCACATCACACAGTGTTCACAGGAAGAAAAAGTAATTGTCTAAAGCTAGAAAGAAACCAGACCAGAGCAGAAAGATTCTCTGAACTACCATTGTTAATAATTTTAAAAAATAAGTTGAAATGTTTGCTACGGGACCCCAAAATGTTCAAAGTGAGTGGAACTAGTTTTACTAAAGTGGCTATTACTTGGGAACAGAATCAAATATTAACACAATACTTGGCACACATATGTAGGAGAACCATCTCTGGTCAACCAAAAAAATCCACGGCAACTGGCCACTTGGTGATGCTATAAAATTAAAAAAACTTACAAATGGCTATAACTATGCAACTGTTTGTCCAACTACCTGAAAATTGGTATGCAGTGTCACTGTCCAAGGCACCATGATCTATGAGGACATTGGCATATCTTAAAAAACATGTCCGCCATTGGCCAATGAAATTTGAGCACCTATTAGACAATGTTAACAGAAGGCCAATCGGAATAAAACTCAGTAGGCTTATGGTTTACCGAGCTCAGTGGGCTTATGACTGTTTGACTTGTTTGACCCCAAAGGTCTGTGAGAATGTTGAAAAAAATTGGTCACTGTCACTGTCGACCACTATCTCATTTTTCAGGTGGGTTAATGATTGCATGTCATGCAACAGATCTCCTAATTTTGAACAACTTTGCCTGCAGAACCACTGCTATCAATCAAACCAGTCTTTAAATATTTGAAGTTATTTAGAAAACCTACTTCTGCGAAGTAGTCCTAGGTTTATCACGCAAAACCAGCAAATCACAATTCTATTCACTCTCTATGTCAATAATCAAAAAAGTAACTTTTGAACTTTGGATTTTGGACCCTGTAACAATTAGAAATATCAATTAGAAATATTGTAGCAATAAGTCATCTCAATCCAAAAATCCATTTTATTTAAGTTTAAATTAAGTATCATCACTTTTCTATAAAGCTGAATATAAAAAATTATGAGAGCTGCACATTTTGAAGCAAAAAAGTTCCATGGCACGTTTTTAAAAGTGCCATTGTCTCATTTTGACTCACTACCTGCTGTTCGGGAACAGGGATGCAAACATGGGAGTATTCCCCAGCCTACACGATTCATTCCTACGCCTATCTCTGGCTCCACACGCTTCCTGCCTACTGCCATGCTAAAATATTACAAAACAACAAAGTAAATTAATCATCAACCCCAAACTAATTGGTTATTACTTTTGCTCTTTTTAACCAGTGACCAGTGAGGTAGCTACTTAACCTCACTGGAATGTGATCTTAAATGTCAAAAGACCTTTTGGAAAGTATAATCTGGTGATCTTGGTTTGGTATGTCCCATGTATTAGTGACATTTTAAAAAAAAAGCTTATGGTTTAAAGCTAAAAAACAGATTATGGTTACAGGGCACGGGGCCCTGGTGAACCAAAATACATAGCTAACAAAGAGGAGTGGAATAATATTGTTGAAAAGCCTTTTCTACCAAGCAAGTATACATGTAATCTGGACATTTTGAAGCTGAAATGGTAAACATGCTGGGCTCTTGTGAACAATAACCTTATTTTGCTGTATTTTAAAATTGTAGGGTTTGTACTTGTCCACTTGAGGGCCCCCTTGTCTCTTTATTAACATGTATGACGTCATTGCTAACTAGTGCTTTTCATAAATTGACACATATCATCCTAACATAGATTATTCTTGACCATTTATCAGATCTCAGTAATGATAAATCTTTTAGTGTCTTAATCAGTGGTCAGTAGATATGGGTTGTTTAACAGCCAATACCAATATCTATAGAAAGCAGGGTAGCCAATAGCCACAAAAACACTACTATCTATATGATGTTTTTCAATAATGTAGCAATTAAGATGCACAAAAATAGATAATTTTACACAACATTTTCTGTCTTTATCAGCCAGTAAATAAAAAAATGCCCAAACATCAGCTGATTAATTAGTATGATCAATCTATTGGTTTATAACTTATCTTTATTTCTCTACTAATGATTGTAAAATAATGCACCTGTAAGAATGTTTTTTGTTTTGTTAAAAAAAATCTTGTTAGGAATTTGTAATGAACTTGATATATTTTGCCAACTTGCAGGCCAACCCGTAAATAAACTTCACGATGGGTTTCCAGTGTAATTTCTGTGGGTTTTAGAAAAACATTTTTCAGTTTATAGCTTGCATGTGTGTAACAATGCAATTGTTGTTTTTATTTTTTGGTAAACCATGCATTGTCAACCTGTATGTAGATCAGTACGACTTTCTATTCTGACAGATAATACCACTTCTATTCATTGAAAGACATCTGCCATAAAAATTAAAATCTGTGGAAACTAAGTAAATATATATAATTAAAAATTCTTATCCAATAGCTGATAGACCTATATATCGCCCAAGCCAAAAAAAACAATAGGCTACTTTCAGTGCACTGAGGAAACGGTTGTGCAAAAATCTGTTAATCTCTAGTTTCAGTGTATGTGCTCAATTGTATTAACCTAAATCACATAGTAAGTCAACATTATAATATATCAGCTGCTACCTTGTTAGCATCAAATAAAAATGGGTTGATTGCTATTATCCGATAATCATAAATGACAGGAAAGGTTATATAATGGTTATGGAAATTCATTGATCTATGTTGTCAAATGTGGAAATCCTAAAGCTAACTGGAGGTAAAATTTTCTAGTGTACTGTAATTAGGTAACGGAAAGCTGTTGAGATCAACATTAACTAACTATCCAAAGCCCACTAACATGTTTAAACATTTTATGACTAAGCTTTCTTTAGAAGGCAGCATTAAGAGCAGGCATGCCCATATTTTTATGTTGTTTTCAGAGCTAGGTGATGCAGCTTTGGATTCTATAGAGATTTATCACTGAACTGCATCCCTTCGAAACACATCATTTCCCCTTTGTGTCATCGTTGGTTCTGTGGGAGAGAAAATAAAAATGCTATGTCTGATATATTGTGTGGGTGTATATAAACATGCTTAGGGCAATGAATGTGTGGCTTGTGGGATTATTAAGCTGTCTACAGTGACGACATCTTAAGCTGCACAACACTACAGGAAACTCTGATCCTTTTTAAATCCTGCCATTGACACTAGACCCTATGATGCAGAAAACCCTGGGAAATTTAGATGAGATATAATTTCCAGGCACTGTTCTCTGCTTTTTAGTTGCAAAGTAATTAAGTGTTAAGTGGAGCAAAGATCCTGCATGACAAATGTTTAAAAAAATTATAATTTCTGATTTAGTGCATTAAAACCTCACCTTTAGAAGGCTGCTGTTTTACTAGAACAATACCATACACTACTGGTCAAAAGTTTCGGATCATTTACTTATCGATTATTAATTTTTTTTTCCATGTTTTGAATAATGGTAAACTCATTAAAACTAGATAAGATCAGATAACACACAGGTAGTAATGGGAATTATGTTGTGACTAAAAAAATCCAAATAAATCAACCCATGTTATATTTTAGCATATGTAGTCCCACATTGCCTAGAATTGGCAAAAAGTGTTTTCTTGGCATTTTACTATCTAGTTTCTTGAGACATCACCCTGTGATGATTTTTAAACAGTAATGAAGGAGTTCCTATCTATACTGATACTTAGAGGCTGCTTTTTTCTTAATTATTTCGGCCAAATCATCCATTTCCAAAACATTTTTAATAAAATTGTAATTTTCAAAAGTTAATTTCTTCCAAAATATTCCAAAATGCAATCATTGTAGTTATTTTCCATTTTGTTATGAACTGGACTGAACAACTGTAAAATTTTGTATTCGGGACAAATACCGACAACCCATATTTTTGCATTTAAGTTAGGTTGCTAATATTTAGGCAAATATTATATAATAACAACAACAACAACAACAACAATAATAATAATAATAATAATAATAATAAATACAGTGTATCCATTTCATATTTGTGGTTGGTCGTTAGCATAACATTTTATATGAAACCATCACTTGATGCATACATTCTTGTGATCTGTAATTAGATAAAGCAGATAAAACTGATATTTAAAAACACAATGCTCCAGCCTTGATGTGCAAAGCCACAGAGGTGATGAAATTGACGAATTATGGCCCATTTCGCGCTCCATACGTTCCTGACGCAGCTGGGGCGCGCGCATCGGGAGCGCGCATCTCTGACTCCAGGCTGCTGTGGCGACAAACCCGGTAGCAGCAACTAGCCGAACAACCGTTAGCATCCAAGATGGCGGGAGCAGACAGCGACGACTCTCTCTACCCTATTGCCGTGCTAATCGACGAATTAAGAAATGAAGACGTGCAGGTTAATGTGCTATACAGTAACATTAACATTCAGAAATGGACTCGAGCGTTTGTCTTGACACGATAACTGATATTGATCTGTAATGCAGGTCAGTCCAAGTTTAGCCAGTCGGCTAAGGACCGGTACACATTCAGCAAATTCGACCTACTGAAGTATAAGACGTGTCAAATTCATTGACAGCTTATGCATTTGAGGTCCATTTTAGTGAAACTAAATGTATTAACTCGTATGTGTTATTGTTTCGTGCCCTAATGAAATTACAAATTGAAAGACGACTTCTGTTTGCGCATAACAGTTTTGCGACTGGCTAACACTGTTAGCTCTTCTGTTATTTACCTAGAAAATCAATACGCCGCTTACCAAAGTAGAGAATGAATAAGATCACAACATTTAATCATGAGGCCTTTTACATTACACCGAGACTAGCTGAGATCTAAGAACTGTTAGGTTGTTTTATATTTTTATAAATGTTAACGCAGTAACATTTTTACAACCTTCTGATAACGCTTACTTTGTGGTAGGCACAGCAAATGTGCCTAGCTAGAAACTGTTTCTTCTTGTAATGTAAAAGTATTGTTAAATACTCATGAGTTAATGTCACCTACAAAATAACAACGTGTTTATATAATATTTCATTGAATGTCCATCGTGATCCATCGTGCTACTTGTGGACCTCGTTTGATAAGATGTCAGAAGTTCATGTTACTGAATTCTCTTTTGTCTCATCACAGCTACGGCTGAACAGCATTAAGAAACTGTCAACTATTGCCCTGGCTTTAGGGGTTGAAAGGACACGCACCGAACTCCTTCCTTTTCTCACAGGTAAGTTTCAGGAAGACTGCCGTTTATTCATTCCTATCAGTAGTGGGGTAGATTTACATCACATATACATTATGTGTACAGAATGACATATAATGTTGTTGTAGTCTAGTTGTGGTGAAGCATGTAACAAATGAATGGTTATTACTGATGTTTACCGTTGAATTGCTCATATCACTGTAGTAATTTGATTTCTTTCTTGCTGTCTTAAACAGATACAATCTATGATGAGGACGAAGTTCTGCTTGCCCTCGCTGAGCAGTTGGGTAACTTCACCATGCTGGTTGGAGGCCCTGAATATGTGCACTGTCTACTGGTAAGCTTCCCACTGTGAAGTCATTGAGAAATTCACTTACTAAAATTATAATTTGTGATGGCATAATATTCATCTTCTTGTCACTGACTGTCTTTTGTGTTTTTAGCCCCCATTGGAGAGTTTGGCAACAGTTGAAGAGACAGTTGTGCGGGACAAGGCAGTGGAGTCCCTGCGGAAGATTTCCCATGAGCACTCTCCAGTGGACCTGGAAGTTCACTTTGAGCCTCTGGTGAAGCGTTTGGCCAGCGGTGATTGGTTCACATCACGTACCTCTGCCTGTGGACTCTTCAGTGTTTGCTACCCACGAGTTTCCAGTACTGTCAAAGCTGAGATCCGCCAGTAAGTTCATGTGTGCATGTGTGGGTTTTTCTGCTATAATAAAACCATTTCGGACCCTAAACATTGAAATAGGAATATATACCATCGTACTGTATATTGACAAAAATACAGGTATATTGTTAGCATTATTAGTACAGCACTTTTTTAAATGGAGCCAAGTTGGTATAGTAAATATATATTAAACATAACCATTTTGCAAGGTATTTATTTTAATAACATACTTTCAATGTCATACTATTCATCAATGATGTAAACTGCTCTCTGCTCCACAGAGTGGAAGAGCTCCAGGAATTCACATTATGGAAACATAATCTAACAAATCAAATTTAAACATTATTTTGTTGATTACCTTAATGAAACAAGCATAAAAATGTACCTGCTGAATCCGTAACAATGTCTTGTTTTATTTCAAGTCTTAATTACAGAACTCTTATTAATGCTGAAATACACAGAATGGGAAAAGGATTTTACCTCATCTTCTTTGGTGTTTAATTGGAAACATGTTAACCGTCTCTCCTCAGGCATTTCCGCACCCTGTGCTCCGATGACACTCCCATGGTTCGTCGTGCAGCTGCCTCCAAGCTGGGAGAATTTGCCAAAGTGCTGGAGCTGGAATATGTTAAGAGTGACATAATTTCTCTCTTCACTGCATTGGCATCTGATGAACAGGTCTGGTGTAAATAACACTTTATAAAATATTCCCACTTATGACATCATAACTAAAACCACTGCCAAAGGCTCAGTGTGGATGTAGCATGAGGTGACCACTGCATCCTTGAAAGGCTTTCATTGTTTATGTAACCCAGTGCTACAGCAGAAATGTATGGTAAATATTCAAGTATTTTTTCTGGCACCTGAATGCAGACATTTACATCAGGAATTTCTGCCAGTGTCATGAATCTGAGGTCTTGTTTACACTTGGTATTAAGATTAGCTTTGATCGATCGGATCACAAGTGGATGAGAGAGACACATTCCTGTTTACACCTGGTGTTTTAATCCATCTCTTTTGAACACTGAATGCTGAACACTGTGGATTTGTGCTAGAAGACAGGACCGGTGGAAAAGCATTATGCGAGGATCCATTGCTTTGTATTCTTTTTCATGTTTTAGAATAAACTTTCTGCCTCGGCTTGTCAGTTTAAATCCCATCTGACACATTTCCCAACACCTTCGCAATGATTACACGTTAGGCCAGTAGATGGAAAGTAGATAGTCTTTTTTCACTATTCACATTTTAATTCATTCAACCACATATGCCATGAAAGCAATCTGGTGGAATGCATTTTCGACTACCTCTGGATGTGGTTAAAAGTGGACAGTCTCAAAACTTTTTAGATCCAGATTACATCTGTATTTAGTGTCATCCACTTGTGATCAGATCGACCAAAGCGCATTTTACAAGCCCTGAATGTCTTGTTGCATCTGTCCTGCTTCAGGACTCTGTTCGTCTCCTGGCTGTAGAGGCGGGTGTCAGCATTGCCACCCTGTTGCCCCAAGAGGACCTGGAAGCTCTGGTAATGCCCACTTTACGTCAGGCAGCAGAGGATAAGTCCTGGAGGGTTCGCTACATGGTTGCTGACAAGTTCTCTGATGTAAGTCATGTGTTACTTTAAATTATGTGCAGATTTTGTTGGTCAGCAATGACTAGGGCTGCTGCAATGAAAAGCCAACTGCTTTTGATATAAACTGTGTTGTCATAATAGGAACAATTATACATGTGTATGTATTTTTTTAGTCTCCAAATATTTGTTCTGGTATAACTGTACTTCATTCATATGCAGTGGTCATTTTAGGTGAAGAATGTTTTTGGTGATAGCTGACATCATTCATCCATACGCTTCCTACCCATGTGAACTGCCACCCCATGACTGACAATGAACCCAAAATGAATTTAAAGAGGCAATTTATCTTACAGGCGTATCAGTTTAATTTAAAAAACTCAACCCTTGAGGGCAGAACAGGATTCACTCAGAACAGTCACATCAAATAGTAAAACATTACTTCAGTGTTCTGAATTTTCTCTTAGGCAGAAATTTTTCAGTGCAGGGGAAACCCTGATGTAGTTCATGCAGGCTCTTGCCTGCTGTTTTAAACAGCAGTAAATTAGGACATTGGTCTACTTTGCATTGGTCCTGTTAGCAGCATTAAAGGGATAGTTCACCCAAAAATGTTTTTTTTTTACTTAACTCATGTTGTTCCAAACCTAACTTTTTCTTCTGTACAACACAGAAGATATTTTAAGAGTTGTTTCAGTGGTTTTGTATCCACGTAATGGAAGCCAATGTTGTTTGGTTACTAGCATACTTCAAAATATCTTCTTTTGTGTTTCTCAGAAGCAAAGTAGTCATACAGGTTTGGAATGATATGAGGGTGAATAAATAATGGAAAAAAATTCAAGTTTGGGTGAACTATCCCCTTGAATGCCCTCTGACTGACTGCATAGATTGTTTTATATCGCTAATGTTATGTAAGACAAACAATTGAAAGCTGCTCCATGGTTAATTCAGCAGTTTCAGAATGGCACCTCATAACAGTTGCTGGTGTCTGTAATCCTGCTCTGATGCACACCGCTCATGGGTATGCAACTTGACCTAAAAGGACGTCTTTCATGTTATATAGTTATGGTGGTCGTGGAGTGTCCTTAGCTTCATGAAATGGCAGATGGGTGAAAGCCTGGGTGAAAGGTATATCAGGCTCATCATGCTAAAGCAGCCCTTAATGGATCCTAGCATGCGTCAGAAGTACCTTTGTCCCTCTGTATAGTGCAGTCGGTAGAAAATACTGCAGTGTTTCTTTGAAATGGAAATGTGAAATGACATGCTTGTTTCTGAATTTATAGCTACAGAAGGCCGTAGGTTTAGAAATCACAAAGAATGACCTAGTGCCAGCCTTCCAGAACCTTCTGAAGGACTGTGAGGCTGAGGTTCGAGCAGCTGCCGCAAACAAGGTCAAAGGTGAGATAAGGCCCTAAGTTGGTCTTATTACATATGAGTCTTCACTATTAATTAGGGTTGTCAATAAATAATATCAAGACATTTTTTGTTGACTTAATTAGTTTCAAGACATATAATGCCTCTATATGTATTTTCATTTTAAAACGTTGTGTGTTCAATTTCTCATTTAAAAAATTACCTTTTTTTATTCCTACCATGCACTCAAAGGCTTGTTTCAGTTATAAATGATAATTCATACTATATTCAGAGTTGTGCAATGCCAAAGACTACAAATCTGAAGTATTTATGTCTTTATATGCGATTGTCATTATTTTTGGATTTGTGTAAAGGTTATACACAGATAGTCTCAGCTGTGTGCAGCAGGAACTTAGGCTCAGGTGTGTTATTAAAATGGGTGTTGAGAATCCTGAAAACTGACTGCTATTGGTATCAGCTACTGATTTATTGTTTATTGATACTGACTTATTAATTATTGTTAATTTTCTCAGAATTCTGTGAAAATTTACCAGAGGACAGCAGAGAGACCATCATCATGACACACATCCTCCCTTGTGTTAAGGTAAGATGCATTTCTCGTCAGGAGTTGTGCGCTTTAAATATTATCTTTGAAGTTGGACTTTTCAGACTGAGTATTGAGCTTGAGCTTCATTCCCATGTTTCACATTGTCGCAGTGCTCATCACACTGAATAGGTGTGCATTGTCAATCCTGGATCAGTTAACAGCAAGAGAACCCAGAAGCTGTTCTCTAAGCTCTTAGGACTTAAACAAGAGCAGATTAGCAAAGTGTTATTGTGTCTCTACCCTGACCTACTAGCTGTAGCAACATTAAGACACCTTTTCCAACTGCAGTGGATTACTTTCTTTTTGTCAATATCAGTGTTTTCTAGGGCTGCCCCCTAACAGTCGACTATTCATTAGTCAAAGAGAAAAGGCTTAGTCAAACAAATTTTAATTCTATTAGTAAGTCTATTAGTCATTAAAAAATGATAGCAAATAGAAAAAAGTAAAACAGTCTGTGATGGACATATATGTGGTAATTATGAAATCCAAGGACATCAAAAGCATTTCGAGAAGGTAATAGATGATCAAAAAAGATAATGTGCAAACTCTGCAGGCAAATGTTTGCTTAAAGTTCATCAACCTCAAGCATCACTTTAAAACATTAGTAGCTTAATGTCAGCCGCTTTACTTGGCTCCTCGCGCTAGATAATTGTGTGCTAGTGTTAGGAGCATATCAAAGTTTGTCAAAGTGTGGACATGCTGGCCAAAAAGATGCTAAGCTTGCCAGATCTGCTAAGCATCTGCACTTCATCCCTTCCACAGCCATGGCATCAGCGTGCATCTTCTCAAAGGTGCATCAGCTTCATTGTGAGCGGGACATGGAGCTTATTTCTCCCTGACACCGCAGGTGAACTCGTGCCCTAAAGCGCTTAATGTTGCTTAATCCATTAAAACCAAATTATGAGATTCTGCATACACCTTGTTAATAAAGTGCTAAGTATTAAGCTTTTCAGAATGTCCTGTATTCCTTTCACATATAAGAAGACTGAGAACAAAAGAAAAATAGTGATGTGAGTTAATTAGAATTAGATAATATAGACAATTATCTACTTTATATTAAAACGAATAACTAAAAGATAATTTATAGGCTTTGTATTTTGCTTGCATTCTCACATTCATAGTCATTTTACTAGTGTCATGTCGATTGATTTCTGTGTATGTTAAATTTATACTTTAAAGGCTGATTATTATGGCTTAGTTTTACTCTTTAATGTTATATGTAACATTGCTAACATTGTTAATTTTGAAAATAGAAATTTAAATAGAATAGAAAAATTTTAAATAGAAATTGTCGTCTTTAAATAGAAACAATGTCTTCCAGGAAACTTGTCACCTGTTAATGACGTAATATCTGTGTTGGCCCAGGTTTCCACTTGTACTGCTGTAGTAACCATGGCAACATAGTGACTTGTGATGAAATGTTGTTGTTGTTTCACGCAGTCATCATGGACCGCAAATATTTGTTATCGTTGGCAGCAGGAAATGTAAATATACAACAGCCACAACATAATTGTGGCTAATTCATTATATTGATATAAAATCATGTGATCACTTGTAGTAATTATAAAAACTTTATTCAAATATTTCATCCATGAACATGATTTGTTAGTCCCGTTACGAACACTCAGCCGTCATGCGCCTCTGTTATTGTTTCAGATATGTGACATCTAGCAGTGAAAATTACTTTATTTTTTTAGGACTTTCATGTAATTTTGAATAACAGATCAGTGCAAAAAATGAGTGCCTGTAATGATTACTAAGAATTGTGTTGCTTAGAATTGATGCAGTCTACCTACTTTTGTCAATAGGAGCTTGTCTCAGACACTAATCAGCATGTGAAATCTGCACTGGCTTCAGTCATCATGGGCCTCTCCACCATCTTGGGCAAAGACAACACCATCGAGCATCTGCTTCCTCTTTTCCTGGCCCAGCTAAAGGATGAGGTAAGCTGTGTGTTTGTGTGTGTGTTTGAGAGAGAGAGACAGACAGGTCCGGCTGAGGTAATTTGCGTCATGTTCCAGTCATGGATGAGACTTCTGTGCAGTTGGCCACTTTGATCCTGGTGAGGTGAGACTTCACTAATGCTAGTCTTTCAGTGAAGAGCGGGAAGCATTGAAGTGAGAGATGAATGGATGAGTGCTACACACTATTTCTTGTCTCATCTCTTTATTTAGTGGCTCTTTTTGTTGTGTGCTGCTGTCTATATTGTGATCTGTCTTTTCTTTAAGCTGTTAGAAGTCTTTGAACATCTATCAGTAACATTGACTAAACAATATAAATGGAACAAAGCCGGCTCTTGGACTGCACTTTTCATGGATTGATCCATGTTTTAAAGTAATAGTTCACCATGAGAACTGTCATCATTTACACACTCTCGTGTCATTTCAAACCTGTATGCCTTTTTCCCCAGTGAAGTAAAAGTAGTTTATTGGAAAAATGTATGCAAGTTTTGCCATTTTAACTGTAAAAGCTCCAAAAATAAATGTTTATAAAGAAGCACTTTCATATTTTGTGAAGTGTTTCCTGCACTGTTCAGTTTCGGTATTGAGCTGCTGCTGAATCTGCAGTACCACAGCAAGAATATATATGCCGAGCTTTAAGCTTGTTGAATTTGATGAGCGATAAAGACTGGGCATTGTGAAATAATATAGTGAAAATAAGCAGTCAATACTTTATATTCCTTTAAACTTTATATTCCTTTATCCTGCACACAATGGCGAAATAATTCTTGAACAAATTGCACAGTTGTGGCAGTTTTTTTTATTACTGAATCAGTTGAACCGATGGACAGGTTAGTCTGAATTGGTCACAAGCCTAAAATGCTAGTTTGTAAAATTAGTGAAATGTGAATTGGTCAAATTACTGATAATAGTCGTTGAAAAATGTTTAATTTCCAAAACTGAATTCTGTTGTTATAAATAAACATGTTGGGGGAAAAAAACATAAGTAGCATAAGTAGTTGTCTTTGTTTTACAAGATTAGACTGGTTACATGAATATTAAAACATTGGTCTTTTCCTTAGTGTCCTGAGGTTCGCCTTAACATCATCTCCAATTTGGACTGTGTAAACGAGGTTATCGGAATCCGTCAGCTTTCCCAGTCTCTGCTGCCTGCTATCGTTGAGCTAGCTGAAGATGCCAAGTGGCGAGTGAGACTGGCCATCATTGAGTACATGCCCCTTCTGGCTGGACAGCTGGTGAGTCCCAACTGTCAATGTCCTAGAACGTTTTATCCTAAATATCCTAACCAATACAAGGTGTCCCGTTTCTTCTCTTGTGCTTCCAGGGTGTAGAGTTCTTTGATGAGAAGCTGAATTCTCTGTGTATGGCATGGCTCGTTGATCATGGTAGGTTCTTCCTATGTGCAAGCAGATCTGGGGGTCTTCTTTACTGCTTTTGTTAGCCTGGCTGTATGTGGGTAACTTCATGTCCACCACTGTGTTCTAACACATCTATACTGAGGTTTGCTTAAAGCCCCATGGAATGACTTGGGATGGGACATGGGATGACAGTAATGAAGACAATTAATGGGTAATAATGTGTAACTTAAATAGTGTTAGTGTAAAATTAAATAGTGCAATTAAAGTCACAATGATAAACCATTTGCTACTTACTTTTGCTGGTCAGAATAGGTGAATTTATTAATATTGGGAGGTAAAATTCTAATTTTATTGGACAAAAAAAACCTTGTATTACACCCCTGCTAACAAAATATTGATAAGACTGTAAATTTGAAATATTTGAACTACTATATGAGCACAGTAATATACACTCAAAGCTTTAGACATGGAGTAAAAAACTCAATTTTTGATTGTATAGGGTCTTTAAAGGAAGTGGGAGGTTTGATGGCTTTATTAGACAATATATTATCAAATTAATATCTGAAAAATGATTATTGAAAGATGCATCCACGTAATAGCTGTTAATCGCAACTGAGTGTAATCTGTCTTAGTGATCATTTTGGAGTTTGTCAATAGACCAATTTGTTGGTCTTTAAAATCCTCAGTGTATGCCATCAGAGAGGCAGCAACATGTAACCTAATGAAGCTGGTGGAGAAATTTGGAGCAGAGTGGGCCCAGAATACCATTGTGCCCAAAGTACTGGGAATGGCCAATGATCCCAACTACCTGCACAGGATGACTACCCTCTTCTGTATCAATGTGAGTCAGTACTTATCAGCTTTCACAAATAGCTGCTGAGTCATGGACAAATGTATGGGCTTGGTGCTAATGCATTAGTTTGCAAACTTATATTTGTAGAATATGTCATAGGGTTTTATAATATTTGTAGAATGCAAGTAATCCATGACATGACATTTAGCTTTCATTAGACATCAACACTGCAGTTTTTTGCTACTTTCAGTTAGCACAGAACAACACCCTGAATCATAATTCCATCATTTTCAGGCTCTGTCCGAGGCATGTGGTCAGGAGATTACCACCAAACACATGCTTCCTGTAGTTTTGAAGATGTCTAATGACCAGGTGGCCAATGTACGCTTCAACGTGGCCAAATCCCTTCAGAAGATTGGACCTGTCCTGGACAGCAAGTATGTGATGCAGTATGAATCCAAATTTAATGTAACCTTGATTGCTCTTTTTCAGCAATTTCTTGATCAGTTGCAAAGTTGTTTTTTAATAGGACTCACTGTAGGTTCATGCTGTTAAAGTGTGTTTTCTTATTGCAGCTGTCTGCAAACAGAAGTGAAACCGGTGCTGGAGAAACTAGCATCAGATCAAGACATGGATGTCAAATATTTTGCCCAAGAGGCCATTAGTGGTGAGTTTGCAGTCTATTGTGTTAACAAAATTTAAATAGGACAGTGGAATTAGCATTTAATCACTTATATAGGTGAAATGCTTGAAACTAAATTATGAAGTATGCTGTTTTTCTGAGGAACATTTTGATGGTGATTGCCCATTCTAAACTTTCAATTTTAAAGTTAGGTCACTAAGGATGGCTTTTCAGTGGTTGCTAGGGGATTCTGGGTAGTTGAGTCCACCCCATGATATTCTGATCCGTTAATATGGTTTATCTTCCTTAAAAGTCTATGATGTAACTTTCGGTCTGAGCTATAGCAGTAATAGTGATACTTGCCTTAATAAACACCACTAATGACTATTTCCAAACATACAGAGGCCATTAAATGAAATGTGATCATGTGTCTGGCCTCTGTGGGATTGTGTATGTTTAAAAGCAATCAATATTCTATTTAATGCTGCTAATGGTGCAACAGTTACACTTCCCACGTTTAATTAAACCTTCCATGATTTCATGACACGTTTGCTCTTGCTTACACTATTTTTTGTTTCTATCATACAGTTCTTGCCCTGGCCTAATGTACCCTTTTGCTGAACGTAATACCCACCCCAAGCTGACCTCCATTGTATTTACTGATGTCCAGGATCATCCACTGGACAGCTTATGGAGAATCAATGTGTTTTGTTCCCTCTCAGTGAGAAATGTTTTAGGGCAGCTTGGCTTCTCTCAATGTTTTGTTTGACTTTAACTCATCACACCCTCAACTGTGAATTCAATTTCACCACATACAGTCTTGCTATTCAATCTTAATCCACAGTAATGCTGCTGTGCCCTTTTTGCTGTCTATTAGCCATTATTGCATCATAGGTTCAGAGAAGATATTTTATTAGATGTACTGGTTGAGATATCATTTGTCGAGGTTTAACAGTAGTAGTGTTTAATGCAGCGGGCTGATCCGTGTTGCTTTTAGCGCTCATTTCAAGTATGGTTTAAGTTTTGAGCATGTGTAACGCATGGTAAGGCAAAACACTACTCCAGCTTTCCTTAATTACTCTGCATCCTGTACCCCACTGTCTTACACTGACGTGTTGAACCAAGACATTTGAAAGCACTAACTGCATGCCCTTTCTTTCATTGACATGGTAAGATACTGTTCTCCAATTCTTAACAATGCCTATCTTCTTAAAGGGACCATGCTAAATTTTATATCCTTCCTGTAACTAATAAGGATAAGAATAGGCCCTTACAATAAAACAGCCTCTTTTTATTTTCAGGAGGCAGGTTCTTCCTTTGTGCCATTTGATCATACTGAACAGCTTTTTCTGTGAATTTTTTTTGTGAATTTGTTTTATTTTTAAAAATGTTCAGCTTGTGTCCTTTGTATAAATGCATTTGCATGCCTCTTGCACATAGGTCACATAAGCCACCAATATATATTGAAGAGAACTTCATTAACCATAGTTGACATTTATGAACTTTCTCCAATTAGCACCTACGCTTTGCCTGTGATGTTGACTGTCCAGTTCTTCTTCAGCTCCAGAGTGAAGTCAGTACAGTATCTTCTGCTATGAGTGTCATTAGAATGTGCTTTGTGTTTTATTAAATATGGTTGAACTGCCCTTGATAGAACGGGAAACTCAATAAAGAAAATTATATAACGATTTCAGTGTGAAATGTGTTCCATCAAGTCATATACAAACAGTAAATGCAATGTATCTGCTGGAAATCAGCCAGACATGATTTTGTTGGATAAAGAATTTGGGTGTCTCAAAAATCTCAAAGATGTTAGTTTTGTTTGGATTATGTTGTGCAGTTTTTTTGTTAGCATCACTATAAAGGTTAACAGACGGGCCCAAGCACTACGGCACCATCGCCACAAGAAGCTTCTCTTAAAACAATGCATGATGAGCATTTGTATTTAACTAAAGAGTGGAGTATTTAAAGTCCATTTTAAGTGGCACTTCCTTTTGCCAACTGGTGGTGCTATAACTGTGACTCACAATATCATATCAATGTCATTGGTCCCAGGTTTGGTGTAGATCATTTATTGTATGCAGAAGATATGAGATACTGATCCATTAATTGCCATAAATTGATTGCCTCACTATGGCAAAACCATTCAAGAGATCAAGAATCTGTTTAAAATTTAGCACTTTTAGTGACCAAGTTTAAAGTGACTTAAACTTGGTCACTAAAAGTTAAAGTATCTTAAAGTGAGTATCTTAATGTTCACGGCATGTACATTTAAGAAAATTCAAAATGGCCCTCTTTCTGTTGGGTGGAGCTAATGGGTGTTGGGTTTAAACTTGGGCAGCTTGTCAAGAAGACTAATACAATTACCAAGTTTTGTACTGGTGTATGCATGCATAATATATATGCACTGTCTTTTTGTGACCCATACCAGGGGGCGCTACTGAGCCTGTGTAGTAATTTAGCATCTTCAATATCTCTTATTTTTTCTGACCACGTTTGAAGCGACTTGGGTAAATGTAAGGACTTTTTAAATTGAGTTTTAAGTGACACTTCTGCCAGTTGGTGGTGCCATGACTGTGACTTACAATAGGCACCTCTGTGTTATCAGCCCCTAGGACCAAAAATACAGCCCAAATTTGAACAAACTCACTTAATTCACACAGCAGAGCCACTGCTGTGTAAATTCACACAGTATGAGCCAATTCCTGTTTCCATATTTGTCAAATGTATTGCCTCTCCATGGCAACACTGTTTGAGATATCAAAAATCTCTTCGCAATTTAACATCTTCAGTGTCTTGGCATAATATTTGCCAAATTTGATGACAATCCCATAAATCCCCTAGGAGGAGTATTTAAAAATTCAGAACCTGGAATTGTAAGAAAATCCACAATTAATCCATGTACAACTTTCTGTTGGGCAGAGCTACTGTATGTAATATTGAAAGTTGTCTGGCTTGATGAGAAAAATACATGTACCATGTTTGGGGACTGTTGGCAAAATGAACCCCATTACTATGGCCCATGTCTAAGCTTTTGTCCACAACGGCTGAGCACTATAATGTGTGCCAAATTTCATGCCATTTCAAGCATGTTAAGCGCCTCAAATACATCTGAATGTGGTTTTAAAGTTTGATATGTTATACCATGTCTCCGACCAAGTCTGAAGTGGCTAATGTAAGTGGACTGTTTTAAAGTTTAAGCGATACAGTTCCTATTGCCAGTTGGTGGCGCTATCACTGTGACAAATTTGTATTTTTCTATTTAAACAGATGCAAGACCAACATAAATAGTGATGAAATACAAAATATTAAATGCCATTGATAATTCCTGACAATTTTCACCTGAAATTTGAAGCCACATTAGAGGGAGTGAGATGCCAGCTTTAAAACTTTTCAGAAGGCCCTGCCCCATAGGCTGCAATTGCAATGCAACACTAAACAAATTCTTTGTTTTTACAATCTAAGGAAAGATAATTTGTGAGGTAAGAAACAGGTATGAGAAAAAAATATTAGGCTTACAAACTTTTCACTTAAAGAGTGTGACCTTTATTTCAAGGAAATATTTTATTTTATTTAGTGACCTTTTTGTGCAAGGAACGCAGCATTTTTAATATAACAAAACTGATATTGTGATTACATATTGGGAGACATTTTAGCACTGAAAAACAACCATAACAAAACAGTTTACTTTTCAATATTTTAAGTAATAGCAACAATAGAAAGACCTGACTACAAATTTTAAATTATGACAAATTTATTTTCTTTTAAAGGCATTAAATGATGACAGTTTCACCACCAATGCCCATTTTGAACAGAACTATTCCTCTAGATATTGCTATACTGTAAATGACATTGACATATACTGGAACATGACAACTTTCTCATGTCGCTGAATGGTTCTAAGTAAATCCACATAGTGGACTTCAAAACAGAACCTAAATACAGTGGGGACTTTGGTTTAAGAAATCTGTCAAAGAGGGTGTTTCATACTGCAGTTCCAAACTGGAAGTTTTTCTTGAAGAATTAAATCTAAAAACATTCTCTAAGAAAATAAATCTAAAAAGAAACAAGAATTGAAAGGCACAACACTTCTAAAACATGTTAAACAAGTTTGAGTATCAGTGAAGACTTCTTAAGAAGTTACAAGGTAATACTGCTACTTAGTAATGACCATGATGTCATACGTTTTGTGGCTTTGATTGGTTCAATACATGTAACTCAAGTCTGAATGGTCAGAATGCCAGAAAAACCCTGTTCTGTCCTACTTCTCCAGTGTACTTCAAAGTGTACAATGTAGGTATTGTAATAAAAGTCAACAAGAAACACCACCAACATTATTTTTCTTAATACATGTTGCTGGTCTGGAAATTCATCACATTATGGAAGCAAAATGGGTTGCAAATGCCATTTCATATAGTTGTTAACATTATTTTTTATTTTATATTCTAAGATAAGTCCTATACTATTTACACAGTTTCTCTGTTATTATCTAGTATTTAAAATGCCACAATATTAACAACGAAAACTTGAGTGCCAACTGGTAATTTAAGGATGAAACAAACAACTTATAAATTACTAAAACTTGAGCTTGAAAGTATTTTAGGAAAAAGGAATATTGCTTTAATACTGATCAAAACTCTAAGGTAGCTGCGCTATTTTGTTTGTGCTTACCAAAACATATTTCGGGACACTACCACATCTCAAATAAACCTTTGACAAGAAGATCTACAATGGTCTACCACAGGACCAAGTGCACGAGATGGAAAGGTCTGTAGGTTTATACGTAGCTAGACACAAACCATGCCATCTTATTGACCCTGAGGGTTTACTCCCCTCAAAACCCCTAAAATAAGACATACCCAAGATCCAGTCTCAGAGTGGTTTAGTTCACCTGTAAACATTTAGTTCACAAGTACAAAGCCTTGGGAGGCCTCTGCAGTCTCCATCTCACAGTCTAGAAAAGGGACCTCAGGTGCAGGTTGGGCTGAGAAAGGCTCTGCTTTACCTGGGAGCAGAACTGGCTGGGCAGGACTCCATTCGTAAAGAGGCTCCGTAGTGAGGGATGGTGTGCAGCTTGTGTGGCTGTCTGAAGATGTAGGTAGAGGTACTGGTAGCAAGTCTGGGTAGCAGGCTGACTTGGGGGTAAATGGTTTGGATGATGTTTCAGGCTCCAGAAATGGGGTTAGGGTTTGGGTCCTTGTGAACGGAGGGCTGGAGAGGGGACTGCTGCTGTGCTGGGGGTCTTGAGGAGAGGGGAAAGCATCCTCTGCCAGCTGCATCTGGTGGAAATAAGCCTGTACCTGAGACTGCTTCTGGAGATGGAGCCTTTTCTGCTGCAGTCTGCTCAAAAGGTTACAGATAAACAGAAATGTGTCAGAACTTCACAGGACTTGTCCTTCAGGATGCTATCAACAGTGCAGGGAACATGCAGTAAGATTGTAAATGAAGTCGTTCCTGACCTGTGCTCCTGTAGTTGCTGCTCCAAAGTGCGTGGTGCCGGCTCTTTACAAAACATCGGTCCACTTCCAAGACCACTCGCCAGCTGACTGACCCTCTAAAAAGACAATAAATTACAGTTACTACAAGTTCATTTTGAACATGTTTTCTGAAGGAATGTAGCGCCACACCTGTAGTCTCTGAGCGAGGTACTGTGTCTCTAAACTCTGTCTTCTGGACAGCAGGTAGGGGTGCATCTTACCAGTGAATACTGTTGTATCTTTCCCACTTGCACACTGGCGTCCATCTCCCTAAAAATTATTAAAGAAATCATAGTCAAGGAAATAAAGAGAAACCATTTATCAATACTCAAGTTTTGTGTTGAATAATCTACAAACAGCATAGTTACCTGGTGACTGTAGAGGTGATGAGGGTCTAGGAGCTCCTGTATGTTGATGCTGACGTTTGCATTTACTCCATCTTCTAACACTATCTGGGCTTTGTTCAGCTCCAGGAAGCCCTTGGTCCTGGCCAGGTTCTGGAGGTGCTGCCTGAATGCACCTAAACCTGCACAACCACTGCTATAATTATTACTGAACAGAAGCAATGAGATTATTTTCAGGTTTTAAAAGTAGACATTATTTGTGGAAGGTCAGATATCATTCACAATGAGTATTCTGTGTGGTACGATGAATCTGTTAAAAACACTGATTTAAGACATGCGAATAGATGCCCACAGAGAGACCAAAGGATAGACCAAAAAGGCAGTCAGACTAGAAATGTTGTTGCATTCATACACACACAAATGTGGGGAAATGGATGCGCATGCAAATGTGTCAAGTTTCCTCTGACCTACAAACCTGTGTAGTGAAAAGACATTTGACCAAGAGTCTAAAATGCATATCAACCTTCTCAGTCTGGCAATTTTGCATGACCCTTATCAATATAATACAAGTTTAAAGAACACATCTTAATTAAAAATAGAAGCTGCAGTGTATTAGTTGAAACATTGGCTGACCTTGTGTTAGAGATGTATCAGAAGCACGTCGCCCCTCTCTGAAACTGACTATTGAATGATTATGAGAGTCCTGCCCTTCTGAGTTAATCGTCAGTGGGGTGGGGTCAGGGGGCTTCATGCTGAGGAAGCCTGGAGCGGTGGACCTGGCAGGTGTAGTGCTTAATACATCTTTGAGAGTCTGATTCTCTTCAGGCAAGCTGAAGTCACTTTGAGTAGAGCCCATGCTATATTCTGAGTCCATACTGCCCAGGGATGGGTTGAGACCTGTGGTTAGCAAGCAGAAGATAATTATGGCTTCATTTTCTTGTGGCTGTTTTTAGGAACTGCAACATTCATGGTTCACACAATGCAAGAAGAACAACATGACCAAGTCCAGATTTAGTCTGTTTATCTGTGTATTCTCTAAACATTGTACTGCACTGTTTTATTTTAATGTTTGCCTTTTTATTTTTAGTTTTTATTGTGTTTTATTAGTTTTCATTGATTTTTAAATTTAACTTTTATTTCTTTCCATGTTCATTATTTTCTTGAATTATTTTAAAATTATTTTTTCCATCATGCGTTATTATACTTTTTGCTTTATCATGTAAATCATTTTTTAATTGTGTATGAAATTGTGCTGTATAAATAAACCTGATTTGCCGTGATTCAAGCAATGTGAGATATGAACAAATCAGAGATGCGAACAGACAGTAATGAATTACCATACAAATTTTAACTAGAGAGCCAAGTTTGTTCTCCATGTGAAAACACAAGTAAAATATTATGAATGTTTGTATTTCATAATACACTACCAGTCAAAAGTTTGGAAACACTTTTTCTTTGTTCATATTTTTTTACATTTATGAGTTATAGTAAGCTTATCAAAACTATGAAATAACACAAATGTAACTTTATGGAATTATGTTGTGACTAAAGAAAATTAAAAATAGTCACCCTTCGTCTTGAATTTACAAAAATCTTCTTGACATTTTTCATCACTCAGTTTCTTGAGGAATCATCCTGAGAAGATTTTTAAAGAGTTTTGAAGGAGTTCCCCTCTATCCTGCGCTCTTATTGGCTGCTTTTTTCTTCATTATTTGGTCCAAATCATCTATTTCAAAAACATTTTTTTTAATTGTAGTTTTCTAATAACAAAAATTAAATTGAAATGAATATATATATATACATTTTTAACGTTTAATCAAATGTCTTCAGATTAAAAGATCTGACATTTCAGTCAAGTGTTTCCAAACTTTTGACTGGTAGTGTATATTACAAACTTAAGTGCTGCACTAGTGATGCTGTTAAAACTACCTCAAAAAGAACTATCCATGAAATAAGCCAATTCACATAAAAGTGTGTGAATAATACATAATATATCGTCTGAGCTACAGAAGTGCAGTACTAACCTGTGATAGGCAGCACAGCTGGTTGATTGGTGACCTCAGACAGGGTATGCCGGCGCTGATTAAAGCGTGTAGTGTGGAAGGGGGCGAGAGGCACAGTGTGCTCCTCCTCTGCCTCAATACCCTCGTCGATGGATGTCTTCATAACGTTGCTAGGCAGAGAGCCGCTGACTTTGCGTACAGCAACTGGAGGGAGTGGGTCTAGTAAGTATCCGTTCACCTGAGATATAAATGTTGGCAAAATGACTTTGGGTTGAAACAGCTCAGTAACTTCACTGTTACTTTCAGAACTGATGAGTGAATTAAATCAAAGCTGATACTCTGGTGGTGTTATTACTTGATATTCTCCAAGACAGAGACAGAAATGCTTTGAATATTTATGTTAGTATCTCTGAATATCAGTGTCAGTATTGAATACTGACTGTTACAAGCATAAGTTGTTTTGCTGGCTTCTTGACTAACTCAACCAGCAAAGCTTTGATAGTTCGTTTTTACTGGTAAACAGAATAGCAATGCTAGACTAGCATTAACCAACTAGTTCTGTGCTGGTCTTTCCCTCATGGTGGCTTATAACAGTTACTCTTTTTGTCTATGCATGACCATGATTGCAAGTCCATGACCGTCATCATTTTTCAGGATTATGTAATGCTGCTCTGTGAAATGCCCACAGGCTTCCTGCAGCTCACTTGAATTACAATAAGCCAGCTGAAATGCGTTTGAGAGAGTGTGACCTCAGCTTGTTTGAAGAGGTCCCTAGCCTGCGTCTGTTCTGTTTATCAGGTTAAAATGACTGACTTGTATTCATTTATTCATCTGGCAGATGCTTCACAAAGTGACTTCAAGGTGTAGGATTAGTACGTGTTTTCAATGGGAACTGAACCCTTGACCCAGATGTTGCAAGCGCCATGCTCTACCAGTTGAAGAACATGAACATACAGAAGCAAACAGATAAAGACCCATTGAAGGGCAAACAGGCATGTAAATAGAGACCCAAAAGGATAAGTTAACACTGCATATATATATATATATATATATATATATATATATATATATATATATATAGTATATATATATACATAGATATTTTATATGATAGTATATATTAAATAGTTATTTTGCTGCAAAAGTTCTTATATCACCATCTTGACTGCATATTGACTGCGGTATAAACAGTACAGAATCTCTCAATGACAATTCTCTGTTGGTTGACACATCTACAGCCACACAGTATATACCGTCATACAGCCCAGCCCTACGCATCATATACTGTACATTCCCTTGGTAGTGTCGCTTATGAAAGAGTAGCAATAAGTGTTTGAGCTATACCTACACTGATGCAAAGCCCCAGTGCTGTGCACTGAAATCACAAGGAGGGGTTTTTGTCATTTTTTAATAGCTATGCAGGCGATATTTTAAGAGACTGCTGAGATGCTGGCTCTAAGTAATGGGAAGAGATCAGACTGACACACAGGCTGAGGAACTACACAAGCTGCAAACAAAAACTCCCAATAAGTAACGCTGCTATTTAAAACATGTAGCCAAAGCTTATAAAATATAGCCTCAATCAGTAAAGGGAGAGAAGTCTGGTTGTGCAATCATTCTGTACCATGTTGTGTACTATTTCCTGTTGGTTATCACTAACATAAATAGCTCTGACCTTGGGTGTGGCCACGTCTTCCTCCACAAGCGTCTGGTCTGGTGAAGCAGGAGTTTGTGGGAAGGTAAATTTATCCGTGGTGGACTGCAGGAGGACAGGAGAATGCAGGTGATGTGCTGCCTGTGGAGGGGTGCCTGCTTGGGATGGAACTGCATTGGTCTGTAGGAAGACAAAAACTAGTATTAAATTACTAAATAAAATTAAATAACCATGGTAATATATCAATATTCTTAAGCTTGAAATGCTTTAATATTTTATATAATGATCATTCAGTACTGTGGTTTAGATTACACATGGTATGCATTATCCATACATTTTGACATAAATTTTAGAATGTCTTGGAATGCTTTTGCTTTAATGACAACAAACCTCAAGGTAGTGCAAAATCTATGTTATTCCAGCATGACTTGAAAAACATTTTTAAACTTGTTTGCATTAATGGAAGCAAGGTAATCTGAAATTTGAGCTGGAACATATTTGATTAGTGACCTAGAAATAGGACAGGACATTAAATATTTCTTAGTCCTTTAACTTCATATTGCTTAAAAATCCTAAAACTTTATTTACAGTCTAAAATTACATTTTAAATGTGGTGTTTGACATTTGATCCAACAACATATGTCAAAGTACCACAGTATTATCAGGAAATGACCTCTTGCATGAGCGGCTTTTGTTCTTCTTGATTGCAATATTTACATTTTTATACCTTTCCATTTCAATATGGCTGGGTAGACTTCACAGATGGGGTTACCTTGACAACAGTCTGTTCGGCGATGGTGCTAGGGCGGCGCTGGCTGGCGTGCAAACGCTGTTCCACAGGGAAACTGCTGCGATGAGCTTTCAAGCGCTCCACAAGCAGGTAGTAGATAGCAGCAAAGTGGTTATAGCTTTTGCTCTGGAGAGACTGTGACAGGAAGAGCAAGAGTTTGATGAGCGAGTCAGAACAGGAAGAAGAACACTTTTACCATCAGCTGTTTAGAAATATTCAGACAGGCAGTGCTTTCGGAAAATCTAATTTACAATTCAAAGGAATGGAAATATTATTGGAGTCAAACAAAATATCCCAAATATTGCAAAGATATACATTTTGGTTCATACAAATGTAATGAAATACAAACAATACAAACACTAGTTACAGGTGGCAGTTGAACACTGAATATGATCTAATGTTCACATCTTATGTACTGGTTTCATCTATAAATTCCCCATGCTGTGAATATGATAATACACTGAAAAATTAAATATATATTAATAAAAACTACACTTGCAGCAGATATATGAATTGCATTGAATGACATTTCATCATTCCATTCTACATAAATTCTCAGTTTAATTCTGAATCATGCACGCTCCTGTTCAACTGACCTCAATGGTCTTCTGCTGGTCAATGCCGAGGCTGTGCATGAGTCTGAGCACCTGCTCACTGTGTTCACCCAGGCCTGTTTTACTGTCACTGGACAGGCTCTGTCTGTAAAGCACAGGCCGCTGGGATGGGACCTCCTGAACCATCCAGCGGTGCTCTTTGATCTGACTCAGGGACAAGCGCCTGGCTGGGTCTAGAACTAACATCTTCCTGATCAGGTGCTCACAATCTGGAATGGAGATACAGGGCTAGAATGAGGCCTTTTGGATGTGTGATGAATCTTTAGCATGGATTAATCAGTCTAATATTAGGGTGGTTACTGAATGGACGTGAGCCACAGAAAATAAATCAGATAAATTAATAATAATATATGTGCATATGTAATATATTTACCTATATATATTATTAATCAAAATATCAGAGCAGAGTAAACACTAAGTGTACTTAGTAAAGAAAAACACTTTACAAAAAGTGTTAGGTTTCGAATTGAATAAAAAATATACAGTTCTGAATTAAGACAAAACACATTTGGTTATTTTCTTGTTGTCAAATGGTAATGGAACATGTTCACTGATGAACTACATCTGGAATTACTCTGCTTGGACACCTGTGTGAATTTCATGGGAACTTAGTACATCTACTAAAAATCCCCAAAAATGCAAAAAATGTATTTTTTGTCCAAAATCACTGTTTAGGATTTGTATTTGACAGCTGCATATATAAATGTCATTATTGTGGCTGGCTCACCCTCGCTCATGAAGTAGGGGATGCGAAAACGGCCCTCCAGGACCCTCTGCCTGAGGACGGGAAGGCTGGGGCCATCAAATGGAAGAGCACCACAGACTAACACGTACAAAACCACTCCCATGCTCTGTATTACACACAGGGAAATCAATACATCAACTCAACCAAGGACCTAGCACACAGGACCACCCCCACACTGAACAGGAAATAATAATTATGTGTTCAATTAATTATATGATCATTAGCTATTGACGCAGTCAACGGTACTGAGAACAAATCAACAAATGACAAGAATTTTATTAGCGGTCTACATTTCATAATGGTTTGTAGCAAAATACCACCATAATACTCTGTAGTAAGGGCAGTACATCATCCGTGTCTACTTAACACTGTCTATATATCTTATCAGAATCTCTTACCCAGATGTCCAGTTGCGGCCCCTCATATTGCTGTCCCTCAAACACTTCTGGGGCAGCATACGGGGGGCTGCCGCACCAGGTGGTCAGTGGCTCCCCGGGACAGAAGAAATTACCAAAGCCAAAATCTGCACCCAATTTTAATATTAATAATGTCATTGTTAGAATAGAATAGCTGTTATATTCATTCTGCTTAGAAGGCTTATTGACATTGAGCAAATTAGGTAAATACATCACACTCTTTTAATAAATAACAAAGCACAATGGTCAAAATATCTGTTGAGCCTCTACTGAAGCTGCAATAAGACTTAATAAAATGTAAAGAATTTGTTCTTTTGTTCTTTGTCCTGTAACATTTATTGTTTTAACTTATATTTGAGATAAACACGCTTTTTTTACATTTTCTGAAAAAGTGGTTCTTGCAATACTTGTGGCCATCAATTAATGGTGTTCTGGTTTGTTGGCATTACAGGAGTCCTAAGTGGTTTCAATTCTTCATTTTATTGTCTGCATGGTGAAAATTGTCTGACGGCACTTAAGCATGACAAGTCACACAAGTTATTATTCATGTCCATGGCACAAACAGTGTGGGATGAGTTACGCACCGCAGTGGGTTTCTTAATGTTAGCTGTTTGTTCAGTTTCCTAACCCCAAGTATGAGCAATGCAGTAGAGCTAAATGCATAGTAGCTGCCTTAGCAAGTGCCACTAATATTGAATTCAATGTTATGTACTCAATATGGAAAGTAATTACAGCTAATCTGACAGTTCTGGTCACTGGTGCAACACAAGTAATTGTCCATATAAACTGCCCAGATGGCTAAATACATTCTGGCTGCATGTCAGCAGCGGAGGTGAGTAAAAAAGAGCTGGATGGTGTGACGGTTTTGAAACACTTCACTCTGAGACTATGCCGAGTCTGTGTCTACTCATAGACCACCAGTGGCAATGACACAGTGAATTGTGTAATTCAAAGCATATAATTTGTGGATAAAGTGATTTACATCACCAATGATTGACATAGATTAATGATTATATGGGGGCTGGAGGAATGAACTCATTGACTGCATGGTTTTGTTAGGTTGCACATATTAACTCACATAATTATGAATCACACTAATGTAAGATTATAGATTCTCTGAGCCAAGAATCCATTAGAAAGATCACAAATGTGGTCTCTTTAATATTTCAGTTGCCTCTCCTAGATAGCAATTTGTATACAAAAAGCAAATGAAGACTTTTGCTTAGGCTTCCAGGTTCTCTGATTTATCTCCAGAGAAAAACAGACAAGTAATTTTACATGTACAGTGCATTCAGAAAGTATTCAGACCCCTTTCACTTTTTTAAAGTTTCTTCCTGATACTACAGTCATTTAAATGTATTTTTCGCCATTAATCTACACTTAGATTACCTCATAATGACAAAGTAAAAACAGAATTTTTGAAATGGCTGTAAATTTATTAAAAAAGAAAACATCACAATGGCATAAACATCAAAAGTGTTCAGACCATTTGTAACACTTGGAATTTAACCCAGGTGCCGAAATTAAATTTAACCCATTAATTGGACATGATTTAGAAAGACACGCATTGTCATTGCCATCTCTCTATAAAAGGCTTTACAGCTGACAATGCATATCAGAGTAAAAACCAAGCCATGAGGTCTGCCACTGAAGGCCTCTCCTCAGTGCTAAACACATGAAAGCCTCAAAACTTGTAGTTTACAAAAAAGCGTGTGAAGGACTATTAGACTGTGAGGAACAAGATTCTCTGGTCTGATAAAACCAAAATTAAACAGTTTGTCTGAAGGAAACTAGGCACCTGCTCATCACCTGCCCAAAACCATCCCAACAATGAAGCACAGTGTCGGCAACATGATGCTGTGGGGTTGTTTTTCAGCAGCAGGGACTGGGAGTCTGGTCAGGGTTGAGGAGAAGGTGAATGGAGCCAAAGGTTTACCTTCCAACATGACAATGACCCCAAGCACACAGCCAAGACAACACAAGAGTGGCTTAAGCACAACTCTGTGAATGTTCTAGAGTGACCCAGACAGAACCCTGGCTCGAACCCTATTGAACAAGGATTTTCAAGGAAGAATGTCAGAAAATCCCCCAATCCAGGTGTGCAAAGCTTGTTGCATCATACCCAAAAAGACTCAAGGCTGTAATTACTGCTGAAGATGCTTCAGCTAAGTACTGAGTAAAGGGTCTGAATATTTATGTAAATGTGGTTATGAAGTTTGTGGAAGTAATCCAAAGAAAAACTGAGAACATCTCAAAACACACCTTTAATAACTAAAACTTAGGAACTCATGAGACCAGAGAACTGACAAAGAAACAGAACAAAACCAGGGGTATAAACAGACAGGGAAACTAAACTATAAACAGGTAAAAACAATCAGAAACTAAGGCAACAGAGGAGGAGCTAATAATGAACTAATTAACAAGATAATGACTAGATTAACAAAGGAAACCCAAAACACAGAAAAAACTAAACCTAAACGTGACATATTTTAGTTTTTTCTTTTTAATAAATTTACAGGCATTTCTAAAAATCCAGTTTTCACTTCATTATGAGTGTATAATAATGAGCAAAAAATGAACTAGTATCAGGCTGCAATAATACAAAACTGAGAATTGTCACATTTGTTTCTGGTTTTGTTTCTGTATCAGTATTTTAGGAGTAACATCTCAGAAAAAGTTACTATAAAAAAAACTGAACAGAGAACTCTATTAGGAGCATCTGCCATAAAATTGTCTTCTGGAAACGAAAAAAATATGATAATTCACTGAAAGATGTAGATGTACTTTGTAAAGCCTGTGCTGTAATAGCAAGCGCTCACATCTGTTATCTGTGTGCATGAGTGACACAACAGCGACGCCCTACAATGTAGTTTCAGTGCCTCTCTCACAGCCTGCTATGACATAAATACAGACAAACTGTCTGGCACAAGGCTCCATTTTCTGCTCAGTGACTGGTACTTATGGAACTGAGCATGTTAGAAGTCTCTCTGTCATCCGCCATTCCAACTAGCATCTTGGTACCACTGTCATTATTTTCCGACAACAATCCATTAACATTCTTGGAACGAAAAACAAGTTTACTGCTGTACTGTTACTTCTGTACAGATAGAGTCTAAAACTGTAAATTTAGGCCAGATCGGATGCTGATATTTCAGTGAGTTATTTTGTTACTTTGTCAAGTATTGTCCTTAATGAATTTCATAATGTATGCATTAGTTTATGTGAATTTTATGCACATGAGTGGGGTGATTGCTATTGTAACACCAAGATACAGGTTACAAAATGCAATTAAATTCTAGCAAATGATATAATTTAAATGAATTAGCACAATAATGTACCTGCCCATGCAGTCTTAAAGGTAGGGTAGGTGGCTTCAGAGAGGCTAGCGATAACAATCTAACTTTAAAAGCATAAGATTCTGTCCCCCCTTCACAGTAACACCGACATCCTATCATTGCGTTCGGACTGAATGCAATTGTTGTACGAACAATTTATGGTCTTGTGCCTTCCACAGAAGATATATTTATATAAGTATATTTAGACTACTTTGTGATTGCTTTCAGGATATGAAGAGACTTTCAACCAGCATAACAACATGTTTCTAAAAAAATCACCTACCCTGCCTTTAATAGAAACAATGATAAATGTATTTGACTTTAAATAGGTGCCTGAGATTGAAATTGAACAGAGCTAATTGTTTTATAAAAAGTTTAAACTAAATAATTTTTACTCAGATTTAATATTGAAATATTGTTTATTATCTTCCGACTGTAGAAATTAAAGTTAGAACTTTAGGACTTCTGCTAATCGGTTAAGCAGGCATGGCACCTCTAATCATAAATGATAATAATTATATATTTTTTTTCAAGGTAGGTTTACCATATGTACTGTAAATAAAGGGCATGACTTAAAAATAAGATGAGAACACATCATATATATGTGTGTTTAAAGAATAAACTGTGAGACTAAATCCAGTTTTTAACTGACCCCATTGAGTAAATGTGTGATGTGATGGCAGACTTTGGCTGGCATTTTGTGTGTGTGTTACTGTGAGAGAAAATGATCAGATCTGACTTGTGGAAAGTGCAGGTCAGGCAATAAGACCTCATTACTGCTAGATATTATGCAGAACATGTAAAAAATGATAAATGGTACTGAAATTATTGGATAATATGCATAAAGGGCATGGATAATTGAATTTTGTACATGAATCGTAGTATTTATTACTGTCCAATTTTTAATTTTACCTTGTCTAATCTTAGGAGAAATTCAGTATTCTGCTCTAGTTAATGTTTTAAAATTTTTGATAAAGATGGAGTCAATTTTTGCTTACTAGTGGCTTCAAACAGACTTGCAAAAACACTCCTACTAACATTTCACCGCACAGAATGCACGTGTTGATAAAATGTACAGCCTGAATGCACTGTAAGTCACTTTAAACAAAATGCCAATCAATTGCCATTAAGAAAGAATGAATAGCTTCTATAATGTATCATAGTACTTCATTAGGACAAACTAGTCAGTTCTTTACTCAACAGTCCGTTAAAGGAAGTCCCGCCCCACACTTATGCTATTGGTTGACACTGCTGGCCAAAGGGGGACATGAACTGCTCAAATAAAGAAAGCAATGTTCTGAAAGTACCATACAGCAACACTGTTTACACTGTTCATGAAAGCCAGTCTCTGAAATGCTTAAACTCATCTCTGCACATTATTTTAATGTCAAAGAAATCACACATTTAAAACATGCTGGAGTCTCTGACATCACAATTTCTCATAACCTGCTTGTTCTGTGTGGCACCGTGTTTGGTTCAGAATAACTTGACTGAGTTAAAATTCTCGTACCTGCTATCTTGATATTCATGTGAGCATCCAGTAACAAGTTCTCAGCCTTCAGGTCCCTGTGAACGATGTTGCGCTCGTGGCAGAACTCCACCGCTGAAAGGATCTGCCAAAACTTCCTCCTCGCATCCATCTCGCTAAGCCGCCCGCGGCTGGCCAGGTAGTCTGTGTTACCACACAGAGATCAGGTGTTATTAGATCATCATCTGCACATCCAGGTGACATGTTATAGTCATGAATCTTTAGTGGCTTTAGTGGTTAAATAATAATGGTCTTATAAGTCCTGATTAAGAGCTTTGTTAGACTTTTCTAACTTTTCTGTCATTTCGATGTGAAAATTTCATTTTTTAGAGAATTCGATTAAAAGGAAATATCTGGACTTTCACTTTGAAATTTTGAATGAAAATACACTTTCCATTCCTTATATTTAAGCCTACAAAATGAAATTTTCAGTGGTCATTAACTTTTTTAACAGTGAAATTAATTTGCTAACAATGGTCAATTATCCTTGTGAAGCAGTTGTAGCTGTAGCTGAATTTAAAGTTGAATAACAGATCCAGGCCCTTAACAGATGCGCAAACAACGCTGGTGACCACACAAGATGATGTGTTCAGACTCACATCATCTTGTGTGGTTGACTCAGACTGAAATAATCAGGCACCCCATTGAAATGCTATCCAGCTTTCCCCTCATTATCTCACCATGTTTTTGTGTAATTGATGTGTAAACGTGGATGATCACATATTGATATGTATTGATGTCGGAAAGTAGGAAGTTCAGAATGAGTTAAATCACTTTAGCACCTTGATTTCAATTAATTCTGTCCTCCTGGTACGATCCCTTTAAATGATCCAGCATTCATGTTTCCTTCCATGCGGTTTGCTTAATACCTATAGCTGTTACAGACTATTGTGAATATGCAGTCACCAGCTTTTCATGAATCTAAAACCCAATAAAAACAAACTAAGTATGTGGAATATATTCATTCCCTTTAAAACATGGCATGAAAAGGCCAACCTGTCATCCTCAGCCAACCACGCATTCAAAAATGAAGCTGACTGTCAGTCATGCCCGGTTCAAATGCCGATTCGAATGCTAAAACAGCAGTCCCCCAACTTAATCAGTTGACAAGGGCATGGAAATAGCAGCTGTATGCGTATGCATGCATGCGTCACGCTGCTCATTTGTTAGTGACATGTAGGGGATCTCAAGGGGTGCACTGTTCATGCGAACGCTCTGCGAGGCCGTGTGGTGTAAGCAGGAGTAGGATGGTACAATACTGAACTGTCAGATGGCTTGACGTCTCTGCAGATGAAGTATATCACAAAGCATGATTTGCACCCAGCAGGTACTAAGGTAAGTAAACATCTAATGTATATTATGCTAATGATATGTAAACCATGAAAAAAAATGAACAAAAAAGACTGTTTCAGAATGAAATGTTCACTTCCTCATACAGAATGCAAACCTCCCATTGAATCAACCTAACTGAATCAAATATCAAATACAGCATGATTAAGAACACTAAATAAACTATACTAAACTTGCCTCCTTACTGTTACAAACACTTAAAGCTACATGTATTCTTTTAAGAGAAGATGGATGGCAAGAAAGAACTTGAGATGAGCTGGCTTAATCCAGCAAAAACATTAAAGCCCCTCAAATAACAAGTTCAACAAACACCTAAATCTTATATTAGCCACTTCATATTTAGTATTACCTTTTACATTCAAACCAGTCTGCCATTCATTGTATGTACAAGAAAATTTGCCTAAATACTGTGTGGGATTATGATTCCAAAACCCCAAACAATTCAAATCTTTCCTAAAGCTAACAGTTAATATGTAATACCCACAGCCAAACAGATTAGACAGATCATATCAGAAACACCAGTTTTAATCTAGAATGGGGTTATCAAACTCAGTATTTAGAGGGCCATCATTCTGCAGTGTGTAGTTCCAACCATATATTAACATACCTGCCTGTGATTTCAAATAATCCTAAAGACCTTGAATCATTTGTTTAGGTGCGTTTAATGAGGGTTGGAGCTAAAGTCTGCAAGTACTCTAGGTGGCTGTTTCCAAAAGGTGAATACTAGTTTATTATCTACATACAGCACATACTTACGCTGTCTACTGTTTTTTTGAAAGATAGCATGTGAACCAGTATGCATTATGGAAAACAAATTCAAACAGAATAATGCTATAGTATTTTGTTGTCACATGATCCCATGTTTGTCACATGACCTTATTAAAAGCATGTATAATTTAGCAGGTTGTGTAAAGTTATCCTTTTGCTATTAAAAATGTTTATTTTGCATTACAAATTTATTATAACTGTTAATGGAATGTCAAATCAAGCATGTTGCATTGTGGGACACGGTATCTCATGTCATGTGATCTGTTACATATTGCATCTTGGCAAATGGAGGCCATTCATAGTAGGTCATTTAATTTTCTGTATACAGAAAATTCAGACCATGCACAAACTCTATACTGCAGAAATAAAACTATAATGACAGTATGCTCTGAACACATCTTACTGCTGCCTGATGTTCATGTGATGGGCACCAAGAATATGAGCTACTGTAGTTTAATGTCTAGGAAATGCAGATCTTGAAAAAAACTCACACAAATGTCTCTGTAAATGATTATCTTATTTCTTTTTTTGGCAGCAGTTGTCATGTCATATTCTCTCTCTTGCTTTGTCATATTCAATCTTTTGCCCCTTAATGAGGCTACAAATCTCATTTACTGTCTTTCAAGTATGACTCTAGCATAACTGCATGGGCTTTTATGAGTGAGATGATCGATTCCCTGGTCACGTAGCTCACATCTAAAACACCAGGACTTTTTCTTTACAGGAGACACAGCTAATCATCGTATATTAAAAGCAGAATATTCTGCTCAGCTCATAGACTTTAAGTAAGTAAATTGGTGTACAGATATATAGAAAATACAGTAATATATGTAAATGTTATATACTGTAACCTAGTTTTATGGGTTTTATTGTTAAAGGATTCAACCTATAGGTATCCATAAATAACAGAGCATTGGACTAACAATACCAAGGTCATAAGTTCAGTTCAGTTAAAGGAAAACACAGACTGGTACCTTAAATAAAGTGTAAATTGCTTGGGATAAAATATCTGCCAAGTATGTAAATGTCAAATTTTACACATGTAACAGAATCAATGTGTATACTGTATGAGAATTGTGAAAGTGAGTAAATATTGATTGAAATCAAATGAGAAATTTTGCAAATATAGGACAACAAACACTCACCAAATATCTCTCCATTCTTGGCATATTCTGTGACCAGATAGAGCATGTTTTTGGTCTCCATGACCTATTGAAACAGAGGAGATACTCTCATAATCTTCTAACCACCTGATACATGCAAGAATAACAATGCAATTAAAATCACAAATTACTAGCAAATAAACTGAAATCACAAGAGCTCAACGGCCCAGACATGTTCACGAGTCTCTGAGGTCCAAGTCTTAAGTCTTTGTTCTAGGCTTGTGTTTTGATATATTAAAATGAATGAGAATGTTTTGTTAATTTATTTAAAATTGTCTAATAAAGAAGGTCATACTTAAAACATTAACCAAAACAAAAAAATATTACTTTCAAACCATTACATTCAAATGTTCTCCTTAATTACAAAAAAATCAGAACCATGCTTTGAATGGCATGAAATTTGGCATACACATATTGGTAGGTCGATAGATGTGTGTAAAAGCTTAGAAATGGGTCCTAAGCTAAATTTCTTAAATGGGAAATTGTAATGTATTGTTCTCAAGCAGGACAACATATAAAATTGCATTCATTAGCCCCGCCCAACAGGAAGTCAGCCATTTTGGATTAAATGTATATTTTCTGACAATTTCAGGCTCTGATTTTTTAAATACTCCTACTAGGAGTATTTAACCAAACAATTTTTGATATCTCAAACAGTGTTGCCATGGCAAAGCAATACATTTATAGCCAAAAATGGAAACAGGATTAAGTAATGCATTAAGTAATTGAGTAATTTTGCAAGTGCATTAAGTAATTTTGTTCAAACTTGAGCTGTATTTTGATGACATAAAGGTGGCTATAGTCACTTAAAACAGAGTTTGAAGGAGTTGTCTTAAATTTGCCCAAATTATTTCAAACTTGGTCACAATAACAATATAGCAAGTGATAAATAAGAAAGCAGTGATGATGGGCCCTAGCACTATGCCACCTTTGCTGCTTGCAGCTATATTGTTATTGTTTGTTTTTTGTTTATATAACAATGGGTGATAAATGTGTGCCTTCAGATCACATGTCTTTATATTAATGCTGGCTTTGGACAATTGATGTGCTATGTGCTGCTGCAGCACATATTAATAGGGAATAAAATGGGAAAAAAATAATATAAAAAGTCATTTTGATGATGTCTCAAGTAATTTTCTTGTGACTTAAGTGCAACGCAGAAAAACAGCCATCATGACTGTGACAGGTAGATTCATGCTGAGTCTTGAATATGTTATGATTATTATTTTATATGCATAAGTATAAAATTTCAGTAACCCCTCTCTCAGCTGTCTGAGCTCTGAGCAGATTTCATGAGCACTAAAATATAAGTTTTACTTACTTTATTACTATTCTATAGCACTGCTGCACCCTAGGAGTAATTGGGGGTTAGGTGCCATGCTCAAGGGCACTTCAGTTGCTACTTGCCAGCACTAGAACTGAACCAGCAACCTTCTGATTACAAGCCAGACTCACTAACCAGTAGGTCACAACTACCCCTAAATGAACTTTTCAAAACAATCTTGAAATTTAAAAAATGAAAATCCGGTCTTCATCTACCCAGCCTCATGTCATTCCAAACCTGTAGAAGAAGATATTCTGACTTCCATAGGTTTTTTCTCCATACCATGAAAGTCAGTGGCTACCATCAACAAACTGGTTCCCAGCATGCATATTCAACAGAAGAAAGAAACTTACTCAGGTCTGGAAGAACATGAGGGTGAGTAAATAATGATAACATTTTCATTTTTGGGAGATAACTTCAACAAACAATACATCACAATATTCTCCACAATGGTTCATAGATTTTCCCTACTCTTGCTGCCTCAGCTGTATCTTCTGCAATTTGATCCTGACCATGGCTTTCATCTGGGAAGAGTTGAAGAGTGGAATAAAAATGTTCATATACATTATACATTAAATCATTTATATATTGTACGACTGAGCACCAGACTCTCTCTCTCTTTTACACATACCCACATACTGAGCTAATAATATCCCCCAATCTCACCCCTAAACACAACCCTCACAGAAAACTTTCTGCATTTTGACATTTTTCATCACTTCATATGATTTATAAGCGCTTTTCCTTGTGGGGCCTAACTAAATGAGCTCACAATAGCAAAAATGTGAAGTTTTACTATCTTTGTGTGGCATTCCAAATGACCTAAATGATGCCTGTGGAGGGCAGTTTCTAGTCTAATATCAACAGATTTAAAAAAAATAATAATAATAAAATAACTTTATAATATGGATTGTTCCGGTCATTAGTTATGATTGGTTGAGCTATGTTCAAAACCAATTGTAAATTACTCCTGAAACACATACCTTTGACCTCATTACATCAGTATTACTGCACCACTGCATCTGTGTTCTGCTGCATCGGAATATTATTTTTATTAGTTATTTTAATATTTGTTTTTGGCGTTTTTCCTTTATTGTGATAGTAAAGTACATAGACGACACAAAGTGGGGCACTGCCTCCAAGGCTATTGGCTTTGACTGTTTAATATCTATACATTTTATCAGTATACGTTACACACATTGTTGTGTATTTCTTCTGTGAATAAAATATTAAAATAAATATTTTTATGGAATAACTGTTCTATTAAAGCAATACGTTTTACCTGATTCGCGTCTAGCCCAACAACACACCTTAGCTGTTCTAAATTCACTGTTAATCACAGCTTCACAGAGCTTATTGTGTTAAGAAAAGAGTTTTAAATTAGCATTTTTGAGTTCCACTCTTTTCAGCTCTTACAGTGGACAGCAAAGATGAACAGAATAGGATGATCACTTCTGAATGGAATGCAATATAGCATACAATACGCATACATAATGTCATGTCAGAGGAATCTCTTAAACACTTATCAAATAAATATCATACTTTCTGTTCTCTTCTTTTTAAAGAATGTCAAAAGTTGCACTTGCACCCTTCTCTTGGCCATTTTAATTGGCCAGTTGGCCATTGTGCACTGCTCCTTACTGAGTTCTGATTGGCCAGTCGCTATTATTTATAGTTTGTAAATGATCATGGGTAGAGATTTTTGCACGATAAGTTTTGCATAACACACAACATTGATCATCTAAAGGGGATTATAAGGGGGGATGATGGTTATACAGAGGAGATTCTTTTTGTCATTTTTTAACAAGAGGGATGTCACCCCCTGCACTCCCTCCCTTATTTCGAGCCCTGGATACTAATATTTGTCAGTGGGGCTTTTCTTAGAAAGCCAGCTCTGTGTGTGTGAAGTCAGACAAATCACAATATGACTACTGCTGTTAGAGGACGTCATGATTTGACTGTTGCTGCTGTGTTGTGTAACAGTGCAGGCAGCTGTTGATACTTCCAGCATTCAGGCCCAGAGTGACCTACAAATCTTACATAACACAACACAGCTAACCCTATAAAGCATCCGGCTTCAATAACTGGATTCCTGGCAGGTTTTAAAGACCTTTTTCTCTGGAAAGGCAATGGTCCCACGGAAAACATAATGATAAAGGTGACAATGACAATCAGCAAATTCCTGGACGCATGTGTAAATAATGATCGCCCAGTACCTGGTAAAGCTTGATGATGTGAGGATGGTCCAGCAACTTCATGATTTCTACTTCCCTGTAAATCTTCTCCAAGTTCACAGCATCCAGTTGGGTCTTGTCTATGATCTTAATGGCCACCTGCCGTTTGGATGTAAATTATAGTTACAGTTGTCTTTTGCTATTTGTCTTTTCCAACCCGCTTATGCATAAAGCAAATTTCACCAGTAAAATGACATTTAAATTCAGTCTTCCACTACGATACACTGACAGACAAAATAACTCAAATTTCCACGTTAGACGTTGCTGTCTTTTTCTTGCAAAAGACTTCATACATTTGATTACATATACATATTTGCATATATAACTTTTTTGGCAGACTTGGTGGTGGCACACTGATTAATGTCATTCTTTACAGCACTTCTTGAAATTGCAGAACATAAAACTGTTACACTTTCACTTCTAAGTGTAAAATCAAGCTGCAAAACTGGTTTGGTTTAATCTGCCCTGATCTTTAGTCCATGCTTTCACTCTTAAATGAAACAGTCACAAGCTTACTGTTTTTCTAATAATTTAACTAATACTGATATCAGGGATACAAGAACGGCATCTATTCAGATAAAATACACCACATTAGGCAATGCAAGATTTCAAAGTACTTCATCCAGCTTTTCAGCAAGGTGAACAAGTGTCTGCTTATATTGCAGATGCCACTATGCCCCGGAGATCAAAGGTTAGAGTCTCTTTTATAAAAATGCTATTTATGTGTAATATATATATATATATATATATATATATATATATATATATATATATATATATATATATATATATAAACCATACAAAGCAATTATATACAGCTACCAAAATACTGAGGTTTATCATCTAGATATTGTCTTTGTCTTTATTAAAGATGTAAGTTGATCTGATCACAGATCAGCGCATCGTTGTCTGTTTACTCACCTCTGATTTGGTGATACGATGTCTCGCCAGCTTCACGACCGCAAAATTGCCTTTGCCCAGCGTGCGCTCGATGTCATAAAACCCGACTCGAACCGGAGCCCGCTGCGACGGCGTTTGGTCTTGGGCGGCCATGACCATATAGCTCTCTGTTGAAAGTACAGAATATTGAGGTGTAGGAATGATTTGGGCACCTGTTTTTACCAACAATTCAAGTGGCGGGCTGTGATTATGTTTCTCATGCCAATTTTGAATTGCAAAAAGGGCGTATGGGTGCCCAGGGTTCCTGCACGGTTCCTCTCCAGATGAGGTCTCCGCATGACCGGGAACCGAGAGCGCATTCCGCGCTGAAGCTCGGCACGTGGACTGATGCTCTGGTTCTCGACATGCATTGACGTCAGTGCAGAAGAGCTTTTATAAAGGGGTGGATCACACAAAGCGCTCCAACATCCGAGAGCAGCGTATCACCAAGACAACCGCATCCACCGCATACGTCAGTCAGTCATCTGCGAGCTCCAGTGGGACTCTTACTCCACCAGCAGAGCATCCATCTGATCTTTCTACACGTACATGTGAAGATCCTGATCAGTAAATCGTGTGATCTTTTGTGTTGCATGAGATGCATCTGTCTCTGTATGTTCTTGAAATACACATTTCTTGTGATGAACCACAAAGCTCGGACAGGTCGACCTTTATTGTCTCATAGATAATAAAGGGAGCCCATATGTTGCGAAAAGCAGATCGTTTTATTTCATTCTGTCTTAGTATTAGACGTGTGCACGTTAATTATGCTTTGTGATATTTCCATATAAAAGTATTTGCTTGTAAAGCAAAGTATGACATATATTATTCACATTAAACTGTGTTTGCTTTTATGTAAATATTACATGTGCGCTCCAACATGCTGTCAGACAACGACCCCTGCTGTCAAAACCGGTGGCCTCTGCTTATGCACTTATCTATAATGCTAAAAAAATGTATTGGCCTAAATGTATAAAGAAATGTTTGGTTCTCATTATTTGTTTTGTTTATTTGTTTCATCATCATCACTGCATTCCCTTTCCAATATTTATCATATAAGAAATATTACTATTTTGTGGTTATTTGTTATTTCATAGTAAAGCAGTCTGCAAGAGATTGTGTAATTACTGATCCTGATACATCACATCCAGTATAAGCAGCATAACAGTTTATATGCCATCTTTCTAATCTAAAGTATTTTTAAATCATTCTTAGACAGGCCAGAATTTGCCTAAAGATGCAACTGAAGCTGGCAAATAATGTCATGGCAGCCTTGTAAACAATCCTAAAAAATGTAAAACGTAATATTTTGTTTGTGGGTCACATGATTTTCACAATAATATCAAATATTGCTACTACACTTAAACCATACATACTTAAACTTTTACATTTGCTGAGGAAAATGTAAATAGCGTTTTCCTAAAGTTAGGATGCTGCATGGGCAATTCCCAGCATGTTTGTGATTTCAGAGGGTGTCCTGGGTGGTTGTTAGATTTGTATTATGCTCTGGGAAATCAAGGGAACCACAAGTCTCTCTAGAAGAAATTCTGGATCCAGGATATGGCTCGGGTCCCTTCTTTAAACTCTATAGAGATTATTGTTCATCTATTTTATTGTCCGACAGGCTAATATAAATTTATAAGTCTGATTGCTCATAAAATCTTCTTGCTTGCATTCTGCTTGCATTCTCATGATTTGTTGAGATGAAAGGTAATTCACATATATTTCCTGGGTAGTGTGATGTCATTACTAATCACTGGCGTTTTGAATCTGAGTAGCAAAGTACCTGCAACATATCTGAAGTGCGGGATGCAAAAGAAAGTGAAGGTATACTAAAGATTAAACGGTACATTGCATACTGCCCCACTTCGAACCCTGGCACTAATAGTACAAATAATCAAAGTATTAGTAACATAAATTGATTAAGAAGCTATATATGCTTTTTTTAGTGTAAGTTTAGTGTACTTGCATATAAAGTTGTTCTTGGTTTCATGATTTACTTCATTCCACTGGAACATGTAAGGACTGCCCTGGCTAGGAGGAATTTACGGCTGATAATCCACCACCCCACACACCTCAAACCCACAAGAAGGCTCATCCCAGTGCCTAATGTCTTTTCATTAAATCTTTTGAATGCTTGTACACTGTAACCATATATCAAGCCAAAGTCATTTTATGCCTGATTAATCAGTTATAATAATCTCACGTCATGTACTCATTTATGGCCATATGTAAACATCCGTTATGCTACAATCTGTTAAAACTGATTAATGGAATCAAATGCAGTTCACAATATGACAAATGAACTGGCGGAATTGCATTACAGCAAGCTAGAATATGATTACATTATGGCATACTGTAGTGAACTCTTTAATCAAACAATGGTATTGTATTCAGACTCAAATGCTTCTTTGTAGGTTTTCCTAAACAACAGTATTATACTGTCAATATATGACTCTCTGATTGAGAAGGTTTGAGGAGGGGGTTAATTAGCAGACAGTAATCTCATAAAATGGATCTGTCCTACAGAGGGCCATCCTTCTTGGAATGCAAAAACATTACAGAAAGGGCATTTCCCACTGCCCTGTTGGACTCTGTATTCTGTCTTTAGAAGAGACAGATTAAACACTAGACAAAGCACATGGAACGCATGCTCCAGCTTGTGTATGATGTGGAAGGACTGCATAGAGAAAATGAAAATATAATATCGTATTGATGCATGTATTGTTTTGTAATGAAAAAATGTCACATTTAATGAGTCGCCAGGATGACACAATAAACTGAAAATGTGTCTGCATCAATTTAAGCATTGCGTCAATACAGTGACCTAATGACCCTTATGGTTTCTAGTCCTGGAAGTCATATCTGAAATAATTTAATTTAATAATTTAATATGACCACAGGAAAGAAAGCAAAATCCTTAAAGCATTGTTTAATGTGCTAAGCCATTACATTTGGTGACAAAAGTTACTTCTTTAGCAGTTTTTGCCTCAGCAGAGCCCTGCAGAAAAGATAACTCAATGGTCCCTCATATTCAGATGAATTGATCAATAAGACCAGTGATTTCCTGCTAATGCGATTTGTAGTAATAGTTAGTGGAAGAGAAAGTAGCTGCAGACAGATTCCTCACTTCGCAAATGTAGGGCATAAGAAAGTCTAATAGCTCAAGCATTACCACCAGTTAGATAACATTACAACTGGCTGCTCTGTGAGGAAATGTACACGAGTCAGGCAGCAATGGAAGCCTAAATGAAATCTAATGACTCAGAAAGCTGTTTGAAAGCACTAAGGTGTTCACACCAATCAATCAGCATTATTTAATCGCCTGGTAAAGTGAAGCTTAAACAATTTAGATGTTTTATTGTAGAGGAACAGTGATATTTTTTCAGAGATCTAAATCATGTTATGAATCTAGAAGTTTGTCATTTGCACTAATGCACTAAATCGGTTTGACCTAAATCGGTGACAGTTTAACATTCTCACACATGTGAAGTGTATTAAACCTTATTGCATTGTCACTTGGGCAAACTCTAGATGATCAGCACTGCAGATGTATAAAGCTGTGTGCAGTCTGTACAGTCCTTTATTCCAAAGGCATGTTTCTTCTTAATCAGCTTTTTTTAAGTGTAGAAGTGGGCTGATGAGTATTCCATATTTTCTGTCTTTGTCATGATTTACTTTACTGTAAAATGTACAGTGCCATATAGAAAGTCATCGTAACCTGTGAAAATCTTCCTTTTGCCACATTACACCCTGGAAAATGAAATAAAATCCAACTTTTTGGGGGTTGTATGAACAATTATAACCCTCAACATCAAAGTGAATAAAACATTTTAAAACATTCTGGAGTATTATTAACATTAATTAGTAAAATACCTGGTTTGCTAAAGCCCCTTAGAGTATACCATTATAAACTTGCTTAGGTGCAATTAATAAACTTCCAGATGAAACACCAGGCTAACTGCCCCACCTGACCTCAGTTATAGCGGTTTTGATTACTTCAGAATAAAATCATATAATAAAATCATTCTTGATCATTTCATTGAGGAAAAACTTGCATCCCTAAACAGCTGAAGATGGGCAGGTCATTCACCTTCCAGCATAACAAATATGCTATTAGAACATACCACTAGAAGAACAACACAATGGCTTAAGGATAAGAAGGTGAATATCCTTCAGTGGCCAAGTCAAAGCCCAGGTGTAAATCTGAAAGAAAATCTGTGGATGGACTGGAAGAGAGCAGTCCATTGCTGCTCACCACTGAACTTGAGAAATTCTGCAAGGAAGAATGGATAGATTTTCCCTGATATAGTTGTGCAAAGCTAGACCAGACATATCCAAAAAGCCTAATGGCTGTAATTAAAGAAAAAGTTGTCTCTACAAAGTATTAAATCAGGGGACTGATGACTTTCCCAACCCCATTATTCTAGTTTCAGTTTATTATTTTGAAACTGTTGCCTTTTTCTTTCATTAGTCAAAATTTGGCAAAATTTGTAAATAAAGCTGCAAATGTTTTTAATTGGTTTTGATTTCAGGCTGTTTCAAAGGCTTATGGTGATTTTCTATAGGCACTGTAATGCTTTCAATTGCATTACAGTGCAAATACAGAGTCAATGCAAGGGAAATCGACACTGTCTCTGGTTTGAGACTATGAGGAATGCCTCCGGTATGACCAGTGTCTGAATCTCATGTCTAATCACATCAATCTAATTGGCCAATGGCAGTACAATCAGGTGCATCTGTGAGTATATTAGGGCACCTGTAGAGCGTGTCATTAGCTTTTTGTCTTCAGGAGCTGTTTTGTCTGTTGTGGAATTAAAGAGGTAATGGATCCTGATGCATAAAGTTTCAGAAAATGTGTGCCTTGGTGTCGGAGGTTTCTGACACCTAAGGAAATACATGAACTGTGTGTAATTTGCCTGGGTAAAGATCATGCACGCTCAGTTTTCAAGTGTGCACATCGCTAGGGCTTTTTGCTGTCCACCACATCAGAGAGAGTTCTCATCTGTGTCTTCTGATATTTTAGACAGTCTCCTTCTGCTGGCGAGCCAGAAGATGTAGGATGTGGCTGAGGAGGATGAGAGCTGCATATGGGGAGCTTTTGGAGGTCATGTCTCATGCTACTGAGAAGTTAGATCTTTCCTGGCAGCACGAGAAGCTGGGAATCGCTCATGGCTGGCTTGACGCGAAATTCCTGGCTGCTCATGACTAACAGACTCCCGTGAGAATGCCCTTCCTTCCTGATCTGTACATCAAGGTGGAGAGATCATGGACGTTGTACTCTGCTTGCTTCTTTATGGGTCATCATCTCTGCAGCCCCCCTTCTGCTACCCGGGTCACATTGCGGCTTAATGGCAGGGCTTATGCAGCATTGGGTCAGGCTGGTGTTACACTGCAAACCATGGAGGTCTTGCAGGTGTCTCGCCCTCTAAGCTTTTCAGCACATATGTACAGATGGTGGTTGAGAAGTTTTGAGTGGCGAGGGCACAGTCCTGAGTCAAAAACACATCCCATGTAGGTCTAGGTCCTCGCCTGATGCCTCTAAAGCTGGGGACCATAGCAGAGCGTTGCTGCCTGTGCTCATCCTCCTTCTCTGAGCAAAGCACAAAAGCGACACAATGTCACACAGAGGAGGCAGGACGCTAAAAACAGACGGGCTGAGGCTCATATGGGAGTGAAGAAGTTGCCTCATCTAACTCCCTCCTGTCCTGTGCAGTCACACAACCACACACAATAGACCCTGAGTGTTTGGACCAGTGATGATTACCACGGCCTTGTCTCATTGTTTTGCTTATTCTAATGGTTTAGCTAGGGCTTATTAGCTATACATAAATTCATGCTCAAATCCTTGCTCTGTATTTGAATTAAAATACAGGCCCACTGCACAGTACAAGTATTGTGCCTCTTGAGTCAGTTCAAGAATGGACGACTGCATCCTAATAAGACTGCATATCTCATAAATGATCATAAATGCATGTATGAACATTAACAAATGTTTGTGAAATTAATCCAAGAACTTATATATACATATTCATATTTTTTATTTATTTTGGCGAGAAAATATTTGTGCTTTGGCATGTGTATTTATGAATTGTATTTTAAATTTACAAATCTGATTTTCTACATGTGAATTGAGCTGTAGATTTATTTAATGTGTTTTGTATACGTATTAATTTTGAGACCACTTAGGCTCCATAGTCTACTTCTTCAGTCATAATTGGTAGCATGCTTGCTGTTCTAGCAGTACAAAAAGAGCAAAGTAGGATGTGTTACAGTTGCCAAGGCGACAAGTGCATACTAAAGAATTAAATAAAAACCGACAGACAAAAGGTGATTTCAGTGCTCTAAATATTTTTAGAAAAATAAATCAAACTTTAACAGTGGCAACATAAGCACATCATGTTTAGTCTGAAGGCAGAGAACCAATTTTATTCACTCAGATGCAGTTTTCACTCCAGCAAACCAATAAAGGAAACAAATATTTACAGATAAGTTTACAGTGGGGCCAAACATATGCTAATCTATTGAACAGACATATACGAACAAAAGGTCAGAAACAACGTAATGCACTTTATTTTTTATGCCATTACAAAAAAGCAAAATAAAATATATGCATTACAAAGAATTATAAAAGCAAAGTTAAATTATTGTTGCTCTGTAACTGGTCTTCATCTGATAGTGAGGTTAGTGATTACTAAACAATGTAATCAACTAACTACACTGCCTGATGACCACCAGCATTTTGTGACAGAAACTATGCCAATTCTAGGATCTCTTTAGCACCTCTTTATAAAGGATCTCTTTATAAATCTTTAGCTGTACCTTACAAACAGGTTAGTACTACTATGGCAGTTTTACATGGACACATAATCAATAGATTATGGATTTTAACATCGTGTTTTCTTGTAGGTCGTTGTGCTGGCAGTATGGTTAGTGATTGTAGCTCACATAAAACAATCAGATAACAACACTGCCTACAAACCAACCTCAACAGATTATTAAGCCAGTAAATAAATCTAGTCCAGTGAGCCATGCAACCTAAAAAGACGCAAAAGCAACGATTTGATATTATTTGGCAATGCACTTTACATACCTAAATAAGAGAGAGGTTAGAGTAGTCACCATTATTGCAGAATAATACATGGTAAACTATTTAAAATAAAAATTGCCACCGTCTTTTAGTGACTGACGAATCGGACGATACGCGTCTGCGCTCAGAAGACGCGTTTATTTAGTTCCGACCTGCTGACGTCACATATCCAGGTGAAGGTTTCTAGGTAACCTTTCTAAGTAAATGTATATGATTCCCAGACCCCAAAACTAAAGCATTTATAGTGAATCTCACCTGCAGACATTTCTGTGGATTATTATCATGTTTCAGGTCCTTCTTCCGCGGATTCCAGCACACGGTTCTGTATTTATGTGTTTAATTTCAGCGCCCTCTGAGGCGGGAGGCACCGGAGCGCGAAGCGCGGCGCGCACGACGCCCGTGACTCCCGGACACAACGCGCGGTGAACGAGGGAAAACTGTTCACAACTAATACCGTATCATTTAAACGAGCAGAAGACCATCACATTGCTTTCTTTGCAGTTCATTTTGCCCAAACATTGAGCTAGCAAATCTTGATCAGTAATAGGCTGCTCTTAACTGTTAACATGTTGCTGCTGTAGTTGATTAAAAAGTACTTCAAGCAATTAAAACATTAATTTAAAAACTAAAGTCAGCCATCGTTTGTTTCACAGTTTCATTGCTTGTTTAAAACAATATGATAAATAACACCAGTGTTCAATGATTTATGTCATTGATTATGTCATTGTCACTTATGTTTATTATCAATAATATGCCCAGTGATCAAAAATCGATTTTTTTTAACCAAGTGATCTACTTCATTATCTACTTCAAGTCTTAAGTACAAACAATGTACTTATGCTTTTTAATCTTTAATAAAGTATTTTAAATGCCAAAAAATGACTACATTAACATTTCTATTTAAAGGTCACCAATAATTGAAATGTGTTATAAATTACTTGGCGGCGTGATGTTCAAACGAAATGAAACTTAATAATAATGCTTTCAAAGTAAAGTTTTATATTTTTCCAAGTTGCTCTGCAAAAGCACAACGATTATGTAATGAGGGTAACTTATTTCAAGCGCAAAAAGAAAACAACATAAGCATACATGCAAGCTGTTTTCAAAACCCTTCACAATACCATCATAAGCAACTACATTTGTTGATTGTACAGTTACTGTGGTTTAAAGCAAAAACCTTTAGTCTTGCGTTAAAAGCCTTTAGTCTTGCGTTAAAAACCTTTACTCTTGCGTTAAAAACCTTTAGTCTTGCGTTAATAACCTTTACTCTTGCGTTAAAAACCTTTAGTCTTGCGTTAAAAACCTTTACTCTTGCGTTAAAAACCTTTACTCTTGCGTTAAAAACCTTTACTCTTGCGTTAAAAACCTTTACTCTTGCGTTAAAAACCTTTAGTCTTGCGTTAAAAGCCTTTAGTCTTGCGTTAAAAACCTTTACTCTTGCGTTAAAAACCTTTACTCTTGCGTTAAAAACCTTTACTCTTGCGTTAATAACCTTTACTCTTGCGTTAAAACCTTTATCTTGCGTTAAATTTATTTGCGTTAATAACCTTTATCTTGCGTTAATACTTTCTTGCGTTAAAAACCTTTACTCTTGCGTTAAAAACCTTTACTCTTGCGTTAAAAGCCTTTACTCTTGCGTTAAAACCTTTACTCTTGCGTTAAAAACCTTTACTCTTGCGTTAAAAACCTTTACTCTTGCGTTAAAAGCCTTTACTCTTGCGTTAAAAACCTTTACTCTTGCGTTAAAAGCCTTTAGTCTTGCGTTAAAAGCCTTTAGTCTTGCGTTAAAAGCCTTTACTCTTGCGTTAAAAACCTTTCTTGCGTTAAAAACCTTTGCGTTAAAAACCTTTACTCTTGCGTTAAAAACCTTTACTCTTGCGTTAAAAACCTTTACTCTTGCGTTAAAAACCTTTAGTCTTGCGTTAAAAACCTTTACTCTTGCGTTAAAAACCTTTAGTCTTGCGTTAAAAACCTTTACTCTTGCGTTAAAAACCTTTACTTTAAAACCTTTACTCTTGCGTTAAAAGCCTTTAGTCTTGCGTTAAAAACCTTTACTCTTGCGTTAAAAGCCTTTAGTCTTGCGTTAAAAACCTTTACTCTTGCGTTAAAAGCCTTTACAAAACCTTACCTTGCGTTAAAAACCTTTACAAAAACCTTACTCTTGCGTTAAAAGCCTTTACTCTTGCGTTAAAAACCTTTACTCTTGCGTTAAAAGCCTTTAGTCTTGCGTTAAAAGCCTTTAGTCTTGCGTTAAAAGCCTTTACTCTTGCGTTAAAAGCCTTTACTCTTGCGTTAAAAGCCTTTACTCTTGCGTTAAAAGCCTTTACTCTTGCGTTAAAAACCTTTACTCTTGCGTTAAAAGCCTTTACTCTTGCGTTTAAAACCTTTACTCTTGCGTTAAAAGCCTTTACTCTTGCGTTAAAAGCCTTTACTCTTGCGTTAAAAACCTTTACTCTTGGGTTAAAAGCCTTTAGTCTTGCGTTAAAAGCCTTTAGTCTTGCGTTAAAAGCCTTTACTCTTGCGTTAAAAGCCTTTAGTCTTGCGTTAAAAACCTTTACTCTTGCGTTAAAAACCTTTAGTCTTGCGTTAACAAACAACGCGATTACTTGGTTCTCAGTGAGAACAGTGACAACATTCAATCTTATAACAGCACTTATGTCATTTCTCGATACCTTTCTTCACCCAGTACACGATCATATTGTTGTAATTCATTCTCACACTCCTATGACTTCATTCACTGTTTTTTACGTGACATTAAAATGGTGTAAAGTACATCATCTGGGTCTTCCAAAACTCCTTTAACCATCAGATGTTGCTGTTTTGCATCCTAAATTACACTGTAAAAAATCGCTGCCTTAAAGTTTTACAAGTCATTTTAATTTAATATTTTAAATCCTGACTGGTGTAACTTTTACAAATAAGTTAAGCAATTTTTAACTATTTTTATAAGCTACAGCAACTCAACACCAGTTAAGATTAGAAATGTAAATTGAAACGACTTGTGCAGCCAAGTTAATTAAACTAAAAAAATTATTAATAATGTATTAATAAATGCAACATGTTTATTCTAACACTGTAAAAAGCTTTTTTAAGTTTACACACAAGTCATTTCAACTTGCTATTTTAATCCTGACTGATGTTAAATTACTTCATTTTTATAAGTTACACCAGTCAAATATTACATTGAAATTACCTGTAACTCTAAGTTATAATCTTAATAATTTACGGCATCAGCGTTTGTTCTTTACAGTGTAGCATTACTGTTCAGTTTTAAATAAGTTTAAAGTTAAGACAGCAGTGGGGTTATCCTAAAGTTGGGACAGATAGGATTGTTTCGTCTGGTTAAGATGTTTCTGTAATACGTTTCCTATCTGTAGTTAAGATAGATCTTGCACTTAAAACCAGACTCAGATTCTCGATCGGGTCCGATGTTTGGCCTTTACAGATTTAATCTTAAACCTTCCGGGCTGCTCCTATCATATCAAACGAGTCTGATATTTAGTATTTTAAATTGGGATGATTTCGTCCGTACTTCCACTGTAGTCAATGAGACAGACCTTATGAAATAGCATTAATAAAATAACATTAATAATAATAGTAATAATAATGCGTCACAGTCTATATGTTAACGATAACGGCACGATAATCTTAATAATATCTAATAATACAGGATTTAATAAATCATGTAGTCTGAGCTTTAGAAAACGTCATTCTGTTGTCCAAGTGTTTGTCCTAAATAAAGTCCTAACTAAAATTGCCATGGTTACCAAACAAATAGACTTACATAGTCAATATCTTTCTGTAACACGCCTGTATAATGTACAGTTCACTGCTTTAACCCACCTAAAGATGAAAATAGATGAAAATAAACACCCATTTTTGTTCCTTTTATGCCTATTGTACCCATCATAATTCCTACAGAAGCCTATAGAAGACTTAGCTGAGTGCCCTTGTGTCAGCATTGACATTGACTGAAGTGGTTATGGTGTTAACTGTGGGTAGGCAATAGACCTACAGGGGGGAATTCCTGAAAGCAAGGTTAACTTACCGTGACACAGACCCTGAACCCTCGGTTGATCAACCCAAACCTTGCTTACTCTGAGTATGTCTGTTCCAAAGCACCTGTGAGAACTTCAGTAGTGCAATCAACCTCCTATTAGTAACCCAGAGCACATGGAGAATCCATTACGACATTTTTAATGGATCATGGATTTCATGGACCTCCATGGAAACTCAAAGACATCAAACGCACTGCATACTTCAGTGAAACAGAGTTAGAGGATGAAGGAAAGTGAAGGAGTTGGCTATAAAATAATGGACAGAGTAAATGCAATTCTAAATAGATTACACTTTTCTCCTTTCATTATGGGACAAAATTGAACCTTGGTCCTGTTGGGCATGCTGATCCTCAATGTGTCTCATTTTATATGTAAGGTTTCAAAAGATTTGAACTTGCTCACATGGTGTTGGCAAAGCATCCACTTTTAACCTCACCACGTTCTTGTAAACAAGATACAAGTTTGTTAAATTGTTATGTATAATAAACACTAATCCTGTGTTTTAAACTACAACAATATAAGAAATGACTCCTTGTCATGTAGAAACAAGTGATTAAAACATAATTTTGTGCAGTATTATGTTTTAATACGTATGTAAATGGTCAAGATGATGATGATGTAAGAGCAAGTTCATTTGTTTATTTATTGTAGGTTTATAGTACTTTTAAAGTTTATTTTTAAGCAATTGAATAGCTTGTCCCATTGACACATTGTAATGTTTGAAAATGAAAGTTATTTCTTTTTTGTGAGGTTGGTAAAGAAACATGGCAAACTGGATCTGGTTCACAAAGAGAAATTTGCTGTGGAACTAACTTCAGTGCTCTTTGAAAATTACAGAAGCCATTCATATCCAGACAACCCATCCAAAGACCAAGGGTTTCGGTGAGCAGCTTTCTGTAAGTTTAACTTGCAGACAAAAAATGTAGTTTTACCCAAGTAATTCCTGCTTCTGTGTGGGTTTCTTTTTGTTTTGTCTTAGGTGTCTAAGGATGAACAAAGCTCCATTGAGGGATTTGGTTATTGTGTGAGCTTGCTGCCAGAGTGACATTGTTTATAAAGATATTGGATAACCCAGGGAAATGACCATTTGGGTTGATCCTGGAGAGGTGTTGCGTCTGTTAAAAACAATTCCATGCCTTTGCATAGGTGTCCTTTTATGAACAGTTAAACTCCTAGACAACACTGTTGGCATTTAAGTGAAGATTATCTCAGTAATGGTAACTTGAGTAGAAATTTAGGAGAGGGCCTTTGTTCCTTTACCTTAAAGGTACGGTGAGAAGGCCACCAATTTTTTGTGACCCAGCTGGAGGGGGATCAAAAGGGGGATGGGGAATTCTCTCGCAAGATGATTAAAAAAAAGCAGAAAAGAATTTCTGCAGTTTAGTGAGTGTGGACCACCCCCACCCATCCAAAACTGGGGGCCGTACCCTAAAAGAATGATGCGTCAATGAGGACTACCAACATTCTTCATGGGTACAATAACCACCTCAAGAGTTTTAAGGCCCTCCTACACTTTCTCTGGACTTAGGGTGGACTGATATCCTGGGTCAGCAAGAACCGCTTGTTTTTTTATTTTCCAACAAAAACGTTTGCTTTCTGTTTGCTGTGCAAGCATGTTATTTAATTTAGTGATTTATTTTTTGAAGGCATAATGTCATTAAGGCACATTTAAAGTTTTGTTTCTCTGTGGAGTGGAAGGGCATTTGTAAAACCTCATATGAAACTGTTTGCTGGGAAGTGTTTTCAGGTAGATGCCTATTTATGGCACTAGATGGCAGCAAGTGACACTTTTTACTTGAAGGCTTACACATTATACTGCAAATGTCCTTGTTTCACTTGTTTACTCTCCCTCTTGTTTTTTCTTTCTCCATTCATGACTGCTTCAGTATTTTTTTGATGGATTGTAGTTTAGTTTTGTCTGGACAACAAATTAGAAGTGACCTTTTTGGTCAAAAAGATAAAACATTTGTCTTTTAATGGGCCCAGTGTTGCATAGTGGGCTGGTTTTAACAGCCAGTGTCTGTACATCCAGTTCAAATGATGTCTAATCATTGTCAAACACTGACTAACCTTTAAATTACGTAATGTTCAGAAATAAATATGAAACTCCAAGCATTATCGACCCCCACTTACTTTTAACCATGGCCAAAAACATGTCTGACTCCCTTAACACAATTGTGTATGTGGTTACAAATCTACACTTGCATGATTTTCTATCCTGTTCTAAACAGTTAAACCAAGACTACCCATGTTCTTTGTTTGTATGTAATCACTGTCACGAGTTACATAAACCGAAAGTAAACAGCCTTTCCAAAGCAGCACAAACAAGTAATTGGGAAAAAATGCTTTAAAAGAAACACATTCGGTGTGTTTTCCTCATGAAGTTGGTTCAGGAAATAGTCTAGACCAGGGGTTTTCAAAGTGTGGGGCGCGCCTCCCTAGGGGAGTGCCAGAGCTTGCCAGGGGAGGCTAGTGTAGGGGTTAAATATAGTCTTTGTGCAGCAGGGAAACAATTAAAAGCCATGTTTGTTCACACAGCAACATAATATGATTGTCAATCCTGTATTTTAGTCCTAATATAGGGGGTTATGTTGAGACTCAGCCACTGGTCTCACAACTGCATTGTCATTGTGGACAGGATGGGAGGGGGAGGTCTGCAGGTTTTGCTTTCTGCTTTAACACCGAGGTTGAAATCAAAGATCTGATCATTGTCTGTTTCAATATGTTACACAATTGGTGAACCAAGATCAATTCTGACTCGAGTGATTTCCTGATTCCACTCCCTCCTCCTCTTCTCACTTATTCCTCTCTACTTTTGTTCACATGAATTCATAAAGGAAATTTTGATCTTCCAAAACACATTTAAATACAATAACTGTTCAGCTTTAAAGACATTGTGAAATGCCACTGAATATTTCTTACTGAGTGCTGCCTTTAAAGAAGCATTTTCATTTATTTAAATAACCCCTTCTATAAAACAATCAATAACACAGGTAAATGCTATACCTTTATTTAATTTGAATGCTTCTGTCAAAAATAAACAGTAACAAATGTGGTTGGGTGATTTTGGCAATTATTTACAGCTCTGAAACAAAAATACAGTAACCACTTTTTTCTATATTATATGGTCTCTCCTATAACTGCCTTCCAATCAATCTCCCCCAAATAATGAGGAGAAAAAACCCTTCCTTCCATCTTCTCCATGTACACGCAGAGACTTGGAGGTGTGGGAGCCTCTGTAGAGGCCTGTCCATTCCCTGTCCTTTTCTTTTTCCTCTTCCCTCTGTTGGAGTTCAACCTGATGGCAGATCACCAGGCGCATGTCCTCCTGGAACACAAATTTCAAAAGTAGGTTTAAGGAAAAGACCAACTATTTTCCCAAGATGATGTAAGTGGTGTTTGCCCGTGCAACACTCAACACCACAATGCTGGTTGCCACTTGGTTAGGGTGTTAAAAAAAAAGCCAAAATCTTTACGATAATTCTCGTCTCTAGATATGGCTCATCCTTTCTCCAAATATTTTTGGGCAATTTTATCAAAAAGTCCAACTGCTTACAAAACTGATAGCATATCTGAGTTAAACAAGCCATGTTATGTTAAACTTTGTCATTATGCAGAGTACAAGTACAGAGCTAATAAAATTTGATCGAACCAGAAGTGCAAGGATATTATTTTAACATTTATTAGTCAATGTTAATTTTAGCATTTACTAATACATTTTTAAAATCAATAGTTAACATTACCTGTTAACATGAATAATAGTATTGGCATTAATTATCAGGAATTATTAAGAAATGCTAATGTTAAAAATTATTGCTTATTGTTAGTTTATGTTAGCTAATGCTTTCATTAATGTGCAACCTTATCGTAGTGTTACTACAATATTACTAGTAAACTAGACCTCTTCACTAACAAAATCTAGTTTATGTAAAAAATGCACCAACCTGCCAAGACTCGACTTCCTCAGACAGAGCCACCTTGTGTTTGATGGTGTTCAAAAGCTGCTGGTTAAGTGCATCTCGCTCTTGCCGGGCTAAAATGATCTCCTCCTCCAGGGCACTAGATTAGTTACAAAGTCAGAAGACATTTGGTTTGAAACAGAGGGATGTCACATTCCAGTCTTTGTGCCCCATCCCTCCATTACAGATGAGAAAAGAGGGATGATCACTTTGTCTTTGGCATTCAACATGATGCATGAAGAACATCACCACACCTTTCATTGACTGTTATAAATGTAACCGGTTGCAACAGCACCTTGCTCCAATTCTCACCTGTATGTAGGTTTACGATAACAGTTACGAAATGGCTTTATCTCCTCCCTCAGCGCTTCTAGTTCAGTTTTTGTCGACTGCAGCTGGTGATAGAACCAAGTATTATATAACACCTTAGAAATAGACACAGTGTCTATTTACATGCTATTGTGATGTCATCACTTCACAGGATTACGAGATAAGGGCTAACCTCTTTCTGTAACCTTTGAATCTCCTCTTCTGTTTCTTTTAGAATGGCTGAATGGGCCATGATGGTTTCTTTGGCCTGTTGGGGATTGTAATAAAAATAAAAAACTGAGCAGAAATTGTTCAGTTGTTCAACATTTTCCATCCCAATTCTAGAACAACAGCTGATCAAGGAGAGAAGCAACCACAATTATGTACGGAAACCTAAAGACTCTTGATGGACAATACATTGCATCCTTAACTAGTTGTTTTGTTCGGTTCTGTACACACTATGCAGATTTACTACCTGATTTCTTCAGAAGCAAATTTCGTTGTAGAATGTTTTTGTCACTTTTGTAAATGCTAGATGCTACAAATCCACAGTTTACATAACGGTTTCTTAAAAGATTCTTCATAAATAACTATCGCTGTGTTAACAGAATAGGATTAAGCACACAAAAGCAAAGCTGTAGCTGCAGTGTGTTCATGTTCCTTAGTAATGGACAGATTAGTGTAAGGTCATTTTCAACTCATTTGATGCATGCACCATTTCACTAAGAAGCAGTAATAAGTTAACAATTATCATAAACTACAACAGTAAGAGCTACCTGAGACTCCTGGATCTCACTCTGAAGCGACAAAGGAATGTAGGTAGCCTCCTCCAGACTGGTCTCTTCTCCCAAGGCTTGAACCCTCTGCTGAAGTCTACGGTTGACTGTGCGCAGCTGAACCACTATTCTGTGCTCCTGTTCCAGCTATGAAAGAGACAGGCAGACTGAAACTCTACAATGATGGATGCTCTCAGTTTGAGCTCTGTTAAGTCTGACCAGCATTCAGAGAAGTGCCATGAAACACGAGCTGCTTCCTAAATAGTTTGTGAGATTAGAATCAGGCCTGTTTCAAGTATGACTTTTATAATGACTTCTCATCTCTCAATCAGGCACAGCTGTATAATATACTTACTAGCTCAATATATGGTCAGCTTCACACTCCTATAAAGTCTTATCTATCCGTTTATATGTTGAACATGTCACATGAACAGATCATAATTACCTCAGTGTCTTTATCCTTCACGCTCGTCTGTAGTTCCATAACTCTCTCTCTCAAACCATCCCTCTCACACCTCAGAAGATCATTGTCTTCCTGAGCAGATTTCAGTCGTTCATCTATATGAGCACAGTGCTCTTTCAGAACCTTGCTCTGCGATTAACAATGAAAACAAAAGTAACAGGTTTTTTCCTGTATTAGATTGGAGAAATAGCCATAATAGATCCTTACTCTGTGTGTAAGGATCTATTATGTATCTGGTTCGATCATATCTATTAACTTTTTGACTTCTACACTTATGCAGATTATTATATTTGTATATTATAAACATAAAGCAGAAAAAGTAGATTTCACCACTTAGCCACTTCTTTTAAATGATCCAAAAAACTGAAAATGGTCAAACACAATTAGCCAAGTCATGGCTCATTTATACCTCTGCTTGCAGACTGTCCAGTCTAGCAGAGCTTATAGACTTGCTGAAACTCATATCTTCCATTTCTTCTTGTAAAAACCGATGCTCTGTGCGTAACGTGTGTTCTAAAGCCACTGCCTGAAAAACAGAGAGAGAGAGAGTTTAGATGAAATCAACATCTTTTCTGCATTCCAACCCTCTGTTCTAACTTTATTACAACTTCACTAGACACTTTTATTCAATACAGCTGGAAGATGTTTTTTTTATTAATTGCTTGCATGTTTTAAAGAAATTAAATTCTGATTAAGGCTTCTAATTGGTCACCTGTGCTAACTGTTCCACAAGTTTTTGGTTGTGATTGGACAGCTCAGTCAGCTGCTCTCTCTCCTTGCAGCGCAGGTCACGACACTGAACGTGCTTTTGTTTCATCTGCTCATGCAATGCTGCAACATCGGCCTGCAGTTCTGCTTCCCTCTGACTTGCCTCAAGGTCTCGCAACTCTAGGCGTCGCTGCAGCATCTGCTTCTCCTGCTGTGCAGCCTGTTATACAAACACACACTGATTATTGCTAAATGAGAGATAATAGTCAAATTCAAAATTTCTCCATCACTGCAGTTTTGAATATCCCTGAAGGTCTATTAAATCAAGGAAAGAAAATTAAGAGCAGCATTTTTATGATAATCTTGAGGTTAAGGTATCTATAATTCATACACTTTAAAAAGATTTTTTAATGATATGAAGAGCTTCATTTTGTGAAAGTGACATTTGCCAGATTTGGTAACCCATACCCAAAATGTGACCTCTGCATTTAACCATAACTGGTGAGGAGTGAACACACTGCAAGTCGTGAACACACACACACGGGCAGTGGGCAGCACACTACTGCACCTGGGGAGCAATTGGGGGTTAGGTGCCTTGCTCAGGGGCACTTCAGTTGATACCTGCCAGTGCTAGAATCTAACCAGTAACCTTCCGATTACAAGCCAGACTAACCAGTAGGTCACAACTGTCCCCGCATTGTCTATTGTCCCTAAATAGGACTTCTATGCAACATGGTGGTATTTTATGTTTTTAATTTATTCTGTTAAAATAATTTCACATTTTTTGAGGGGGTGACATTGGGGTGAAATGTGACGCACGTTTTCACCACAGAAGATGACATTAAAAGATTCACCATAAAAACAGTTTTTATCAGGCACCAGAAAAGTTGCTCAACAATGTTTTTAAAACCATTTTTACTGAACATTTATATTAATACAAACTCTTTCTGAATGAACAGCAAACATACACAATCCCTAAAAGGCAAAATTATTTAGTTTATTTATATTATTTAGTTTAGCATGCTACAGCAGAGAATACTAGAACAAAAAAAATCAACTGTTTGGTTGCTTTTTCTACATTGTAGACAATCAATCCAATTTTTTCTTGTTTTCTTGTCCTTCCCAGACAAGTCCTCTAGTAGCTGGTATAGTTTATCAGTAGGCATAATCAAATAAAAAGATGTTTTACACCTACTTGATGAGTACAATGAAATTTTAGAAATGTGTATAATTCGGGAGATAAATTGTCATAGATTTATTTAATTAAAACTAAATCATATTATTTATAGTTATTGTATTTTTCAACTGTTGAAGGTACGTTTCAATTGTTTTTTAAACCACATTTACCAAAGGTATTGTTTCTTACTGATGTATATAAACGAACAGTTAAAATGTACAATGTGTACAAGTATAGCACAATGAAATCAAGACCAAAATTTCCCTTTGAGGAAAATAAAATACATTTCAATTTACAGTACAACAACGCATGAAAGGAGTGCTGCTTAGATTCAAAATAATTCCAACTCATGCTTTTTGGACACAATTTTTTTGGATAATACCTTTACAATGTTTCATAGCAAACGTTTCATACCGTTTACCTAAAAAGATCATGAGCTTGTTCATACCTCCATTTCCTTCTCCACCTGTTCCAGCTGGGCAGTTAGCTCCTCATTCTTCTCCAGCAAAGCTTGACCCACCTCTGCAGCCAGCATCAGGTCCTTCTCCAGCAGTGCAGGGCTACGGTCATCCTGAGGTGAGGCGAGAAGATCATCTGCTCCTACTGAAGGAGTCACGATCCAATGACTGGAAGAAGAGTCTGATGAAGAGAAGGGAAAGAAAGTTTCCTCCAGGATGGGAGAGGCAAGGTTCTCCTTGGATGAATACATTCTCTTGTTGCTTTACTGCATCTTAGGTAGTACGGTAAGCCAATGTAAATGATCTTATTCTAGATCTCTAGCTTGTATTCTCCTTATTGTATAGTCAGACAATTCTGTGACACAGAAACCGACTTTTTAATGTAAACTTCTTATTCGCTCAGCTGGTTTTGTATATCTTAAGAAAAATCATCCACCCAAAATGTGTTACATCTAGGGTTGAACTTGAGCCATATTGAGGTTGAAACTTCTTTCAAGGGTGGAATCCTCAATGGTTTAATGTTTGCTTTATCTGTGGACAGAAACATGTTGGAACAGGTTATAATTGTGCTGCCACTTCTTGGCCTCATCACAACACAAAGCATTCACAATTCATTCACAATATTGAACTCTCTTGACAAATAGTGCAGAGCTTGTGTGTGTGATTCAGATCATCTTGAAGCACTGTTATTGTTGTGTAAAGGGCTTATTTTGGTTTATTCCAACACATTCACTGGTTATGACTGCCTTACATGATGTAATATTAAAACTGTGGAAACTTTGTAATGGTTTACTACAATCCCAAACAACAAGTTCTTATCTCTGCTACTTTACTTTAAGTTAAGTCTCAATTAAAAAACGTAAGAATACATAAACATACAAAAACACATCAACTGTTTATCTCATAAGTCGGTATGAAATGTTTATTTATTACAATTAACATTTTGTTTCTCTCACCTGAGAAGTTCCTGATCTCAACTCTGCAGGTGAAGGGCGGTACTGCTGGTCGTCTTGGAAACGGTGATGTAAGCGAATAAGCCACGCCTTCTCGATTCATGAACAGAGAAGCCGACAGCCGTAAAAATATTTGGGATTATAAATATTGTATTTATAACTGTTTCTTTTCCACTTTTCATATTCACCAGCAAAATTAATTAACCAAAGACTATATTTGTTATATAGGCTACAAAACGAAATCAAGGCGTTTAGGAGATGTATTTTTGCAGTTATTTGTGTAATCCCTCACATTTACATTATTAAACTTGGTGTTTATTATCTTAATGTGCTTTTGTGTCGTTTTAATTTGTTACTGCACTATCTGTGTCACAAAATAAGAACAAACCACACAAGATAAAACCACACATCATGCTTCCTACTATGCTTAATCGTTACAGTCTGCAAGCACAAGTTTATAATATAGTTTTAATGTGCCATTTTCCATCTTCAATAAAATGTGGTATAGAAAACACAAATATTGTCCCCATAGTCAGGTTTACTCAGACCGTTTATTGGCTGTTAGGTAACCTGCTCATTGCTGCCCCTCTGTGGACAAATAACTCAACTACACTCACTAAGAAGACAGTCACTTGTCTTGAACTTTGATATACTTTTCTTTAATAGTTTCTTTAATCGTATAGAAACCAATAGTTCACTGAGTATGCAACCAGATAACATTTTTCATAGCTTTGGTAAATTGACTGTAATATTCCAATGTCCAAATATAGAATTGTGTAAAAAAGGATTATAAAGAATCTCTGTACAAGTTGTTGATTTTTTTTTGTGTTTGTTGATTTATTGACATTTTGCCCTGCTGTGAAAGAACAGCTTGTTTAACTAATGGCAATCGCTCCGGTCTTTGTGTTTATGTGTTATAGCATCTAACACAGAGATGGAGGGACACTGTGCAAACTGGGCTCTTCTCTTGGTACTGTGCAGTCTATTGCTTCTCTCAGACAAGAAGCCATGAGCTGATCCATGAGCTGTGGGTAAACATTAAACTTTCATACACTTATTGTGGGAAATTGCTTTTTTTCACAATGTTGTAAGCATACAGTAAGTATACTTTGCTATGATGCAAATTTATTTCTATAATTCCTTTGTTGTGTTGATTTTGTACAACAGAATAAACAAGAATAAAGAGCAAATTAATGTATTGAATCAGGGTAGACAAATGACATTGACATTACCTTTAAGGTTATTTTTAGGTTTAGGTATTTTAAAGTTAACTTTAAAGTAAAAATTATATAGATATATTAAGGAAAGTTTTTTTAGATGTGGCAACTTGTTACTTTTTGTATAGTAAGTTTTTAATCATAATTCTTATAGTTTATATATATAGGTGTTGTGGTGTGACTAATTATTATTTTTTAAAATATTCCATGCAGTCTCTCAATTCATAGAAGGTCAGAAAAGTGCATGCTTAAAATTAAGAAAGTTTTGGATAAAGTATAGGCTTCACAAATCATGTTTCTCCTACTTAACACCAGAGGACACTCACCTGAATATTGATGCTTCTCCCTGGACTTTATTTCTCATGATCCCATACCTGGTACAGGTGCCATCACACCTGTCTCCCATCTATTGGACTATTAAAACCTTACTCTCACCCTCACTCCTTGTGAAGTCTTGTTTTTGCCTTGGCTGATATTACTGAGTGGTTCATTATTGTGCCTTTGCCTTAGTTTGACCCTGAACTGTTTACCTTGATTTGAACCTTTGCCACCTGTATTGTTTTTGCCATGTATACCTGAATATTCTCTGTGATTGCCCGCTGCCTTCCCTGATCTTTTGCCTGTGTTTGACCCCTGCCTGCCTGTATCTTTGCTCTTGTTATTAAACAGGCTGTACATGGATCCCAGCTCTGGTGCCTCATTACAATAGCATATCACGCTGCAGGACAGTCTCTAACGTTTTATTCCGATTACCCATGTTATCTAATTACCTAAGATGTGTGGTTATGTGCACACAGACCCTATTCTCCTTGCTAGAGCTTTAAAGAATTATCCACAAGACTATTGCTTCATTCCAATTCACCAAGGCCAATCTGTCTGTGTATGTAATGATGAAAGATTGTAGAAACCTTCTCTGGGCTAATAATGTAAGTATCATACATTATTACAGTATTATAGGATCTGCAAGTCTATGAGGTTAAAGTCAAGACTGATGTGCGTATCTGAATTATCGCCTATGATAAACAAAAACAAATTGACATAACACTATAAACACAATAAATCTATGGTTGGGTATTTGATCAATTTTATTTTTCAGAAATGGGACTTCTACTGCTATTAGGATTGTGTGATGGTCCTCACTTACAGGAATTTAAATGTGATTCTTGGTTATACTCTGCACTTTACAGAGTCTGGGTATGTGTAATCTGTAGTTTGCAACTCAACAGTATTAAGCAGTTAAAGAATTATTTAGGACTGTGCAGAAACAGTTTGCTTTATAGCTTTTTGCTTTTTAGCATTTACTGTAAATGTGTGTTAGTACAGTACAGATACAGTAGTTTAAATAAAAATAAGCTGCTGTTATGTAGCTGCTTACCTTGTTGGTCTGGAATCATGGCAACTCAGAATCAAATGATGTTTACTTAACTAATGTTTAGAATTTGAAATAAAAATCAATTAAATTACAAAAGCAAAGTTTGCACCTGCCCTTGGTTATCTAGGTGGGCCTGTATTCCTGTAGCAAAGTGTATTAAACAAGTGTGATATTCTGATCTACTTGTGCTCTTGTAAATCAAATATTTATTTTATGGTGTTTAACATCATTAATTTTTTGTAACACTTTAATCTAAACAGAACAGACATTCAAAAATAACTGTGAAGACTATTGTAGTAAACTTCAAATGTTGTTCTGTTTATACTGATAGACAACAATCATAACTTAAGTGAGAATCATGAGCATATGTAAAGTGTCTTTCAGGTAATCCACTTAATCACAGTACAGTACATAATCTCCTGCTGAACCTCCTGCCTTGCTCACAAGAAATAATTTTATGCATTGATTTATTCTCAATGCATAATAATAATGATATAATTTAAATTGAACTTTTGAAATCTTGCTGTTACATTTTGTATTCCATACTGTTCCACAGCTCGCGTAGTGGCCTGCTCCCCTGTAATAAATTGAAATATACACTTTTGAAACCACAAATGCACCAGAACCCTAATCTGGAAAACTTTTATCAGTCATTATTTATTATTTTTAGAGCCCAAAAACAAGTGGCTTTGTTCTGTGACAATGTCAGATTAAAAAAAGGATTTATGAATACAAAACTGCTCCCCTTTGCATCACATGCTTCCATCACATGCTGATATCCTAAATGCATTTTTTCAACTTTAAAATGCCCATATTTAACACAACTATGGTGAGCGTTGACAACTAATTGCAAAGTAGTTATGGATGCCATATTTCTGTAAGTATGTTCCAAAAACAATTGTCACACTCATCACACTCATTATACTCCACCAGAGGGCGCTCCCCAAATTTCCCAGACTGTCGTCCACTACATTCCCTAGAGCCCCTTGCCTGTTTAGCTAACCTTATATTGCTACGTGTCATTGTAGTCAATCTTTGCGAAGTGTTGTTCGTTTAACACTGCAATTCTGAGCGTTCTCTCTATGTCCCTGTTTCTCTGTGTTTTTGACCATTGTCTGTGTTTTGGATTCGTTTGTTTGATTTGCCTTAGATATTTCTTGCTTGGACTGACTGCACGTGTTTCGACTCTGTGTCTGTTTTATGGATTATGATCTTGGACTGTGTTTAAAGTCTGCATTTGTACCCTCAAAGTTGTGTCCCAAAGCAGTATGTTTCAATAAATCAACAGGTGATTGTAGCACACTGTGCTGGGAAACAAGTGTGCATAGTATAATAATGTATAGTATGACATAGGCCTTTGGCTGGTTTACTGGAGGGTTTGTAAAGCACTGCTCTTCGTTAAACTGCTTTGAAATAATACGCATTGCAACAAAAACACTATACAGAAACATTGCATTGAGTGAAGTACCCCTCCTATAAATGATAGTATACGTAAGTTACTGTCTTCAAGTACTATTATTATGAAGTTAAAGTGAATCTTGTGTTCTTTAGAATTGCTGGTGCCGTGCCATGAACCCTTAACAGCAAACAGAACCATACTGTGGCTCCATACCTTGTTATGAACAGAATCATGGTATTGGTATATTGTTGCACCTCTAGTATTGACTATATTCAGATGAGTTGCATTGTGACTGTGCCCCAGGTGTAATTTACATTTACATTTACATTTATTCATTTAGCAGACGCTTTTATCCAAAGCAACTTACAAGTGTGGAATACAACAAGCGAGTCAGCCTGAAGAGGCAACTAGACACAATAAGTGCTCATAATACAAGTTTCAGACATTGCTCAGAGTATCATATGCTACAACAAGTGAGAGATTTAAAGGGAAGAGGGATAGGAAATGAAGGAAAAGGAAATGAAGGGAAAGGATTTTTTTTTTATGATGGGGTTAAGTGCTCACGAAAGAGATGTGTTTTCAGCTGTCTTTTGAATATTGCCAGGAATAATTAACAAGGTGTGAACCAAGCGACCCATACAATCAAATGATCAATAACCAGGATGGCTTCCTGCCTATTGTAAGGTCTCCAGTAAGATGTTTTAAAAGTACCTGTCTTCTTTTGAATGCCATTTGTTCCAAGGTATAAGGTCTGGTCAAACAGACATTACCCGGTGTTCAGAATCTAAAAGGTTGGCACATCAGCATCAGCCCAGAAGAACTGTGCTTCACTACCACCTTCAATATACTGTTTTGCCCACAAGTACATGGTCTTGCTTTTCTTTATGTATTAGAAAAGAAAATCAAAAGATATCAAAAGATAAAAGTGTGAGTCTGAGAAGGAGTACGAGCTGTTCCAGATCAGAACAGCACTTTCTGTGTCATTGTCCTTGCTGTGTCCTCATGACTCACTGGATTTACGTTGCTGCTGTGGCCCTTCAAGTACACCTGGACCTTCAAGATTTAAATAGCTTATTGGTATGGTAAAAAGTGTCTTTACATTGCCAAAGCATAGAAACATTAAATACACATTTTAATACAAATATACATACAACTCTATATAGAATCTATATATCTGTATAAACAGTACAATAGAAGTACTAGTAAAAAATGGATAAAAAGACAGGAGAGAGATAGGATCCTGTCATATCAGTTGTGTTGTGTAGTGTTTTGTTTCCAGTCGTGGTTCTGTTCTGCTGCATGTTCTTTTGCCATGGCAGGACTTGACGAACCTCATGACCAAGTTTGAGGTTTCTCCTAGAATGTATGGCATCCTTTTGTTGTATCTGGTTAAAGTCTTTGGTGGTTTGTGAATGGGGGGGAAATGTTCCCCTAATTTGTGTATAATTAGGGCATGCTGTTAAAAAGTGCAACTGTTTCCACTTCATGTTGTGTGCAGCGTGCACACAATCTGTCTTCTTTTTTTAGCCGGGTCTGTTTGTGTCTGTCTGTCTCTACAGTGAGGTTATGATCACTGAGTCTAGACTGAGTCAGTCTAGTTTAGTTTAGGTAATACCTGTTTGGCTATTCTGCCTGTTTGTATTCTATATTTAATTTATATTCCAGTTTACCAGCTGAGCTGTTACTTCGGTCCAATGTTTGAGATATTTCTCTTCTCGTGTTTTAATAACTTTTGGATTGGTTTTGGGCTGTAAAGTCAGTTCTGAGATCAGCTGTTTGAGGGCTTTTCTTTGGGCTCAGCTCTGGGTGGATTTAGGGTTTATGATGGATAAGCCCCACCCCCTCCGGTCGCTGATTGGCCGATCCAGTGGCTCTTCTGAAAACGCCACAAGAGGCTGGAGGTTTCATCCTCCCGTTACTTAAAACATGTCGCTGTGTGATGGAGCAACATAATACTCCTAAATGGCGAGGTAGAGGGATGTATGTTTTAAATTAGAGACGAGGATTTGGACTTTAAGGAGTATTTACGTTATCAGAGTGTGAGGATGCGCGGACGCGTCACAGGCCGGGCCGTGGAGCTGCTGCGGGGCAGCGGCGGCTGCAGGTTCATCACGACCGGGATCTTTCTGGCCCCCTCAACCAAAGCGGTCGCACCGCTGTCGCCGGGAGATGGTGAAGGTACCAACAGGTTTCGATCGACGTCGTCCATGTCCAGTTACTCTGAACTGGCTCGGGAGAGATCCAAGACCGTCACGTCTTTTTACAATCAATCCGCCATCGATGCATCTGCCGAGAAGGTGAGTGACTGTCGTATTGCTGTTTATAAACACACACACATTTTATTTTCCCGTTATGGGCCTGATGATCAGATATCTGGACATCCAGAAAACTTGTTATCCGATCGGCTGGTTGAGCAGTCCCTCGTATTGTGATCCGGACACTGACCGCATGTCACCCATAAATAACTGCGTGTATTCATGCGCTGTGTTAGTGTCAAACATTTCCTTTGCGTTTGGGAATACGATCCCAGTCCGACAGGCACATTATTACCTAAATGACGTGCTTGTGGCCCACTGGTGTTTAATTGTACAGTGATCGTGTTAGAAATGTATGTTACTGCAAACCCCCTTAACATAAACCGAGAGATTATAGAGGACCGACTGCGTTGTCTGATGCTAACGTTAGCATCCAGCTAAAGATTACGATAATGGTCACTATCTCGTCTGAAGGATCAAGACAATGACAATACAAAGGCTCAGTTTTGGTGAATGTGCTTTCTGAAACATCTGATTTCTCTGGAGGAAATGTATTACTGTGCTCCGTATGCGCAGACTGTCTTGGCTGCTTTATCTTGCATTATGTCTACACAAACCCCAAGCATTAGGTGTCACAGCTAAGCTGCCCGAGGTTTACACACACATACAGGTCAGATCAAGGACATCAGACTTCAGGACAGCCCCATCCATTTACTTACCAACACTTGGGCACTGTCAGTGTTGTAACTGTATGATCTCTTACAGCCTTCTGTCAGACTGACACCAGCCACTATGCTGTATGCAGGGAAGTCTCCTGATGGTCAGCATATCCTGGTAATTACACCCTTCTGTCATCTATCCCAGATTCCCAGCCCGCATTGGTGCCAGTCTTTCGAGTGATGTCTTCTCATGCCATTTGTTTTTCATAGCTTTGTATCTGTAACATTGCATGGCTGTGTGGTTTCTTGGTAAACTTGATATACTAGGCTGATTATTTTCAAAGTAAGTCCATCTTATTCATTAAATAAACTGCTTTGTGAACTCCTTTACAAACAGTGCCATGGTAAAAGCATGGTAAGCATGGTAAGGTATGTTGGTAGTGCTTTGATTAACACCATAGTGCTGAAGTAATGTGGTAGGTACATGGAAATTTGAAGAACATGTAAAAAACAATTATGGCATTTACATGGTTCTTCAAAGAACATTTCAAAAACATGGTCAAATTATGACATCTATGTACTATAGGAATGTCAAAAAACTGATCATGGTACTTTTTGTACATTTTAAATAGGTTTTTTCAGCTCTGTGTAATCCTTTTTTAATTATTATGACAATTAATATTATATTATAATGTATCTGTGTGTGATTGGTTTTAATGTAGAGCAGTGTCAAGTACCTTCACAAAGAGCTGCCTGTTCGTATCGCCCATCGCATCAAGGGTTTCCGCAGCCTGCCCTTCATTATCGGCTGCAACCCGACCATTCTTCAAGTGGTGAGTTTTTCTGCTTCTCTCAGGGATCTCTCTGTTAGCATTCATTCTTGGTAAGGGTTGAGTTACCTTTTCTCTTACAAGCTGGTTTGTTAGTCCAGTTTCACCCTTGATTCTCTCAGAGAGGATATCATGCCATGTAGTGCCACGGCTAAACTGAACAGAATATTAAATTCCAGAACATGAGACCCTCATGTTCTCATGACAGAGTGTTCTGCTTTGTTAAGGGGACATAAAAAATGTCACTCTGCTCTCTTGAGACAGTGTGGCTCTTTCTACTGAAAATGAATTCATCATCTTGCTGCTACTTGTTCAATATAATGTTTGGCCCTCTTTTGGGTTAGATATCCTGAGTCGTTTCCCTAATGTGATAATCATAATTAATAATGTTATCTTGCACAACTATTTTAACTGTAAGACTTGCTCACCAAGCAGTTCAACAGCTGTTCTCACATTTTGTTAATAGAACAAATTCAAAATAGAGATATAGATGTTTCTCTTTGTATTTTCACCTTGACTCGAACTTCAGTGAAAAGTTTGGACACAGCTATTCATTCTTTATTAATGCTGTTTTCCACATTTCAGTAAAATCATCAAAACTATGCAGTAATGTTGCTACTAATATGTAGTATATTATATTGAAAATTTATGTACTAAACATTCTTTCACATTTTTAAACCGTAATTGTGGGTGCATGAGGTATGAGCACCAGCACTTACTCTTCATGTGTTTCATTTACTGGTTCAAAATAACATTTCACAACAATTGTGACCACTGTTGGTCCTTATACACTGCCAGAACCACAAATGGGCAAAATTAAAAGAAACTCAACCAATAGCAGGAAAAGAGAATGTCGTAGTAAACAGTTTAAAGCTGAAGCCCTTCCTCTTTTTCCTGCCTGTTTGCTTTCTTCTGTGATTTTTTTTCATTCTCGGTGAACTTTTACCCACATCTGTCTCATGTTCATTTTGTGTCAGTGTGGGAGATTAACTGGCAGTTCTTTTCAGAGCGTGTTCACAACAAATAAACATAAGTGTAACGTTTGGTAATTTGACTCGGCTTCATCAGAAATCTCATCAGCTAATTAAACTGAATTAGCTAAATTTGGCTAGAAATCAGTCTCTTAAAGTGTTGGAGTGTTTTCCGATCACATCATCCTTTTATTGCCATTTGTTCCTAGAATCCGTAAGGAATGTTAGCCATGCATTTTTAAAGGGTTTGGTGAGGGGCCAGAGTTGGGGTTAAGAGGAAAGGATGAGGCACACAGGCCTCTGGGAATGCTGGTTCCTGGAACTGCACCAGAGCAGATTTGTCACCCCTGTGTTGAACCTATTTGTTGTCTCTTTCCACAGCACGAGCTTTATATCAGGGCCTACCATATGCTGAGTGACTTCCCACCAGTAAGTACAATAAGACGATCTCCATATATATGAATGTAGAGCTAAATAGCTGTTGATCAGTGTGCATAAATCTATAATTCAGTGTAATGAGAAGCCTGTAAGCTTTAGTGCACCAGTCCAGCAGTTTAGAAGGTTGTGTGGAGGTGTCACCTCTCACGAGTGAAACGTAATTCTTTGTTGACCATGTAAAATGCTGGCTCATGTGTACAGCTCATGTGAGCTTGATTACTTGTGTTTTTAATCACATGTAAAAAGTCCAGTATTTCACAATATCTGCCTTCATAACAATATCGAATTATGAAGGAATTACTGTAGTGTAATTCCTTCATTATGTAGTAATGTAATTCCTTCATTATGTAGTAATCACATTACTACATACTTAATTATGTAGTAATGGGATTACAGTAGTGAATTTTAGTGTCTTTACAGGTCTGTAAAATTTTGAAGTGATATTAATTTTTTCAGAAGTACGTAATGGCTTCATGCTCTTTATGCTTGTGTAATGATTGCTAATATTCCATGTCCATTAATTTAATTTTTGGTTAGTAGCCATGCCATGTAATAAATGCAGTAATGTAGAGTCGGGCAGTTATGATCACAGTGGTGTGAAGTAACAAAGTACAATTTATTTGTTACTGGACTTGAGTATTTTTTTAAAATTGTGCACCTTCTTGAGAATTTAAATTTTTTTTGCATTTTTTTTAACATTTTTTTACATTTTTTTTAACCATCTACTCTGCTCAAGAAGCTCCTGTTAAATGTTACTCTGCTTTTGTGTAGCTTGTTTTATTTTTTGTGCATGCTAGGGACATCAACTGGGGCGCATGTTGAGCATTGAGCATTACAACCAGTGAGAGATGTTTCTGTTTTGTGCAAGAATAGCCAGTCACAGGCAGTTAAATTACTCACCATGCAGAAGGGTTTTGTTTAGGTATGTGCTCACAGTCTTAATGTTGTCATAAACAACAGCATGCCGGGTAGATATGATTAATTGTGCAGTGTCATTTTCAGTTCATTATGATAAGAGTTTTATACAGTCAACTTCATTCATTATAACAGGAGTGATTCACAGTTCAAGTATGTTCAACGTTCTTTGCTCTCATTTGTATACTGTATACAAATGAGAGCATTTGTATACATTTGTATATTGTTTAAATAACTGTTTTGTTTATTATGCTCCTAATAGAACCTTTGTGAGGTCTTAAATTAGTAATACATAAATTAACAGTTTGTTTTTCTGTGTAGCATAAAAGCATATTATGTGGTAAAACGTTTAAAAATATTATAGTTATTGATATTAATCATGATTAGGCCTATAATATTAATGCCAATAAACAGTGGCAATGACTTTTGTTTAAATCTTGCAGTCCTCTATTATGAATGCTTGTTTTTTCATATTTATTACATCTAAACCCTGAGTGGCCACTCTCTCTGTCCACTTAATTGGTCTGACAGGCTTGCCTGCTTTCTCTTTGTTTTATCACACATAAAAACGTATATATGTTATTGTTACTGTGTGATTGATAGCATAAATGACACTAGTTGCGAACTGAAATCAGCACATGATCAGATCTTGCATTAATAAATGCAGTTTTCTCAAGTGTGCAGACACTCTTTCTCACACAAGCACGCTGACCCCCGTCCTTACCATGGAGATATAAACAAACCAAAACCATGGTTAACTTAGACTTAACATGGGGCTGAATCTTGTGACATCACAGCTCCTGGTCAGAATGTCGTAGAGATTTGAGGGTGGGTTAATATCGCTAAGCTTAGAAAGCAGCACTGTAAAATATAACCTTCCAGGGTAATAAAAGACCTGAAGACCCTGTTTTGCAATAATCACCGCATGACTGTGCTTTAATGTTAGTCTTTTATTTGTGAGGGTTAAAGTTATTTTGCTAAATTCCCATGTTTTCATCTTCAGATAACAGACCAGGAGACAGAAGCTGGCTATAGCAAACTGGTAAAACAGTTACTTGATGATCACAAAGATGTCGTCACCATGCTAGCTGAAGGATTCAGGGAATGTCGGAAACACATTGTGGTAAGATTTTTAAAAACCCCAGTTTTTTTCCACCCTAAGAATGATAATCCTACTGCAGGAAACATCTGTTATTTCAATTGAATAATCCTTACTGTAGTGTGATGATTGTAGCTTTGGGTTCTTGTGCCATTGCCCATAACTGACTATATTTCAGCCCTAAGTCAGTCTGATCTAGTTCTTACCTCACTGGGATGTGTTTAATGCTTTGTTTGTTTAGGATGAGACTCTGGTTCGTAATTTCTTGGACACAACATTGACATCTCGTCTTGGTATCCGCATGCTGGCCACACACCACATTGCCCTGCATGAGGAGAACGTACGTCTCTTTCGTAATGCTTTAGCTCCCATTTTCAGTCTTGTACTTTGTAGCTATTATGAATGTTCCCTATAATTAGCAGCGGATGTTTGAAATGTGTTGCAGTTGTAAGCCAGACAGAATTGTGCTTTGAAGAGCTTGCATTACTCAGCCATACTAGGAAACTCTGCAGCACCCCTTTAAAATAACCATGAGCACGTGGATCTCAGCGGAACAAGAGCAGTGCAGTCTTCAAACCTTGACATTAGCTCAATGACATAAGCGTCTCATACAGGCAGCCAAGTGGGCCACCAATATTCTCAAATGATCTACATGCATTATATATAGCCTTTCACATTTATACAGCTCGAAATTAACTTTTTTTAGGAGCACTAGTGCTCCAAAAAGTGCTCAAAAAGTTAGAGGAAGGGAGAATCCATCGAAAATTAGGAACACCACAACTACAACTTACACAGAAGTAAAGAACATGTTTTTTCATATTTTTTTCAAGCAGTAACAATGACACAAAACACTTTGTGTTTTAAAAACTTTGTGTTTTACACTGCTGTGCACTGTATAAAGGATCTGAAATTAGGGGCGATACTAGTAGCTGTTTAGTAACGACTTGGACAGGCTAATCACTCAGTTAGCCAGTTGGAGTGTAAGATTCAGTATGTAAGAGTGTTAGTATACATTATGCTGTTTTGACATTTTTCTGTCCACTATTTCAGCCTGACTTTGTAGGCATCATATGCCGGCGCCTTTCACCTAAAAAGATCATAGAGAAATGGGTTGATTTTGCTCAGTGAGTATGTCCTTCTTCCTTTCTCTTATTTTCTGTTTGCTTTGCGCCCTGCCTTCTGTTTGCATTTGTGAGTGCTTCAGATTGTGTTAAGTGGTAATTTAAAGGTTTATCAGGAAAGGAAACTCTGGTTATGGCAGATGATGTGTTTACTCTATTTGCCCAGGATAAAGGTCAAAGCCCACACTTTTCATTTGTTTGTGATTTACCAAGTGTTAAAGGTCATTTTTATAACTGTGTCTAATATTTGCTCTGTGGGAGCAAAGCATGTTTACTTCATAAGTTACATAGGTTTAATATGTTAACAGGGTTTTGTTTGTCTTAAGGAATGATTTGCAGTGAATGACGTGTAATTATTTTTGAATGGTTTGCTACTGTGGAATAACACAGTATATCAGAAACAAATGAGCAGAAATTTCAAATATCACAGGCACATTCACTGAGACAGGGTGTATGTAAGAGGTCAAGCACTTAAACACGTTTCTTATGGTGTTAAACCCCACCACACAAATCACCCTGCACAGACAGATCTTAACCTTAAAAGAGGAAGTCTTTTAAGGTTAAAAGTCTTAAGAGACTTAAAGTCTCCAAATTCCGATCTAAAATCAATTTTCTCCTTATTTTTCTAATCTGCCATTCAGTGATGGTCCTAAAAAAAGTGTTGCAGCTAACAACTGTTTTGACATTCTAGTGATTTTTTTGTTTGAGATGCAAAACAAAGCATTTTGTTTGTACTTTTTATAACATACTCTGATGAATTGTTCACAATAAGACCAGATGTGTAAATGATTTTTTTTATTGACTTTCATAAATATTCAGCTTTGTTTTATGATTGATTTTATGTCTTTATGGTCTTGTGTAAGAGTGCAGGTCAGGCTGATCTGCTCATGTCCGTTCTGTAAATCTCACGCCTAACAGAAGCTGTCTTACAGAACTGTCTTGCTTTACTGTACAGTGGGTGATCAAAGTCTGCTGTGCAAGACCAGACACAGTTCAGCATTTGTTGCTACGAACCAGATTCTCATTATTAATGTCAAATTAAGCATAATGAAATTATTAAAACCACACTATTTTAATAGCTCTCAACAGATCTCAATTAAAGACAATTCATTCAGTTTACTCAGCCCAGTACTCGTTTGCTTTTTTATGTGTGACTGTACACAACCAGTCAAATGTTTCTGCTCCCTTGATTTAATTTCTAATCTTAAAAACGTTTGTGGTTTTATACTTAAAGTTTTGTAGACAAATATGAATTATGCCTGTGTAACACTTTCTTTACAAAAAGTATTAATTAAAAAATGGATTGTTGGTGGGCAGTTTTTGGCTGCTTCTTCATTATCTGGAGCATGTATAAAAGCCTTTTCTTTGTTACCTTCAGGCGGCTCTGTGAGCATCAGTATGGGAACTCACCACGTGTCCGAATCAACGGCCATGTGGCGGCCCGCTTTCCCTTCATTCCTCTGCCTCTGGATTACATCCTTCCCGAGCTGCTGAAGAATGCCATGAGGTAAGATTCCAGCCATATATAGTTAAATGAAATGTTGGTTTGATCACTTAATTTGAGCTTTTGGTACTTTTGTGTCATAGAGATCATACAGACAGTATGAACCAACAGTGAACCAATGTCATTGTATCTTAGGGTGAATGTTGCTGTGTGAACTGTGACTCGTGAGTGTGTGTTTGTGTGTATTGGTTTATGAGGACACAAACTTGTATAATGACATAAACATGGTTTTACGAAGATTGTTTACACTTCCTGTGTCCTCAAAAACCAAACGGCAAAACATACTGTACAAAGTGATTTTTTTTTTTCAAATTCAATAATGCCAAAAGTTTTCTGTGAGGGTTAGGTTTAGACGTGGGGTTAGAAAATTTTATTAGCTTTGTATAAAAAGCAATATGTACATGGAGAGTCTCCTTAAACCACTTTTGCGTGTGTTTTGTCTGTGTGTGTGTTCTGTCTGTCTGTGTGTGTGTGTAA